>ONZH01027808.1:0-10590 GCA_900303285.1 Rhinella marina
GCCTTGCCTTTCTTGTCTGGGTGAGCACAATTGCCATGAGGGTAACCACCAGGCTGTTGCCTGAGAATTTGGGGTAATGTGGGATAGGCAGCCCTCAGAGGCATCCATGCATGCTGCCCCTGCTGTTTCCTGTCCATTTCCGTGGTGTTTCCATCATTTTCTGAGGTTTCCAGGTTTTCACCCAGCCTTCCCTAGGCAGAGCCTTGGTCCCCTGAAAAAATGCTCAAGTCTCCCATTGACTTCAATGGGGTTCGTTATTCGAAACGAGCACCCGAGCATCGGGAAAAGTTCGACTCGAATAATGAGCACCCGAGCATTTTAGTGCTCGCTCATCTCTAGTACTAAAGCTCACTACAGACCCTTCAGTAGTCAAAAAAGGCGCCCATAGTGCTCTAATCAGAACGTCTTTTGTCACCTTTATTTAAAATGCTGCTAAAGTGCCCCAGTATTTTTATCAATCCCTACTGTTATAATGCTTGCCCTAAAGTGCCCCCAGTATTTATAATGCCCCCACTGTTATAATGCTTGTACTGAAGGGCCCACTGTATTTATATTGCCCTCTGCTGTGCCCCCTGTAGTTATATCCTCCCTTTAGTGTTCTCAAAAATTGTAATTTCTCAGCCCTTCCACCATATAGTCCCATGTAAATAACACTATTTCTCTCTGCTGTAGATTCCCATGTACTGTAAATAACATCACACCATCTTTTCCATCCCCCTCCAAAATACAGTCCCATATAAATAATATCACCCCCTCCCCAGCTGCTTTCAACATACAGTTCTATGTAATAACATCAACCCCTCAACAATCAGTCTCATGTAAAATAACATCAGTCCATCCCACTGCAACATAACAGCCCCTTGTAAATAACATCCCTCCTTTCAGCCCTAACATACTTTCCCAGTTAAATAACACAACCCCCAACTTACTCTGCCTCTCAACACTGAGTAACTCCTCACTACCCCTCACTTACCTCTCCCCATAGCAGAACTATCCACCAGAACCTTATAAATTTTTAGCACTACCACACTGCAAAAGAAAACAAAATAGGGGTAACAGCAGGATAATTGCCCTGCAAACAAATGTGGATAGGGAAATAACTTAAAATAACATAGAATACAGGAGGCAGAGGTTCAAGTGGAGTAGGAAGTTGAGGAGGCTGTGAATGTGGTGTGCTGGTGTGAAAGATGAGGAGGAAGTAGCCAGCACTGTTTTTTTTTATCTTTTTAATTTTATTTTTTTTCATTTGTCTGTTAATTTTGTGTGTGACCTATAGCCATTTTTGGGGTGCAGCCAGTATGCTTCTTTACTCTGCCAATATAACAAATAATCTTGAACCAGAAGGTAAAGTTCTGAGTGGAGGAGGAGGTGCACATGGTGGTTTAAGTGGAAGAGACGGAGGAGGAGGTAGACAAAACTGTTTTTGTGTTTTTTTTTTTATTATTTTTTTTTTTTAGTTGGGGAGCCTGTTCACGTTGACTGTGGACAGAAAGGAGGCTCCTTCACCCCCGATGTGCCTAAACACATGTTCCGACAATACACTTGCCCACAGGGCAGGCCAACACATCCAAGTGTAAAGGCAATTTGGACACCCAGAAATTAAATGTGACAAAACCCCATCAGTCAGTAAGTGCAGACCTATGGCATGTATCCTTCCACCATGTTGCTGAAACGCTGCATCCTGCTAAATACAGTTCTGTTTCCAGATGGAGGTGCTGGATGTTGTGGCGTGCTGACAAAGCTTTTCCACATTTCTGCCAATGATAATCCTCCCTTATGAGATGCGTGCCAGTGCGCCAGCTGCATTAGCAACTTCCTCCTCCTCCTGGTTCTTCCACTGAGCCTCCGCTGTCAGGTGGGAATGCTATCAGTAGCGCGTCTACCATTGTGCACATGTATTCATGCATCTTCCGTTCAAGCTCTAGTGACCGAAGTAAGGACGACACGTTGTCCTTGTAGAGGGGATCTCAGCAGCGTAATAATCAAGCAATTCGGTGGTCTTTGGGCAGGCACTGCAGCATGTCGTTGTTCTTGTGTGCCAGGCTGCCCAGTGGCAATGACAAGCTGTCCTCAGTGGAATGTGTATTGTCTGTTTCCTCTGTATCCCCCCAGCCACGCTCCAGTGATGCCGCTATGCTGCTTTGGGTGCCTACTGTGAACATGGTTCCTCCTTCTCTTCTTCAACCTCCTCAGCCTCCAAAACTGTGCCCTGGCTGGACAGTTGTGTACCTGGACGCTATTGGTGCAGGAACCCACCCTCCCAGCCACATCTGGATGACTGGTCTTATAACCATGTGAATGATCCCTTTTCCTTCTCCTCCTGTGCGATGATCTCATCCATCATCATCTGAAGCATTTTTTCAAGGAGGCATAGAAGAAGGACAGTAACTCGAAACAGCACAACACGGCACACACATGTCCTGCATGGAGGCCCACTCATTGGTCGTGAAGTGGTGCTGTTCCGCAGAGTGACTCAACCATGTGTGCTGCAGTTGAAACTTCACTATCGCCTGCTGCTGCTGCTGCTCGCACAGTCTTCTGTCTCAGTCGCATGTGCAAGGTGGAGTTCTACTTTGTGGGTTACGTCGCTTATGAGGTGGTGAGTGGAAGACGATAAGTTGGGAACAGTCAAGACGCACTCCAGAGAGCTCTCTGGATCCTTGAGAATACTTGGCAATCTGTGGCCAAAACCGCCCCTAAAACCTAAAGAACTGTCAGAAACAGACCTCTACACTCGAGACCTGCCATCGGGTGTTTTTGTGGCCTCTGGAGAAGACAGGGACGCCGGTGCTGGCTTTGAGGCTTACTAGGCCGGGGAGCCTGCGCCGGCGCGTGAGGAGGTACCTAGTGCTTGCAGTTCACACCACAGGAGACGGTTGTAACCTGTTGGACCTGAAAAGACCCCTCACCTCGAGACCTGCGATCCGGGTAGCCTCGAAAGGTGACCGCTGGAGAGAGGGGAACGCCGGCGCCAGCTTTTTAGGCCTGCACGACCTGAGAGGCCTAAATCCTCCTGCGACGAGGACATGACGGCACCTGACCTCATCTGGGTGCCTGTGACCCACAAGAACGGACCCTGGTTCTCCCTACCTCGTGTTCTGCGGATTAAAGAACCCCGAGCTGCCGTTCCTCCATGCTGCGGGACCCGCTGCTCGAGAACCGAGGACCCGCGAGATCCGCGCTGTTCCATCACCACTGCTTAAGCTCACCGCCAGGACAGACATCGCCCACAGGATCAGGTAGGACCCGCTGAGGGTAACAACTTGAAGCTGTCACAGGGGTCCCGGGCTCGGGCTGGTGCGGCCTGTTTGTTTCTCTCACCCCCTCATCCCCTTCTGCAGGGTTTTGAGAAGCTGTGTGGTCCCACAAATAATCGAGACGCCAAGGCCTACACAATACAGTCTCCCCGCGGCTACTGAAGGCTCATACAGCTGGGGTCTCAGAAGAAATCACTCCCACCTTTCTAAGGAACATTACACTATACATATTCGGCGCTCAACTACTGGGCTTGCTAGAGTTTCAGTGTACAACCTCCTAGCAATACTTCACTCTCTGGCTGCTTGGAGATGCCTACATGTAACACCAACTTGGGCTAATTGAGACCCAGTATTTCTCAAGCTATCATCAACATGCGTCAAAATTGGTAATAATAACCCTAAGTCTACCAACTCAAAAGGGGAAATGGATAAGTACATGAAGAAATCGGGCTTGGGAGCTGTTGCCCATAAAATGGTCACTCCATCAAAAACATTTTCTCCCCATGGCCTTCTATGGACACTGGGGCAGAATCAGATAGTGAGATAGGATGCTCCGTCCCAGCAGGACACTCTCCCAATATCTCGCTCTTTTCTACAAAAAAAAACTTAGATAAAGCCCTGGCGAAGGCCCTGGACCCTCTGTCTAAAGATTTACAAGATATAAAGCAGATGTGAAACATTTGGCTCCAGAGATAGAAGCAACTGGAATCAGCACATGCAAACGTCTGTAATTTAGCATAGCCTGTCTCAGCGAGTATGTCTTCCTGTCAAAGTTACTTAAATGCAGCTTTTGAAACTCTAGAAGATCAGGAGAACAGAGGCCACAGAAATAACTTGAGAATAAAAAAGGCCTGCCTGAAAAAGTGAGTAACGCTGATTTACAGTCTACTGTACTCCAGATCTTCCGTACCACCCTAGGGACTCTTACACCGGTGATATAATCATTGAAAGAGTACATAGATCCCTTAGAAGGAAACCTAAGGACTCTGAACCCCCGAGGGATGTGATCTGCCGCCTTTTGAACTACTCTGTAAAAGAGGAGATTCTCAAATCCACCAGATCCTCCACACAAATAGAGTATGAGGACGCTCAAATAATGATTTATCAAGATCTCTCACCTCAAACTCTACAAAAAAGGAGAATCCTCAAACCACTAACGGAAGCCCTTAGAGCAAAAGGCATCCAATATAGCTGGAAATTCCCTTTTGGACTGATTTTTCATATGGGAGGAAAAGATTCCTGATCCGCTCTGTCACAGATATCCCAGAAGTCTACAATGTGTTGGAACTCTCAGATCTACAGATCCCTGACTGGGCCACTGTGACTGATCTTGCCAACCTACCACAGCTGTCACCACCGACTCCCTGGGAAGAAGTCACACGGGGACTAAATGCAAAAGCCAACAGGAGGGGTCGCCTAACCCCCAAGGCCATCATTGATGACAATACTTGAAGGGCTCTCTAGGGAGAATATAGATCTGTGCTTATTCTGTGCTCATATAGCACTTTATTCCTCCCAGCTGGAGATATTGTTTCATATGTTTTCATAGGTTTACCAGTAGTTTGTTAGACTGCTCTTGATATAAGTTGCACTATACTTCTTTATTGCACTTTCGCTACATTTCTGCTGATCTCTTTCAGCTTCTTTTTCTCACCCTTTACTATTCTCTTACATTCCTCCCTTTAATTTTCCCACTTAAACACCATGGTGTTTTTGCACCTTTGATCTCATAATCGCCTTCTTACTACGATATACCTAAACTTCCGGTGAACTTCTTCAGCCTCTTTTATTTGCCCTTTCCTATCTTCTACAACCTCCTCCCTTTTATTTCTAACTTGGCGGATTACCGCACATGCATTTCCTACGGCAATGATCCTTCTTATTCTATCACTACACTTCCACTGTGCCCTACAGCATCCTTAATTCCTTTCTTTTCTTTCATCTTAAACTGCTCCCTCCTCTTTCCCACTTTTCAACAATAGCTGGATTATTTTGGGGCTCCAACCGTATTTGCGGTACCATTCTCCTACACTATCCTAAAATCTTCGCTATCCCTTTAGCCCCTTTTTTCTCCACTCTTCACTATCTTCTTTGCTTCACCTCTTTGTTATCCATCTTTGACCGGTTGTTTTGTTTACTATATACCTACAAACTGGGTCTCGATGGCCATTGGTTTACTGGCTATCGCCCTTGATTTATGATGAGGCATTTGTTTGACCTCAACTGTTCTTTATGCATTACTAGCAGAAAGACCCGGCTTCGCCTGGGTATATTTCATCTATTTCATTTAATGTTTCTGTGTGTCGTTGCAAAGAGAAAGTCAATGCAGCTGACAGAAATTGATTTTTACCTTCATTTTTTCAATCCCTATTGGCTGCGGAGTGGGAGGGGGCGTGGTTTAATGGGACACGGGGGGGGGGTTTAAGTCCTTCATTTCAGGGTGGCCTGAATTATAGGTTAATGCCATTGTAATTTGAGGAAACACAATGGGCAGCAGTGGAAGAAAACATTGCTTTGCGCGGGTATATTTAATCTATTTCATTTAATGTTTCTGTGTGTCGTTGCAGAGAGAAAGTCATCCTCCCTCCCATCCCTGCAGCTGACAGATGTTGATTTTTACCTTCAATTGTTCAATCTCCATTGGCTGCGGAGTGGGAGGGGTCATGGCCTGACTGAGTCGGGGGCGTGACGTTGCAAGACCTGGGGCAGGGTTTTAAGTCCTTCTTTTGATGGTGGCCAGAATTACAGGTCGATGCCATGGTAATTTATGAGGACACGCCATGGGTAACAGTGGAAGAAAACATTGCTTTGCACGGGTATATTTAATCTATTTCATTTAATGTTTCTGTATGTTGTTGCAGAAAGAAATCCAACTTCCCTCCCACCCTGCAGCTGACAGAAGTTGATTTTTACCTTCATTTTTTCAATCCCCGTTGGCTGCGGAGTGGGAGGGGGCGTGGCCTGACAGAGTCGGAGTGTGGTTTCCCGAGATCTGGGGCGGGGGTCAGAGTGGCATGAATTACAGGTCGATGACATGGTAATTTATGGGGACCCGCAATGGGTAGCAGTGGAAAAAAACATCTTTTATTAGTACTGAATGGTCGTAGTCTAAAATTAGTCAATTTCATGTACGATTTTTGTGTGTCGTTGCAGAGAGAAATTCACCCTCCCACCCCTGCAGCTGATTTTTTTCAATCCCCGTTGCCTGCGGAGTGGGAGGGGGCATGACCTGACAGAGTTGGGGGTGTGGCTTAGCAAAGCGCTTCGCATAGGTGATTTAATCTATTTCATTTATAGTTTCTGTGTGTCATTGCAGAATGGCTGCAGAGTGGGAGGGGGCGTGGTCTGACAGAGTTGGGGGCATGACTTAGCAAGACGATTTGAACAGCTGTAGTCTATAATTAGTCTATTTTATCTAAAAATTTTTGTGTGTCGTTGCAGGGAGAAATTCACCCTCCCACCCCTGCAGCAAACAGAAGTTTATTTTTACCTTTATTTTTTCAATCCCCTTTGGCTGCGGAGTGGGAGGGGGCGTAACCTGACAGAGTCGGGGGCGTGGATTAGCAAGACGCTTCACATGGGTGTATTTAATCTATTTCATTTAATGTTTCTGTGTGTCGTTGCAGAAAGAAAGTCAACCTCCCACCCATCCCTGCAGCTGACAGAAGTTGATTTTTACCTTTATTTTTTCAATCCCTGTTGGCTGCGGAGTGGGAGGGGGCGTGGCCTTGCAGAGTCGGGGCGTGGCTTAGCAAAGCGCTTCGCATAGGTGCATTTAATCTATTTCATTTAATGTTTCTGTGTGTGGTTGCAGAATGGCTGCGGAGTGAGAGGGGGCGTGGCCTGACAGAGACGGGGCGTTGGCTTAGCAAAAGGCTTCGAACAGTTGTAGTCTATAATTAGTCTATTTCATCTAAAATTTTTGTGTGTCGTTGCAGAGAGAAATTCACCCTCCCACCCTGCAGCAAACAGAAGTTTATTTTTACCTTAATTTTTTAAAAATTCCCATTGGCTGCGGAGTGGGAGGGGGCGTGACCTGACAGAGTCGGGGGCGTGGATTAGCAAGACGCTTCGCATGGGTGTATTTAATCTATTTTATTTAATGTTTGTGTGTGTGTTGTTGCAGAAAGAAAGTCAACCTCCCACCCATCCCTGCAGCTGACAGAAGTTGATTTTTACCTTTATTTTTTCAATCTCTGTTGGCTGCGGAGTGAAAGGGGGTGTGGCCTGACAGAGTTGGGGGTGTGGCTTAGTGAGACCTGGGGCAGGGGTTTCAAGTACTTCTTTTAGGGTGGCCTGAATTAAAGGTCAATACCATGCTTATTTATGAGCCCACGCAATAGGCAGCAGTGGAGGAAAACATCTTTTATTACTACTGAACTGTAGTAATAGAAAAACACATAAGTTATATTTATGGTAACCGGAATACCTTTAACAGTGTCAGTAAATAGAAATGGATGAGATCCTCAGCTGCTGATAATTACCTGGTTGTTATGGAAACCTGCCCTCCCTGTGTGTGGCTTTGCAGAGAATGGCAGTTGGAGTTTAAAACCAAAGTTCCCAGTTGTAATGTTGGCTAATGGAGATCATATTTTGGGAATATCTCAGGAACGGTATGTCCTAGAGAGATGAGACCTGGTCTAAAACCTTCCCGAACACCTGATGTACCTGTGTGCCGAATTTGGTGAAAATCGGTCCAGTAGTTTGGTCACGCATAGAGAACAGACAGACAGACAGACAGACAGAAACTCATTTTTATATTATTAAGAGATATGGTATGCTCACCTGTTCATTTACCTGACTATATTTGTCTGTTCCTTTTACAGTGTTTATATTGGTCCCTCTCCCTCTTTCCTTGCCTTCTTCTCTTCCCCCCTCCCCCCCCCCAAGTGGTATGGGCTTCCTGGAGACTATACTTCAGCATGTGACACTTTCTACTATCAGGTATCACTATGGCTAATATTTAGAGATGAGCGAGTAGTGAAATATTCGAAAGTTCGAAATTCGATTCGAATAGACCGCGAAATTCGACTATTCGACCGAATATCGAATCCCATTAAAGTCTATGGGGAAAAAATGCTCGCCACTTGGAAATCTCAATTCGACCACTTGGAGGTCACCAAGTCCACCCTGAAACCTCAGAAAAGGATGCCAACACTGCTGGAATGCAACTGGGACAGCAGGGGAAGCATGTCTGGGTGCATATAACGCGCCCAAGTCGCACTATTACGCCACTATCACAGCCTCTCAACAATACACTCCAAAGACAATGTAACCTCTCTGTAAAGTGAGACCATACAAGGAAACCTTCTTTCCTCTACATTGCCATGGACCCCAAGCCAAACTAGACAAAAAAGAAGATGAAATTCTGCACCCCTTAAAATCACGTTGCCTATGACAACCACAGATGGCATAGGCAAGGGGGAAAGCAAATAGACCCCACCCCTAATTGTCATTGTGTGTGTGTGTGAAATGTGGTCAGACATGTCTTCTTTAAAATGTAAAAACAACTCAAACACATGCAGAAGCCTTAAAATGCCAAATTGTTGGCGCTAGAGATGTCAGTGACCCGACCTGGCCCAGTGTCATGTCTAGCAGGTAAAGCAGTGGGGATGTTGAGGGATGCGTAGGACCGCAAAAGGCAGGAAGAGGCCGTGGGCTGGCCAGAGGCTCATGGAAAATTTTGTGGAGGCCCAAGAGGTGAGACGTCTTAAAAATTGTGTGGAGGCTAAAGAGGTGAGACCTCTTAAAAATTATGTGGAGGCCCAAGAGGTGAGACGGGTTAAAAATTATGTGGAGGCCCAAGAGGTGAGACCTCTTAAACATTTTGTGGAGGCCCAAGAGGTGAGACCTCTTAAAAATTATGTGGAGGCCCAAGAGGTGAGACCTCTTAAAGATGAGACCTTTGTGGAGGCCCAAGAGGTGAGACCTCTTAAAGATTTTGTGGAGGCCCAAGAGGTGAGACCTCTTAAAATTTATGTGGAGGCCCAAGAGGTGAGACCTGTTAAAAATTATGTGGAGGCCAAGAGGTGAGACCTCTTTAAACATTTTGTGGAGGCCCAAGAGGTGAGACTCTTAAAATTAGGCAAGAGTGTGATTTTGTGGAGGCCCAAGAGGTGAGACCTCTTAAAGAGGCCCAAGAGGTTTTGTGGAGGCCCAAGAGGTGAGACCTCTTAAGATTTTGTGCAGGCCCAAGAGGTGAGACCTCTTAAAGATTTTGTGGAGGCCAAGAGGTGAGACCTCTTAAAGATTTTGTGGAGGCCCAAGAGGTGAGACCTCTTAAAATTATGTGGAGGCCCAAGAGGTGAGACCTGTTAAAAATTATGTGGAGGCCCAAGAGGTGACACCTCTTAAACATTTTGTGGAGGCCCAAGAGGTGAGACCTCTTAAAGATTTTGTGGAGGCCCAAGAGGTGAGACCTCTTAAAAATTATGTGGAGGCCCAAGAGGTGAGACCTCTTAAAGAATTAAACATGTGGAGGCCCAAGAGGTGAGACCTCTTAAAGATTTTGTGGAGGCCCAAAGAGGAGGTGAGACCTCTTAAAATTATTTTGTGGAGGCCCAAGAGGTGAGACCTCTTAAAATTATTGGATGTGGAGGGAGGCCCAAGAGGTTGAGACCTCTTTAAAAATTATGTGGAGGCCCAAGAGGTGAGACCTCTTAAAGATTTTGTGGAGGCCCAAGAGGTGAGACCTCTTAAAGATTTTGTGGAGGCCAAGAGGTGAGACCTCTTAAACATTTTGTGGAGGCCCAAGAGGTGAGACCTCTTAAAATTATGTGGAGGCCCAAGAGGTGAGACCTCTTAAAAGGCCCAAGAGTGAGACCTCTTAAAATTTTGTGGAGGCCAAGAGGTGAAGACCTCTTAAAAATTATTTGTGGAGGCCCAAGAGGTGAGACCTCTTAAAGATTTTGTGGAGGCCCCAAGAGGTAGACCTCTTAAAGATTTTGTGGAGGCCAGGCCAAGGTGAGAGCCCAAGAGGTGAGACCTCTTAAAATTATGTGGAGGCCCAAGAGGTGAGACCTCAAATTTTGTGGAGGCCCAAGAGGTGGAGACCTCTTAAAATTTTTGTGGAGGCCCAAGAGGTGAGACCTCTTAAAAATTTTGTGGAGGCCCAAGAGGTGAGACCTCTTAAACATTTTGTGGAGGCCAAGAGGTGAGACTCTTAAACTTTTGGGAGGCCCAAGAGGTGAGACCTCTTAAAATTATGTGGAGGCCAAGAAAAAAAGATTATTTTGTGAGGCCAAGAGGTGAGACCTCTTAAAGATTTTGTGGAAGGCCCAAGAGGTGAGACTCTTAAAATTATGTGGAGGCCCAAGAGGTGAGACCTCTTAAA
>ONZH01027809.1:0-36840 GCA_900303285.1 Rhinella marina
CAATCTTCTAGCAGGAGGAACAGAAGTACAGAGTACAAGTTCCCAGGAGGACAAAGAAATCAACTACAAACCATACAGGAAGTGAATCGGCGGCCATTTTGGAAAAGGGAAAATGCAGCTTTTTCTTCCCTGGATCCTAAGAAGCAATGTCCAGAGGTCTGAGTGAGTACCACTGGAAAATAATCTTGCTAAAGACTGTTATGGGCTATAATCTACTTGCTAGAGCATCATACTCTACAAAATTGAGAAGTTGCAGCGACTCTTAAAGGAGCCACGCACCAATTTTGTTGCTGTTACCCATAGCAACGTGTACTTAAATTGCATTCTAACTGGCACTGAACCCTCTAGTCTGATACAAGGTAGCAAAAGCCATGTCTGACAGTGAAGATAGCACCCACTTAGACTGCGGTGATACACCAGCAGCTGCTGCAAGCCACATGCATCATGCCTCTGACTATGCCATATTTACTTTGGAGCACCTTGGCTCCCACGTTATTCAGGAGAACCCCATTCACTCAGGGAATTCCGTGATAAAATGTTAGCTACCTTTAAGCTATATCCAGTATCTCAGGACCAGAAAGTGGAGATCCTGATTGGCCAGTTACAGGGAGCTGCACTCCGGGAGGTCAAGTCCTGGCCTAGGCCGGAGCGAAAAACAGCCGAGCAGATCCTAGACAGGCTCAGTACCACCTTTGAAACAAGAACCGCTTCTGAGCTAAAGATGCGCTTCTTTGGAAAGCGACAGCAGTCAAAGGAGACTTTGAGAGACTTTGCCCTGTCCCTGCAAGAAGCTCTGCGTGCAGTTATCCACATAGACCCCCGTGAAGCTGAGGGACAAGATCAAACCCTCAGAGAACAGTTTATTGAAGGTGTCTTAGACGAATCCCTCAAACGTCAGCTGAAGATGCTGTCAGCTCAACACCCAGATACCCCGTTCTTAGATTTTAAGGAGCTTGCTATTGGCATTCTGGGAGAAGGTCAGCAGTCTGAACCTCCTGAAGTCAAGAAGAAATCGCCTGTCATGCGACCTACTGTCTATGGCCAGATAGCTGAACATGGGTCCCAGGCACCTGTCCCAGATGTTGTCGCGGCCCTGACTGCTCAAGTCTCCCTCCTAGCTGAGATTGTGGAGAGAATGAGGAAGCAGCTGGAGCGATTGGAACATCAGCCCAAGACTGAGAAGGAGAATTCCACTTCACAAGGTCATCTTACACCCGGTCCACGGGAAGAGCGACGTCGGCTGACCGGTAGAGTGTCAAATCCTGGATATCGTAGCTCCAGAAAACGCATATGCCAGCATTGTCAGAAGCCTGGGCACACTGAAAGGGAGTGTTGGCAGTTAAGAGTATCCCCCGAGGCCAAGGACCGCCCCTCAGGAGGAAGAATACTAGGTCCCAACAATCCAGCTTTTATGCCTAAGTATGTGGGCACTCGTCCCGTGATTGAAGTTGTCATCAATGGAGCGAAGTTTTCTGCTTTAATTGATACCGGATCTAAAGTAACTACCATCCGTCAAGCAGCGTTCAAAAAATGCCAGAACGGAGCCCAGCTGACACAACCTCCAGAATCCTGGCTCCACATCATAGCCACTAATGGCCAAACAGTACCTATCTTAGGTTATTGGGAACCTACCTTACAGATTGAAGGTACCGAACTCCCACATCAAGGAGTAGTCGTGATTCAGGTTCCAGAAGATGACAATTGCCCTGTTGTCCTGGGGATGAATGTACTTGGCAACTGCTACACGGAAGTGCTGGAAGCTCTGAAGAAAGCTCTAGTAACTGCACCCTCTGTAACGCAACATGCCATAAACCAGACCATCCAGGTGCTAGCTGCACAACAAAAATTTGGCAACCGCCAGGGTGAAATATGCCGTGTTCGCATCAAGGATGCTCAACCTATCAAACTCCGACCTGGAGCAGAGACTCTGATATGGTGCAAGGCCTGCATCGGTGTCCGAGGTCAGGATTACCCAGCCCTCGTGGAACCCTTGCATCTACGAGACCATCCTCTAGTCCTAGCCGCTAGGAGCTTGGTCACTGTGTCAAATGGGAATGTACCCATACGCTTGGTCAATCTAAGTGACGAAATCATAGAATTGAAAAAATTCTATCCAGTGGCAAGTCTATATCACGTCCGTCTACAAGACATCCTGGATCCCCCTACTGCTGCTGCACAACAATCGCTTCAAACAGCGGAGGCAGCTCAAGATCCACCCAAGCAGCCCTGGTGGACCGAACTACATATTGGAGATGCCACAACCTCTTCTGAACAGACCAAAGGTGTATTGGACCTAGTCAAGGAAAACCACCAAGTCTTCAGTAAACACCCCCTGGACTATGGTCAAACCAGCCTCATAAAGCACAGTATTCCAACCGGCACTCATCCTCCAATCAAAGAGAGATACAGGCCAGTGCCTCCTGCCATGTACCAGCAGGTGAAGAAAATGGTTCAGGATATGAAGACGGCTAACGTCATCCAAGATAGTCACAGCCCCTGGGCTGCCCCTTTGGTCCTTGTAAAAAAGAAGGACGGAACCATTCGTTTCTGTGTGGACTACCGCAAGATCAACAACATTACGCACAAGGATGCGTACCCCTGCCACGAATTGAGGAGTCTTTAGCAGCCCTGGGATCTGCTGCTTATTTTTCAACCCTGGATCTAACCAGTGGATACTGGCAAGTCCCCATGGCGCCAGAAGATAAAGAAAAAACAGCTTTCACTACCCCAATGGGTCTGTTCGAGTTCAACTACATGCCATTCGGATTATGTAACGCCCCTGGAACATTTCAGAGACTCATGGAGAGATGTCTTGGACACAAAAACTTTGAGACTGTATTGCTGTACTTGGATGATGTGATTGTCTACTCCAAGACCTATGAAGAACATTTACAGCACTTGGAAGAGGTGTTCCAGACTCTGGCCCGTTATGGATTGAAAGTAAAGCCTTCAAAATGCCACTTACTGAAGCCCCAAGTGAAATATCTGGGACATGTCGTGAGTGCGAAGGGTGTGAAACCCGACCCCGACAAGATAGCTGCAGTACAAAGCTGGCCATCTCCTAAGACAGTCAAAGAAGTCAAGAGCTTTCTTGGATTCGCAAGTTACTACCGGAGATTTATCCCTCACTTCGCTCAGATTGCGGAGCCTATCCAGGAGCTTTTGAAGGGTCATCCTAAAGGCTCTCAGAATGCTAAGATACCGGTAGATTGGAATGAAGAGAGAGAAGCCGCTTTCCAACTGTTAAAAGAAAAACTTACAGAGCCACCAGTTCTGGGCTACCCTGACTATAGCCTGCCATTCTGCCTCTATACTGACGCAAGTAAGAAAGGTTTAGGAGCTGTACTATCTCAGACACAAGCCGGAACTGAAAGAGTCATTGCCTATGCCAGTAGGTCGTTACGAGAACCAGAGCGGAATGACCAGAATTATAGCTCTTTCAAGTTGGAATTCCTAGCCTTGGTATGGGCTGTAACCGAGAAATTTAAGGATTATCTGGTAGCCACGCCTTTCACTGCCTACACCGATAATAATCCACTGGCTCACTTAAACACTGCGCGTCTAGGAGCTCTAGAGCAAAGATGGGCCTCTAGATTGGCAAACTTCAACTTCACCATCAAGTATCGGACCGGCAAAGCTAATGATAATGCTGACGCCTTATCCAGACTACCTGCTCAAAAAGAACTAATTTGCAAAGATGAGCAATGGGAAGATGTGGAAATGCCCATATTCTACTCCCGATTTGCCAGGCAGGAAGCCCTGCACACTGGACGCAAACCCTCCAAAGCCATTAATTCTCCAAAGACCGGTGATTCCTCACCTCCAGTTGAGAAAGAGCTCTGGCTCAAACTACAAGCCGAGAGCAGAGTCATCGGAGAACTGTTGGATTACTTTTCCAGTGGGCGCATACCGGAGAGAATCCGGCAGCGGAAAGCTGATCCGGAGCTAGTTCGCCTCTGGCGACAACGGAAACTGCTCTTCCTACAAAGAGATCTGCTCCTCAGGAGAACACTTGATCCAGTCACCTGTGAGCGCCTCCATCAGATAGTAGTGCCTCGAAGAGATGCTAAGATGGTAATGGACATGTACCATAATAGGTCTGGTCATTTTGGGACCCAAAAGACAGAAGCCACCATCAGACGGCGTTTCTACTGGACTGGCATGAGAAGTGATATTGAAGCCTGGTGCAGGGATTGTCCCACCTGTGCTGTAGCCCGAGGAGAAAGGCATGACCAGCGAGCACCCCTTCATCCAATAGTGAGTAGGAGTCCTCTGGAAATTGTGGCTATCGACCACGTGAAACTGGAACCCAGCAGATCCGGATATACCTATGCAATGACAATCATCGACCACTACACCAAGTTCGTCGTGGCCATACCTGTAAAGGACTTAACTGCTAAAACTACAGCAGCTGCCATGTGGAAAAGCTTCATTCTACCTTATGGGTCTCCAGACAAAATACTCACTGATCAAGGATCCGCATTTGAGTCTCAATTGTTCTATGAACTTTGTGCCTTTTACAATTGCAAAAAACTAAGGACCACTGCGTATCACCCGCAAGGAAATGGTCTGTGCGAAAAGATGAACCAGACATTAATCAATATGCTCAAGGCTGTGCCGCCTCACAAGAGGGCAGAGTGGCCATTACTTCTACCTGAACTAGTGTACCTGTACAATAACACAATTCATTGCTCCACCGGGTACACGCCATACTATCTCATGTTTGGAAGACAGGGTCGTTTACCTGCCGACCACGCCCTCGATGTCCCCGTGCCGGACTCTGAACCACTCCTTCCTCAATCTGAGTGGGTAAAAGAGCATCAGAGACGTCTAGAAGATGCCAGAGAAATTGTGGAATCTAAAATAGAGAAGGCTCAGCAGAAACAAAAACAGGATTTTGATCTACATGCTCATGCTGAACCTTTACAACCAGGAGACCAGGTCTGGCTCAAAAACAATCACCCAGTAAGCAAGCTGGATAGTCGCTGGGAACGCCAGCCATATACAGTAGTTGCTGTTCCCTCATCGGAAGTCTATGAAATCCAGAGAGAGGGTAAAGGTATTCAGCGAGTACATCGCAACAGACTCAAGAAATGCCTCCAGGAACCTGTTCAGGAGCAACCAGAAGTGGATGAGTCACCTGAGCTACCTTTATCTCTAGAAACCGAACCGGAAACAGAATGGTCTTCCATGCTTGACCCCCTTCAGTGGTTTCTTCAACCTCAAATCCGTATCCTAATGCCAGTTCCGGAGACCACTGCACCTACAGAGCCAAGGCTGGTTACTGATCCTTCCTCACAAGTTCCGGACTCTACCTCCGTCCCCGGAGACTCTGAACTGCCTCTGCGGAGATCCCAACGGAACACTAGAGGTCAGCTGCCTGCTCATTATAGGGACTTTCAGCTGCAGCAGCGGCCGAGCCGGAGACACCCAGCTACTCCAGTGGAGACCTCGTTCTGTGAGGAAAATCACCCACTATGGGAATTGCCTACCTCATGCGGATTACAACTACCTGTTCTTCTGCCCTATGTGGATTATAAATAACTTTTTGTGTTATAAGTTCCAATTTTGCAATGTTACAAGCCAGGACCCAAAGAATAGACTCAAAAGTATACCTGAGCTCTTTGTGATTTCTACTGTTACATTTTTGCACTAATGTTTTATATTTCAGCAACGTTTATAATTGTTTTGCCCATTTTATGGACTCTTTTTGAATACAACAATGTGACCTTATATGCACTTTTTGAATGGACTTGGAATTTTATATTGTTAGCCAGATAGTTAGCATCTTGCTTTATTGCTCATATGGACTGCCTCTGAGGACTCAAAAGTATTTCTGGTCCCACTTTACCTTGTGGTAGTTTAGAAAGAGTAGGCGTTTTATGGTATTTGCATATGCCCTTAACCTTTTTCTTTCCACAGAATTGGGAAGGAGCCAGTATGTCCTGTGCTTTGGTTCATGTGCTGTCGCTACACAGGGAGGACCAAGTGGTAGAGTCACAAGCAGATCTAACAACGTAAAGGGTAACCCAGCTGCTAAAAACATGAGTTAAGAGGGAGTAGCCCTCATGGAACTATGGAAGGTGGGCCGTTTCCTCCTCCTAGTTCAAAATGTCCTAAGACATGGTGCACCTGTCTTAGGGAAATAAGTTTAGCTACCTGTGCAGTCATCAAGGTGACAAAGCGTAAAGCATTATTAGGCCTTGGTGCTTGGAAGGGATTAAAGTATGAAGCCACCCTTCTATTTGTAGGCTTTCATTGCAAAATGGTGGGATTACAGAGTAAAGACACCCCCATGCTTCCTTTGGTATTCGTGGCCAGAATATTTAAAAGAAAGCCAGGAATGATTGCTTGGTGCAGACTTTTTGGTTCACTGGTTATACCGAGAGGGAAACTGTGATTGGACACCCTACTCACAAGGGCAGGAACCTATTGGTAGCTTTATGTCAGTCTTCCAGATACGTAATGCAGCACTTTAATTTCCCTTGGGTACCCTACGAGCACCTCCTAAGCACAAGCCGAGGACGGCTTGACTTTAAGTAAGGGGGAATGTAACACCCCAGAGTAGTGTTACAACTCTTCATAACCAGCTTCTATCTGTAGGCTACTGTGAAAATGTAATTCCGTGCATTAATGTCATCACCAGCATTAATATGTATTATATTCAATGTTATGCAACTGTTTCCCATGTAATGTACCTGGTGTACCAGCAGGTGTCAGTAAATACTATGGCAGATTCAGATGTAGTTTTATCAGAATGGTACAGTCCTTAGTCCATTCTGACCCCCTCTGCTGGAGAGAAGTTAATCTCTTCCAACTTCCTGCAGAGTGAGAGGAAATGACAGTTAAGACAAGTTTTAGTCATGGAGTTGTCCCCTATACCCTGATCAGGGAGGACATGTGCAGGACAGTGGAGCACCTTCAGCTCTGCTGCGCCCTAAAGACAGAGAAATATAGCCTGTAATAAGGCGCAACAATACTCTCAAGGGAAGCCAGACTTAAGTGGTAACCTCAGCTTAGAACAGGAAGCCTGAAACCTGAATTTCCAAGCATCTGCCAAGTATAAGTAAAAGCTGCACTTGCTGGACACCAAGTTGAGGAATGAAACTTGTTATCTGCCTACCAAGATCAGTTAATAAAACTACGTTGGACCATTCATACAAGTCTGCGCATCATTCCCACCTGACGACCCTCAATTACTACTCCTAGTAAACTTATTGCAGCCGGAGCCACCGCCTGGGGCCTGTTCGTCTCACGAGGTAGGAACACCGTGACAACACCACTAAAGACATGAGTGGCCTAAATCCCCTTGGCACTCCTACCGCTGGGACATAAAGGGAAACACCTTAGAGGGCCCTGGAGGGGGAAAGGGTCGCCCCCGTAGCAACCGCGGCACCCCGGTCGTTGCACATAGCACCTTACTTTTCTACCTCACATGGACTGCCTCTAAAGACTGTACGCTGTGGCCTAGCCTCGTGCGTATGATGCAAAACGAGAGTCAATAGTATGCTAAGGATTCGTACGCACTTTGTACGCTAATGCTTACGTATTGCATACTTTTAACAATGCTGACTGTATGTTCGTAATTTGTGTAGGAATGTTCGCAAAACAACGATTATTTTTGAACAAAAATTCTACCTAATAAATTCGTATTAAGAAAAAATCTTGTCATAAATTTGTCGAACATTTGCCGAAGCGAATTTTGGATGATTCGCTCATTTCTACTCATGACTACACACACCAACTCACATAGTGACATCTTCATAATTGTGATCCAAAATTGGCCGCTCTTATTGAAATATCAATAAGATAATTGATCGACGTACAAATGTTGTGAAACAATCTGCTAGAGATGAGAGAAGTTAACAGTTTCGATGTGGCTACCTTACTGAGTTTCACAAAGAAATTCAATTAGATGCGGTGTGCTTCATCACGAGTTGCATTTCATTGTATGTAGCGGTTGCAATGACAGGGAATGGCGATCAGGGAATGGTGTGTGCATTTGCCTTTAAAGGGGTTGGTCCATCTCACACATTGTTGGCATATTGCTAGGATAAGCCACCAATGTCAGATACGTCCCAACTATGGGACCTTCCCCAACCTCTAGAACGGGCCCCCAAAGGAAAGCAGAGCACAACTCTCAGGTGCAGCGTCCTCTTTATTAACTTCTATGGGAGTTCTGAAAAGATCTGAATGAAAGCAGAACTCCCCTAAAAGTGAATGGAGAGCGCACCAGGTAAGCAAGTGCAGGCACCTGTCCATTCCCCTCTATGGAAGTTCTGGAAATATCTGAGCCAGCAATTTGCTATTTCTCTCTCTCTCTCTCTCCCATAGTAGTGCATGGAGCATTCTCATTCACTTTTGAGCCCCCGTTCTAGAGATGTGAGGGTCCCAGACGTGGGGCCTGCACCTATCTGACATTGGTATCCTAGCATATCCTATCAATATGTCTCCAAGGCGATAGGCCAACTTTTAGCTCTGGAGAGCTTAAGTACATGGTGAAGCTGATGGACCGGCAGGATTACAATGGCACACACCGACACCTGAACCAGCACAAGAAGGAGATGATCAGCAGGTGATCCAAGGCTTTGCTGGAGTGGAATGGTGGAGCAGGAGGAACGCTCTGAGTCTGACCCCTGCCTACATGATACTGTATCAGCAGATGACAGCAGATCATCCACTACCTCATCCACTTTCTCCTCTACAACAATTTTGCGCCTTAGTGAGTTAGCCTGGTGGAACAGTTGCAAACTACTACGAATTGTACTGGTATAAGCTGTGGCTACATGTGCTTTGCCACTGCTAGCTTGTGCAATCTTCTCCTTTTTTTGGAGATTGAGGTCTGGCTGGTCTTTGCTTTCCACGCCAGACATTTTCACTTGACTGTGGCCCTGCAGGTCTTTCTCTCTCTCCCTGTCTCTCTCCCTGCCTGATTAATATTACTAGCCCTGCACTGGCCCTGATATGTGTATTGCTATGGATGCCCAGAACAACACCACAATTTACAGAAAACAGTTATCTGTGTTTCACAAGCTTCTGCTCGTCTCAACAGTCAAAGCACAACTGATGTCACTTGCTTACCAGCCTATGGGCCAATCAGAGCAAGCCCTTCCCACTAGGTCAGGTGACCACTTTCTTCCCTGGCTTTTTGCTGCCTATTTGCGCATAAATAACGATCATTAACTGATGATTAACTGATATGTAGCACTAGCGTACAATTCATCAGACGCCTACGTAGTGCTTGGATACAAAAGTTTAAGAACATTTAAGATTCGAACGGAGCGAATCTGAAAAGATCCGGATCCGCTTCTCCCCACAAAAAAGAGTTCTCACACAGCTCTGTTTTACCAGCAACTAGTTTTACCAGGTTTAATGCCAACTTGAATCTGCCGTTCTGTGAACCCAACTGCATTCCATGCCAGGCATCTGTAGACGTCAGCCATTGAGGATGTCACATTTATCATCGCTGAGAATCCACTCCTTTTAGATGATTCAATACCAACTTCGCCCTTTAACCAGACCGTAGTGACAGTTGGGTTTACATCCACCGTGCAGACAAGGGTCAATGTCTCTGTTGGATCAATATCCACGGGTTGACTTGCTGGATGTTCTGCACCTGCAAACATTTTAACATAAAGAAATGACCATAAGAGGTTGTTCAAGATTACAAGACTTGGTTAGAACTAGTGCAGATGGTTAAGCAATTAGTCAACTTGGAGTTGACAAGTTGGGCATAAGTAATTTTGCAAATAGAAATGTTATGATTCTCCGAGGCCCTTAGGCTTATGTCCTGAGGGACTGGCAGCCAAGCTGAAGCATAAAGTCCTTGATATAGTAGTTTTGACAGTTCAATTGAAGGAGTAACACTGTCCATACTTCAGTGTACCCAGGTTTAACCTACGTAAAGATGGGTAGAGTTCCCTGTGTAGTACCATGTAGACATTCTACAATTAAAGATGTTTTCAGTTTCTATAAGTAATTCTGTTTTGTTTCCCAGTGATTAGTTCTAATTTTGGTTAAACTAAGCAGAAACTGGTCAATTTCCCTGCAGTTCTACCATAGAAGAAATGATGCATTGCACAGTTCTCTTTGACACCAAAACATTGTCCACGTAAGGAAACAATATTCTGTGTCCTCCACAGCATAATTTCATAAAACCGTATTTGAAAACAGATTTTCTAAGCCAGGCAATGAATTTGCTGCCTCCAATATTTTTTTTTCAGCAGCAATAAAGTAAAATTATTACGCTTTTGTCCGGAATAGATAATACATTCAATATTTAAAGTGTAACTTCCATTTCACTACGAAAAATTAAATTGTGATGTTGAAGGGCAGATACTCATGAAGGTGTATTTTTCAGTTCATTTTACAATCCTATTTCTCTGTGCCTATATTTCAGCATCTTCCTGAGATGGCCTCTGCTGCTCTTCCTGTGGTGAGCTTTGCCCTGTCCTTAAGGCCATCCTGTATTTCCCTCACTTCCCATAACCCCTTGCTCTTCTCACATAAACTATCAGGACCAATCAAAATACAGATAACCTCCCCCAATACCCCAGAGCTGTGTGCATCCTCTCACATACAGCTAACCAGAGACAGAAAAGACTAATCAGAGTGCAAATAATTCGCCCACTACCACAGAGCGGTGTGTTTCCTCTCACATACAGCTAACCAGAGACAGACAAGACCAATCAGAATGCAGATAACTTCTCCCACTACCCCAGAGCAGTGTGTATCCTCTCACATACAGCTAACCAGAGACAGACATGACCAATCAGAATGCAGATAACCTCCCCCACTACCGCAGAGAAGTGTGTATCCTCTCACATACAGCTAACCAGAGACAGACAAGACCAATCAGAATGCAGATAACCTCCCCCACTACCCCAGAGCGGTGTGTATCCTCTCACATACAGCTAACCAGAGACAGAGAAGACCAATCAGGATACAGATAACTCCCCTTCTACCCCAGAGCAGTGTGTATCCTCTCACATACAGCTTACAAGAGAATACGACCAATCAGAATGCAGATAACCTCCGTCACTGCCCCAGACCAGTGTGTATCCTCTCATATACAGCTATCCATAGACAGACAAGACCAATCAGAATGCAGATAACCTTCCCCACTATCCCAGAGTGGTGTTTATCCTCTCACATACAGCTAACCAGTGACAGACAAGACCAATCAGAATTCAAATAACTCATCCATTACTCCAGAGCAGTGTGTATCCTCTCACATACAGCTAACCATAGACAGACAAGACCAATCAGAATGCAGGTAACTTCCCCACTACCCCAGAGCGGTTTGTATCCTCTCACATACAGCTAACCAGACAGACAAGACCAATCAGAATGTAGATAATTTGTTGAGATGAACCTGTACACTGCCCTTACATACAAAAACATCATATGATGACACATTTACTTTAATCCAGGATAAGCTGCGGTTCCAATTAAAAAAAAAAATAATTAAAAACTGCTCATTTCTGCTACATATACTGCACATATAAAAGATTTAAAAAATATCTAACTATACCTTTGGATGAAGTAATGGTGATTTTCATATTTGTAGGCGGTTCTGTAGGAAAGCAATGTTTTTAACAATTATATTCCCATTTTTGGTGATTTTGACATCATGATTGTTTGAGTAGGTGCTAAATTCTACATGAGTACTGTCATGAAATACTGTAAATCCTACTTTTTGAAAGGTCTGTATCTCGAAGACAACCAGTGTCCACATACCCTATTAGGTTGTACAAGACGAGACATTCTTAGGTTAGGTTTTACCTACCTGTTCTGGATCCAGCCTCGTGCCCCGCCTCACTCTCCTTCTCTGAATGGTCCAGTCTCTTTTTCTGTACATGGGTTGCCACGATAGTCCAATACATCAACAAAGACATCATCTCACCAGGTTATTTAAACCTGACATCCCAACTATCGGTCACCAGTTACTCTGCTTCAACTCTGCTACACAGGTGTTCAAGATTAACTCTGACACTCCTCTGCTACTCATGCGCTCAGTTCTGCTTTGTTGCATCAGTCATTAGTAATTCTACTTTCCCAGAATACGGTGTGCTGTTAAAGGGGTTTTCTGGTTGGTTGAAGTTATCCCGTATCCATAGGATAAAGGATAATTATTAGAACAGTGGGGGTCCTACCGCTGGAACCCCCTCAGATCACGAGAATGTTGGTCCTGTACTTCCTACACCACCCGTGGCTGCTCTATTCATTTCTATGGCAGTTCCAGAGACAGACGAGTACAGCGTTCCACTATTATCAGAACTCCCACAGAATGGGGCGATTACATGCATGCCCGACCGGCCGTTCTGTTCATTTCAGGGGGGCTGCAGTGAGTATGGAGCCCCATTCTCGTGATCGTTGGGGGTCCCAGTGTTAGGACCCCCTCTGTTCTATTAGTTATCCCTTATCCTATGGATAGGGAATATCCTCAACCAACCAGAACACCCCCTTTAGTTTCTGCTATATCACTCTGCTTTACTCGTCTTCAGTATGGAAAATGAACCTGAACTTTGCAGTTCGGGTTCGTACCGAACTTTGCGAGTTCGAGTACCCGGACCCGAACCCAGACTTTTTCACTGAAGTCCAGGTTCAGGTTCAGTGTTCGGGTGATTTTATTATTATTATTTTATTATTATAACAAGGTCATCACGCACATCGCAGGTCCTTTGGCAGGTCCTGTTGAATGAAGATAGAAGAGACCGCTGTAATCAAGTGGATGAGGGTTTTTTTAACCCATAAATGGCCATATTATTTTGCATTCTGTCTTCAGAATGCTATTATTTTCTGATATAACCATGTTATAATGGAAAATAAAGTGAAGTTCGGGTCCTCATTGATTTTAGTGGGGCTCGGGGTCAAATTTGAGTTCTGCACCCCAAAATTTGACCTGATGTTTGGCCGAATCCGGCAAACTCAAATTTCCACAGGATTGCTCATCCCTAGTCTTCAGAGGCTGCTGCAACTCTGTTATATCACTCTGCTACAATAGTCTCTAGTACACTAGTACATCACCCTGCCATACCCCCATCGCACTTACCAGTCACAGTAATAGCCATTGTCTTCTCACCATTATAACTATATTTTACTTTACTGTTTTTGCTTTCTTCAAATCTGAAGTAATATTCCCCCTCATCTTCTTTCCTGGCACCAGTTATGGTCAGGGTGCAGTCTCCAGAATCTGGATTTCCCGTCAGTCTGAGGTTTGTCTTTTGCACAGGACTGGATTTATTATTAGTGGCTACGATATATTTTTGACATTGAGGCATCCGCATCCAGTATCCAAAGGAATTAGTGAATTTGTTTCTACAGTCAGCAGTGAATTTACAAGGAATAGTGACATTGAGACCCTCCTGTACAATAATGCTGGAAGTCACTTCAATAGAATAGCCCCGAACCTTGCCTATAGAACCTGTAGAAGGATAATGGATAGGATTGTTACTCATCGGCTCTTATATGTATCACATTATACTCATAAATATTGACAAACATTTTATTTTTTTAATATTATTAGCCCCCTCACTGCTCACGGAGCACAGCACTGTCCCTATGATAGTGGTTGTGCTTGGTGTTGCAGCTCAGCCCATTCACTTGAAAGAGACTGAGCTGCACCTAGGACATGTGCAGCGAGCCCTAGAGGAGCTGATGCAGAGGATGGGGGTGGTAGTGGCCGGGATTACATGTTTTGTCACAATGTACTCCCTCAGGCGTTGGGTGGAAATATAGTATTGAAGAAAAAGGCCTGAATTGAACATAACAAAGTCTTTTTACAAAGTGCAATGCAGAACTTCAAACACATTCAGTAGCAGCAGGCTTTGAGTACAAATCTTCTGCGATATCAGTAAGGATTATGGAGGCAGGTTGGGTGGAAGCAATTTAGCACTTAGATTATACTGGCCTAGTGACATTCTGGGAGGTGGGTGTCTAGACTGTAATCCCTCACCTTGCAGCAGCGTCTTTAATGCTGGTTGTAGCAGTTTACACTGCTGTCTAGCGTCTCAAGACATTAGTAGAGGATAATGGTTAATCTCTCTTGAGAATCCGCTTTTCAAGCAGTGGTTTTCTTCTGGCCAATTCTCTGCATATTTGCCCGAATGTGGCTGGATCTCCCATCAGTCCCCATTATAGTATAGGGGGCCGGATGGAGATTTATAATCTTCTGGAAATGCCGGAATGCAGAGCACTCCATCAGGCTGTTCCCTGCTTGAACAGTCTGCCTGATCGCGAGCGTTAGTGTGAAATTAGCCTACGAGAACTCCCATCAGCTAAGAATTAGTGTCATGTTTTATTAACCATATTGTAAGAATTCATAGGATACCGGAGAATATTGTGTGTCATCACAAAGTACAGTTTGTGTCAAGATTCTGAAGGTCTGAAAGAATGAGAGGGGTCATTTACTAACAGAAATTCGCCTTTTTACCGCTCACGACAGGTCTAAATGCTTAATGTTCAGTATCTGGTTCACTGGAAGGGTTATGTTCGAGAGGAGAGGACGCCGGCAGCTGTCATTTTCCATAGCAACAAGGCCAAAGTTGTCCATTTGGTCCAGATCATCTTGGACAGAAGCTTTGGTTACTTATGTGCTCCCCCCCCCCGCTACATAACAGTGAGAACAAACCAGCATTACCATATGGGAATGGTAGATTTATAAAGACCACTGTCATCCTGCTGCTCCTCCCAATTCTGTGTCTGCTGTGCTCCCCCATGCCCACAAACACTATACTGTCAGATATAACAGTGCATCCCCCCCATAGTAATAGTGCTTCCAGACTGCCCTCATTAGTAATAGTGTCCTCAATAGTGATAATATTCCCCAAGAGTGCCCCATTAATCGCAAAGCTTATATACTGTGCCCAATAATAATAATGCCCCTACAGTATCCCTAGTAGTATTAATATAACCATAATGCCCCCAATATTTGTAATACCCCTCCTGCAGTGACCCCTGTGGCTAGAATGTCCTATTACAGTTTTAACTCCACTGCTCCACTGTAGTGTGTGTGTATGTATATATATATATATATATATGTATATATATATATATATATATATATATATATATATATTATAGCTGACCCAGCTTTGCATGGGTATATTTCATCTATTTCATTTTTTCATTTAATGTTTGTGTCATTAAAATATATCAATATTATCCACTATAATAATGATATCTACAGTACCCCGCTCCCTTAACTGTGACCTCCACATCCCCCTGCCCCTTAACACAGACCCCCCACAGTGCTCCGTCTCTTAAAATGGGACCTCCTCAGGAGCCCACCCCCTTATCTTTGAACTTCACAGCAGCTTGCCCCTTTAACAGTGAGTAGCACAGCACAGGGGCCCCCTTAACAGTGACCTCTATAGCACCCGCCCCTTAACACTGACAATAGATTATAGTCCCTTTAACTGTGACCTCCATCATTCCCGGCCCTCTTAACAAAGACCTCCACAGACACTGCCCTTTTAACAGTGACTGCCACAGTACCCTGTTCCCTTAATAGTGACCTTCTCTGTACCCCGCTCCCCAAACAGTGAACTTACAGTACCCTGCTGCCCCTTTAAAAGAAGCCTTCACAGTTCCCTTCCTTAACAGTGACCACTACAGTGCCCGCCCCTTTAACAGTGACCTCTAAAGCAGCCACCCCTTTATTAGTGACATCCACAGTACCCCATCTTCTTAACAGTGATTTCCACAATAACCCACCCCCTTAAAAGAGACCTCCACAGAGCTCTGTTCCCTTAAAATGTGACCTCCACAACACCCCGCTTAACAGTGACGTCTACAGCACTAGCACCCCTTAACACGCCTCTTAATACTGACCTCCATAGCGAACGTCCCCTTAACTGGGACCTCTACCATTCCCTGCCACCTTAACAAAGACCTCCACAGAGCCTGTCCCTTTAACAGTGACCTCCACAGCGGCTGTCCCTTTATTAGTGACTTTCACAGTACCCCCATATCTTTAACAGTGATTTCCACAACACCCTGTTCTCTTAACAGTGGCCTCTACAGCAATCTTTCCCTTAAAACTGGCATCCATAGTAGACTGTCCACTTAACTGTGACCTCCACAGCAGCCTGCCCCTAGGTGGCCAGAGGTCTGGTTTTAGGTCTGACCATCCAGCTTTCAAACTCCCCATCCTCTGTCCGGCGCAGGGTCTAGACGGACACAGGGATGTCTGTTGAACAGTTTACTCTCAGACAAGTACTGTGCTGTCTAAGCATGAACTGAAGAGATAATGTCACCTTCCCTCCCACCCCTGCAGCTGACAGAAGTTGATTTTTACCTTCATTTTTTAAATCCCCGCTGGCTGCAGAGTGGGGGGCATGGCCTAATCGGTCGGGACGTGACTTAGCGGGACCAGGGGCATGGCTTTTTAGTCCGTCTTTTGAGGGTGGCCAGAAAGGCCACTCTAGCTGCCCATGAACTGTCACCTTCACAGCACTCTGCTCCCTTAACAGTGTCATCCACAGTGCCCCTTTAAAGCTGATCTACAGCAGTGAAGAAAAATGACTGGGTTGTTATGGAAACATGGTTTAAAACTGTGTGTATGTGGAGAGTAAGGGCCTGTGAGCTTCTATTGGCTGATAAGGGTCATGTGACCAGGATTCTATTGGCTAATGCATTTTTGGGAATATCTCGGGAACGATACGTCCTAGAGACCTGAGAACCCATCTAAAAACTTCCCGGACACCTGATGTACCTGTCTGCCAGAATTTGTGATTGTAAATGTGACAGTGCGGATTCCTTTAGCGGACATACACACATACATACATACATGCACTCAGTTTTATATACAGTGGGGAAAAAAAGTATTTACTCAGCCATCAATTGTGCAAGTTCTCCCACTTCAAAAGATGAGGTTGGCCTGTAATTGACATCATAGGTAGACCTCAACTATGAGAGACAAAATGAGAAAACTAATCCAGAAATTGATTTTTAAAGAATTTATTTGCAAATTATGGTGAAAATAAGTATTTGGTCACCTACAAACAAGCAAGATTTCTGGCTCTCACAGACCTGTAACTTCTTCTTTAAGAGGCTCCTCTGTCCTCCACTCATCACCTGTAGTAATGGTACCTGTTTGTTATCAGTATAAAAGACACCTGTCCACAGTCTCAAACAATAACGCTCCAAACTCCACTATGGTGAAGACCAAAGAGCCGTCGAAGGACACCTGAAACAAAATTGTAGACCTGCACCAGGCTGGGAAGACTGAATCTGCAATAGGCAAGCAGCTTGGTGTGAAGAAATCAACTGTGGGAGCCATAGTTTGAAAATGGAAGACATACAAGACCACTGATAATCTCCCTCCATCAGGGGCTCCACTCAGGATCTCACTCCATGGGGTCAAAATGATGACAAGAACTGTGAGCAAAAATCCCAGAACCACACGGGGGGACCTAGTGAATGACCTGCAGAAAGCTGAGACCAACGTAACAAAGGCTACTGTCAATAACACACTACACCGCCAGGGACTCAGATCCTGCAGTGTCGGACGTGTCCCCCTGCTTAAGCCAGTATATATTAGGAAAATGTCATATGGTCAGATGAAACCAAAGTAGAACTGTTTGGTAGAAACACAACTCGTCGTGTTTGGAGGAGAGTGAATGCTGAGTTGCATCCAAAGAACACCATACCTACTGTGAAGCATGGGGGTGGTAACATCATGCTTTGGAGCTGTTTCTCTGCAGAGGGACCAGGATGATTGATCCGTGTACATGAAAGAATAAATGGGGCCATGTATGGTGAGATTTTGAGTGCAAACCTCCTTCCATCAGCAAGGGCATTCAAGATGAAACGTGGATTGGTCTTTCAGCATGACAATGATCCCAAGCACACCACCAGGGCAACAAAAGAGTGGCTTCGTAAGAAGCATTTCAAGGTCCTGGAGTGGCTTAGCCAGTCTCCAGATCTCAACCCCATAGATAACCTTAGGACGGAGTTGAAAGTCCGTGTTGCCCAGCGACAGCCCCAAAACATCACTGCTCTAGAGGAGATCTGCATGGAGGAATGGGCCAACATACCAGCAACAGTGTGTGCCAACCTTGTGAAGACTTACAGAAAACATTTGACCTCTGTCATTGCCAACAAAGGATATATAACAAAGTATTGAGAGGAACTTTTATTATTGACCAAATACTTATTTTCCACCATCATTTGCAAATACATTATTTAAAAATCAGACAATGTGATTTTCTGGATTTGTTTTCTCATTTTGTCTCTCATAGTTGAGGTCTATCTATGATGTCAATTACAGGCCGACCTCATCTTTTTAAGTGGGAGAACTTGCACAATCGGTGGCTGACTAAATACTTTTTTCCCCACTGTAATATAATATTATATATATATATTGATCCCCGCATAGTTCCAGTATATAATGCTCCTCCAACCCCCCTACTGTAAGTATATAATGTGTCAGTATTTAATACCCCCTCCACCCTTCCTTGGTGCACCCAGCATTAAAAAAACACTTCTCACTCCCATTTCCTGCTGCCGTCTACACTGGAGGCCACAGACCGCTTCCGATCTGTGGCCTATGTTATTGCATCCCAGCACAGACGGTCCATATGAAATCCCCGCTCCTGCCCCAGGTCTTGTGCGATTATGTGATCACACGAGACCTGGTGCAGTAGGTCATGACTTGCGCCTCTCTACTTCCTCATATGCTTCAGTATATAATTGCTCTCCCTCTTATGGTTAGCGAGGTTGGACCTTAGGCGGATGCCTATCCGGATGCCTATCCTCGCCTACCCATTGTCCTGGCCCTGCTGTCATTACATTTTTATCCCTGCACTTAGGAAGGGACCATCATCCAGTTGTTGGTCGTCGTTTAAGACAGAAGTGGAAGTGGGTAAGGATCACTCTTTTTTTTCTCTTGAAAGGAATTCTCCCCTCCTGGCAGGAAGCAGGACCAGCCCAGTCCTACCAAGAGGGGCGGAGCAGAGTTATTAACCCTGATGCAGCCAACCTTTGCCATCCATTCCTTGCTGGCAACTAAGGCCAAAGGCAAACCATAAAATACATAACAATGCAAACAATATTCAAATTGTAGCACCTAAAAATCTGGGGTAATACAGATCTGACCAATAAATGTGACATCACATGACCTAAGAAGAGGCCTAAACTCTCTCTGAGCATCATGGCCTCTAGATACATCTGACTTGTGGAGGTCATTGGAATTGGACCCCTGCTGCTATCATCAGGATAAGCCATAGTAATAACCCTGGAGGACTCCTTTAGCAAGCTAAAAGTCAGGTCTTAGGTCAGACAGCAAAGAGTCAAATCCAAGAAGAGGTCAGACACCTTCACAAGGAACATGCTAGCTAGAATACCTAGTGCTCCTGCACCCTCCCACAGGGGAAGGCACCTTAAGTACCTTCAGAAGTCTTAGTCATAGTAATACAAGCATTCTTAGGGTCATGGGGAGTAAATGTGCACCCTACGTCTAGAGAGAGGAGCTGCAAGCAAGGAGCAGAGCTCAAGCACATAGACACATATGATCGTGGACCTCAGAGGACAGAGTAGGAGGGCAGGTGAGAATTCTGGTGGTCATGCTTCTTGGGAGAAGGGAAATGGCAATAAGCACGGACCAATCTTTTACACGCTACATAAGTGTTGTATAAGGAGCATATGTGGGCAGAGTGTACATTAAGTAATTATATTAAGGCCAACTATAGAGAGCTATGGGGAAGAATCCTGTCCATAAGACCCACACAATATTAGTCTTTGAGGCAACATCCATGTGTCTAATATACATCAAGGACAAGAGAGGTAACAATGGAGCCACATAGTTACATAGTTAATACGGTTTAAAAAAGACATAAGTCCTTCAAGTTCAACCAAGGGATAGGTAGGGATGCGAATCCCAAACCCAAACACACATCCCATGACCCAAACACACTGGTCAATGACTTTCATCAATGACAAGAAAAAACACATAGGTCTGGTCTGCATAGGGGTTGTGTACACAAAATGGTAGGAGATATTTTTTCATCCAGGCCGTGTAATTCACTTGGTGAACACAGTCTGTAAATGCTTTATGAGGTATTACTTCTTTATGGCACGTGTAGCAACGTGTAGGTCTACATCACCGTGGTATCTGATGACATCATACATTCACTCACACTTACCAGTCACAGTAATCATGGTGGTCACTTCTTTGTAATAATTATATTTCACGTTACTGTCTTTGCTTTCTTCAAATCTAAAGTAATATTTCCCCTCATCTTCTTTCCTGGCACCAGTTATGGTCAGGGTGCAGTCTCCAGAATCTGGATTTCCCGTCAGATGGAAGTTGTTTTTTAGCCCAGCACTGGCTTTACCATTAGTGGCTACGATAGAAGGTCGATCTAAAGACATCTGCCTCCAGTAACCAAAGGAATTATTGAATGTATTTTTACCGTCAGCTGTGAAGTTACAAGGAATCGTGACACGGAAACACTCCTGTACACTGACACGGGAAGCCACTTTAACAGAATACTTCAGCACCTGACCTGTGATAACTGTAGAAAGATAAAAGATGTCATAATTATTGCAATATTACATCTACCGTATCCCAGAATAGGGTACTTGCAGATTGTTTCTTCTTAGTTAAATTTGATGTAATGTTCCAATGCATTGTATTACCCAGTATAGCTTTGTATGGATCAGTTAGGGTTAACAGTCCTTTCACTGCCTTTGTAAGAAGCTAGGTGATGGACTGGGGATTTTAGTGTCAGCTGAGGAAGTGAAATGAGCTGTAGGTGCTCACTCCTTGGACTCGCCACCTCTGAGATATTTGCATCAAAATCCACCTCTACTTTACAGTATTCGAGAAAGATGGAGAAAAAAAAAAAACTACCAAGAAGATCCAGAATTCCCAAGCAATGAAGTAAGACAGTAAGTTATTTAATGTTTAACCAGTTCCTGACCGTTCATAGAGTACAAAACGTCTATGTAGTCGGGACTTATCTCTCAATGGATGTTTAGAGATGGCAGCAGCCTGCTAATTGTGCAGTTGCTAAGTTGCGGAGTGGGGCTTGGGGCAGGGATGGTTTTTATCTGTCCTTGTCCTCCCTATTGCTCTATACACAGTGCTGAACTAGCACTGTGTATAGAGATTAGAAAGATCTATGCCATTTCCTGGATCTGGTCATGTCATGTGACTACCAGGGTTGGGAGCCTTTGCAAGCTGCTGGGTCTTACCAGACCCAGAACAGTTCTGCAGAGATGATTTTTCAGCCAGGGGCGTAGCTAAAGGCTCATGGGCCCTGGTGCAAGAGTTCAGCTTGGGCCCAACCCCCCCCCCCCCCGTGCTGGTGCACCTAGCTTTTCTGCCAGCCAAGTCAAAAACTGAAACCCCCCCCATGCCAAATTCTCACCCTAACCCTTTTCCTCCTAACATTACGTATATCACTACAGAACATACAGGGTAAGGCTACATTCACACGTTGTGTTTGCGGCCTCCGATCTGCAGATTTTGCGGCTAAGATGCGGACCCATTCACTTAAATGAACACTGTGTGCTGTCCGCATATGTATGTCCATTCCTATTTTTGTCTGTTTTGCGGACAAGGATAGGCATTATTACAGTGGATCTGCAAAAAAAACGGATGTCATACGGAACATCATCCTTTTTTTACGGATCGGCAATTTGCAGACTGCAAAACACAACGTTCATGTGAATGTAGCCTAATACAGCGCCCCATACCTCTTACATCCAGTATAATACAGCGCCTCATACCTCTTACATCCAGTATAATACAGCGCCCCATACCTCTTACATCCAGTATAATACAGCGCCTCATACCTCTTACATCCAGTATAATACAGCAGCCCCATACCTCTTACATCCAGTATAATACAGCGCCCCATACTCTTACATCCAGTATAATACAGCGCCCCATACCTCTTACATCCAGTATAATACAGCCCCATCCTCTACATCCAGTATATATACAGCGCCCCATACCTCTACATCCAGTATAATACAGCGCCCCATACCTCTTACATCCAGTATAATACAGCCCCATACCTCTTACATCCAGTATAATACAGCGCCCCATACCTCTTACATCCAGTATAATACAGCGCCCCATACCTCTTTACATCCAGTATAATACAGCGCCTCATACCTCTTACATCCAGTATAATACAGCGCCCCATACCTCTTACATCCAGTATAATACAGCCCCATACCTCTTACATCCAGTATAATACAGCGCCCCATACCTTCTTACATCCAGTATAATACAGCACCCCATACCTCTTACATCCAGTATAATACAGCCCCATACCTCTTACATCCAGTATAATACAGCGCCCCATACCTCTTACATCCAGTATAATACAGCCTCATACCTCTTACATCCAGTATAATACAGCGCCCCATACTCTTACATCCAGTATAATACAGCGCCCCATACCTCTTACATCCAGTATAATACAGCGCCCATACCTCTTACATCCAGTATAATACAGCGCCCCATACCTCTTACATCCAGTAATAATACAGCGCCCCATACCTCTTACATCCAGTATAATACAGCCCCATACCTCTTACATCCAGTATAATACAGCGCCCCATACCTCTTACATCCAGTATAATACAGCGCCCATACCTCTTACATCCAGTATAATACAGCGCCCCATACCTCTTACATCCAGTATAATACAGCGCCTCATACCTCTTACATCCAGTATAAATACAGCGCCCCATACCTCTTACATCCAGTATAATACAGCGCCCCATACCTCTTACATCCAGTATAATACAGCGCCTCATACCTCTTACATCCAGTATAATACAGCGCCCCATACCTCTTACATCCAGTATAATACAGCGCCCATACCTCTTACATCCAGTATAATACAGCGCCCCATACCTCTTACATCCAGTATAATACAGCGCCCATACCTCTTACATCCAGTATAATACAGCGCCTCATACCTCTTTACATCCAGTATAATACAGCGCCTCATACCTCTTACATCCAGTATAATACAGCCTCCCATACCTCTTACATCCAGTATAATACAGCGCCCCATACCTCTTACATCCAGTATAATACAGCGCCCAACCTACCCATAACAGCCATACCCTTACATCCAGTATAATACAGCGCCCCATAACCTCTTACATCCAGTATAATACAGCCGCCCATACCTCTTACATCCAGTTATAATACAGCCTCATACCTCTTACATCCAGTATAATACAGCGCCCCATACCTCTTACATCCAGTATAATACAGCTCCCATACCTCTTACATCCAGTATAATACAGCGCCCCATACCTCTTACATCCAGTATAATACAAGCGCCCATACCTCTTACATCCAGTATACTACAGCGCCCCATACCTCTTACATCCAGTATAATACAGCGCTCATACCTCTTACATCCAGTATAATACAGCGCCCCATACCCTCTTACATCCAGTATAATACAGCACCTCATACCTCTTACATCCAGTATAATACAGCGCCTCATACCTCTTACATCCAGTATAATACAGCGCCCATACCTCTTACATCCAGTATAATACAGCGCCCATACTCTTACATCCAGTATAATACAGCGCCTCATACCTCTTACATCCAGTATAATACAGCGCCCATACCTCTTACATCCAGTATAATACAGCGCCCCATACCTCTTACATCCAGTATATACAGCGCCCATACCTCTTACATCCAGTATAATACAGCGCCTCATACCTCTTACATCCAGTATAATACAGCGCCCCATACCTCTTACATCCAGTATAATACAGCGCCCCATACCTCTTACATCCAGTATAATACAGGCGCCCCATACCTCTTTACATCCAGTATAATACAAGCGCCCCATACCTCTTACATCCAGTATAATACAGCGCCCCATACCTCTTACATCCAGTATAATACAGCGCCTCATACCTCTTACATCCAGTATAATACAGCGCCCCATACCTCTTACATCCAGTATAATACAGCGCCCATACCTCTTACATCCAGTATAATACAGCGCCCCATACTCTTACATCCAGTATAATACAGCGCCCATACCTCTTACATCCAGTATAATACAGCGCCCATACCTCTTACATCCAGTATAATACAGCGCCCCATACCTCTTACATCCAGTATAATACAGCGCCCCATACCTCTTACATCCAGTATAATACAGCGCCTCATACCTCTTACATCCAGTATAATACAGCCCCATACCTCTTACATCCAGTATAATACAGCGCCCCATACCTCTTACATCCAGTATAATACAGCGCCCCATACCTCTTACATCCAGTATAATACAGCCCCATACCTCTTACATCCAGTATAATACAGCGCCCATACCTCTTACATCCAGTATAATACAGCGCCCCATACCTCTTACATCCAGTATAATACAGCGCCTCATACCTCTTACATCCAGTATAATACAGCGCCCCATACCTCTTACATCCAGTATAATACAGCGCCCCATACCTCTTACATCCAGTATAATACAGCGCCTCATACCTCTTACATCCAGTATAATACAGCGCCCCATACCTCTTACATCCAGTATAATACAGCGCCCCCATACCTCTTACATCCAGTATAAATACAGCGCCCCATACCTCTTACATCCAGTATAATACAGCGCCCCATACCTCTTACATCCAGTATAATACAGCGCCCCATACCTCTTACATCCAGTATAATACAGCGCCCCATACCTCTACATCCAGTATAATACAGCGCCCCATACCTCTTACATCCAGTATAATACAGCGCCCCATACCTCTTACATCCAGTATAATACAGCGCCCCATACCTCTTACATCCAGTATAAATACAGCGCCCATACCTCTTACATCCAGTATAATACAGCGCCCCATACCTCTTACATCCAGTATAATACAGCGCCCCATACCTCTTACATCCAGTATAATACAGCGCCCCATACCTCTTACATCCAGTATAAATACAGCGCCTCATACCTCTTACATCCAGTATAATACAGCGCCCCATACCTCTTACATCCAGTATAATACAGCGCCTCATACCTCTTACATCCAGTATAATACAGCGCCTCATACCTCTTACATCCAGTATAATACAGCGCCCTCATACCTCTTACATCCAGTATAATACAGCGCCCCATACCTCTTACATCCAGTATAATACAGCGCCCCATACCTCTTACATCCAGTATAATACAGCGCCCCATACCTCTTACATCCAGTATAATACAGCGCCCATACCTCTTACATCCAGTATAATACAGCGCCCCATACCTCTTACATCCAGTATAATACAGCGCCTCATACCTCTTACATCCAGTATAATACAGCGCCCCATACCTCTTACATCCAGTATAATACAGCGCCCCATACCTCTTACATCCAGTATAATACAGCGCCCATACCTCTTACATCCAGTATATACAGCCCCCATACCTCTTACATCCAGTATAATACAGCGCCCCATACCTCTTACATCCAGTATAATACAGCCCCATACCTCTTACATCCAGTATAATACAGCGCCCCATACCTCTTACATCCAGTATAATACAGCACCTCATACCTCTTACATCCAGTATAATACAGCGCCCATACCTCTTACATCCAGTATAATACAGCGCCCCATACCTCTTACATCCAGTATAATACAGCGCCTCATACCTCTTACATCCAGTATAATACGCCCCATACCTCTTACATCCAGTATAATACAGCGCCCCATACCTCTTACATCCAGTATAATACAGCGCCCATACCTCTTACATCCAGTATAATACAGCGCCCATACCTCTTACATCCAGTATAATACAGCGCCCCATACCTCTTACATCCAGTATAATACAGCGCCCCATACCTCTTACATCCAGTATAATACAGCGCCTCATACCTCTTACATCCAGTATAATACAGCGCCCCATACCTCTTACATCCAGTATAATACAGCGCCCCATACCTCTTACATCCAGTATAATACAGCGCCCCATACCTCTTACATCCAGTATAATACAGCGCCCCATACCTCTTACATCCAGTATAATACAGCGCCCCATACCTCTTACATCCAGTATAATACAGCGCCCATACCTCTTACATCCATACCTCTTACATCCAGTATAATACAGCGCCCCATACCTCTTACATCCAGTATAATACAGCGCCCCATACCTCTTACATCCAGTATAATACAGCGCCCCATACCTCTTACATCCAGTATAATACAGCGCCCCATACCTCTTACATCCAGTATAATACAAGCGCCCCATACCTCTTACATCCAGTATAATACAGCGCCCATACCTCTTACATCCAGTATAATACAGCGCCCATACCCTTACATCAGTATAATACACCCCATACCTCTTACATCCAGTATAATACAGCGCCCCATACCTCTTACATCCAGTATAATACAGCGCCTCATACCTCTTACATCCAGTATAATACAGCGCCCCATACCTCTTACATCCAGTATAATACAGCGCCCATACCTCTTACATCCAGTATAATACAGCGCCCCATACCTCTTACATCCAGTATAATACAGCGCCTCATACCTCTTACATCCAGTATAATACAGCGCCCATACCTCTTACATCCAGTATAATACAGCGCCCCATACCTCTTACATCCAGTATAATACAGCGCCTCATACCTCTTACATCCAGTATAATACAGCGCCCATACCTCTTACATCCAGTATAATACAGCGCCCCATACCTCTTACATCCAGTATAATACAGCGCCCCATACCTCTTACATCCAGTATAATACAGCGCCCCATACCTCTTACATCCAGTATAATACAGTGCCCCCATACCTCTTACATCCAGTATAATACAGCGCCCCATACCTCTTACATCCAGTATAATACAGGCCCCATACCTCTTACATCCAGTATAATACAGCGCCCCATACCTCTTACATCCAGTATAATACAGCGCCTCATACCTCTTACATCCAGTATAATACAGCGCCCCATACCTCTTACATCCAGTATAATACAGCGCCCCATACCTCTTACATCCAGTATAATACAGCGCCTCATACCTCTTACATCCAGTATAATACAGCGCCTCATACCTCTTACATCCAGTATAATACAGCGCCTCATACCTCTTACATCCAGTATAATACAGCGCCCATACCTCTTACATCCAGTATAATACAGCGCCCATACCTCTTACATCAGTATAATACAGCGCCCATACCTTACATCCAGTATAATACAGCCCCATACCTCTTACATCCAGTATAATACAGCGCCCATACCTCTTACATCCAGTATAATACAGCGCCCTCATACCTCTTACATCCAGTATAATACAGCGCCCCATACCTCTTACATCCAGTATAATACAGCGCCCCATACCTCTTACATCCAGTATAATACAGCGCCTCATACCTCTTACATCCAGTATAATACAGCCCTCATACCTCTTACATCCAGTATAATACAGCCCTCATACCTCTTACATCCAGTATAATACAGCGCCCCATACCTCTTACATCCAGTATAATACAGCGCCCCATACCTCTTACATCCAGTATAATACAGCGCCCATACCTCTTACATCCAGTATAATACAGCGCCCCATACCTCTTACATCCAGTATAATACAGCCCCCATACCTCTTACATCCAGTATAATACAGCGCCCATACCTCTTACATCCAGTATAATACAGCGCCCCATACCTCTTACATCCAGTATAATACAGCGCCCCATACCTCTTACATCCAGTATAAATACAGCGCCCCATACCTCTTACATCCAGTATAATACAGCGCCCCTACATACATACCTCTTACATCCAGTATAATACAGCGCCCCATACCTCTTACATCCAGTATAATACAGCGCCCCATACCTCTTACATCCAGTATAATACAGCGCCTCATACCTCTTACATCCAGTATAATACAGCGCCCATACCTCTTACATCCAGTATAATACAGCGCCCCATACCTCTTTACATCCAGTATAATACACAGCGCCCCATACCTCTTACATCCAGTATAATACAGCGCCCATACCTCTTACATACCAGTATAACAGCGCCCCATACCTCTTACATCCAGTATAATACAGCGCCCCATACCTCTTACATCCAGTATAATACAGCGCCCATACCTCTTACATCCAGTATAATACAGCGCCCCATACCTCTTACATCCAGTATAATACAGCGCCCCATACCTCTTACATCCAGTATAATACAGCGCCCCATACCTCTTACATCCAGTATAATACAGCGCCCCATACCTCTTACATCCAGTATAATACAGCGCCCCTTACATCCATAACAGCCCATACTCTTACATGCCAGTATAATACAGCGCCCATACCTCTTACATCCAGTATAATACACGCCCCATACCTCTTAACATCCAGTATAATACAGCCCCATACCTCTTACATCCAGTATAATACAGCGCCCCATTACCTCTTAATCCAGTATAATACAGCGCCCCATAACCTCTTACATCCAGTATAATACAGCGCCTCATACCGTCTTACATCCAGTATAATACAGCGCCCCATACCTCTTACATCCAGTATAATACAGCGCCCCATACCTCTTACATCCAGTATAATACAGCACCCCATACCTCTTACATCCAGTATAATACATGCCCCATACCTCTTACATCCAGTATAATACAGCGCCCCATACCTCCTACATCCAGTATAATACAGCGCCTCCATACCTCTTACATCCAGTATAATACAGCGCCCCATACCTCTTACATCCAGTATAATACAGCGCCCATACCTCTTACATCCAGTATAATACAGCGCCCCATACCTCTTACATCCAGTATAATACAGCGCCTCATACCTCTTAATCCAGTATAATACCCACCTGCTTCCCCATATACCCCATACTCTTACAGTTCCAGTTATAATACAGCCTCCCTATACCTCTTACATCCAGTATAATACAGCGCCCCATACCTCTATACATCCAGTATAATACAGGGCCCCATACCTCTAACATCCAGTTATAATACAGCGCCCCATACCTCTTAGCATCCAGTATAAATACAGCGCCTCATACCTCTTACATTCCAGATATAAATACAGCGCCTCATACCTCTTACATCCAGTATAATACAGCGGCCCCATACCTCTTACATCCAGTATAATACAGCGCCCCATACCTCTTACATCCAGATAATACAGGGCCTCATACTCTTACACCCAGTATAATACAGCCTCCCCATACCTCTTACACTCCGAGTATATACCTCTACATCCAGTATAAACAGGCCCCATACCTCTTACATCCAGTATAATACAGCCCCATACCTCTTCATCCAGTATACACCCCAACCTCTTACATCCAGTATAATACAGCGCCCCCATACCTCTTACATCCAGTATAATACAGCGCCCCATTACCTCTTACATCCAGTATACTACAGCGCCCATACCTCTTACATCAGTATAATACAGCACCTCATACCTCTTACATCCAGTATAATACAGCGCCCCATACCTCTTACATCCAGTATAATACAGCAGCCTCATACCTTCTTACATCCAGTATAATACAGCGCCCTCAACCTCTTATATCCAGTTAATACAGCGCCCCATACCTCTTACATCCAGTATAATACAGCGCCCCATACCTCTTACATCCAGTATAATACAGCGCCTCATACCTCTTACATCCAGTATAATACAGCGCCTCATACCTCTTAAATCCAGTATAATACAGCGCCCCATACCTCTACATCCAGGGTATAATAGCGGCTCATACCTCTTACATCCATTATAATACAGCGCCTCATACCTCTTACATCCAGTATAATACAGCGCCCCATACCTCTTACATCCAGTATAATACAGCGCCCCATACCTCTTACATCCAGTATAATACAGCGCCCCATACCTCTTACATCCAGTATAATACAGCGCCCATACCTCTTACATCCAGTATAATACAGCGCCCCATACCTCTTACATCCAGTATAATACAGCGCCTCCATACCTCTTACATCCAGTATAATACAGCGCCCATACCTCTTACATCCAGTATAATACAGCGCCCCATACCTCTTACATCCAGTATAATACAGCGCCCCATACCTCTTACATCCAGTATAATACAGCGCCTCATACCTCTTACATCCAGTATAATACAGCGCCCCATACCTCTTACATCCAGTATAATACAGCGCCCCATACCTCTTACATCCAGTATAATACAGCCCCCATACCTCTTACATCCAGTATAATACAGCGCCCCATACCTCTTACATCCAGTATAATACAGCGCCCCATACCTCTTACATCCAGTATAATACAGCGCCTCATACCTCTTACATCCAGTATAATACAGCGCCCCATACCTCTTACATCCAGTATAATACAGCGCCCATACCTCTTACATCCAGTATAATACAGCGCCCATACCTCTTACATCCAGTATAATACAGCGCCTCCATACCTCTTACATCCAGTATAATACAGCGCCTCATACCTCTTACATCCAGTATAATACAGCGCCCCATACCTCTTACATCCAGTATAATACAGAACGCCTCATACCTCTTACATCCAGTATAATACAGCGCCCCCATACCTCTTACATCCAGTATAATACAGCGCCCCATACCTCTTACATCCAGTATAATACAGCGCCCCATACCTCTTACATCCAGTATAATACAGCGCCCCATACCTCTTACATCCAGTTAATACAGCGCCCCATACCTCTTACATCCAGTATAATACAGCGCCCCATACCTCTTACATCCAGTATAATACAGCGCCCTCAGTACCCTCTTACATCGTATATCAGCGCCCCATACCTCTTACATCCAGTATAATACAGCCCCCATACCTCTTACATCCAGTATAATACAGCGCCCCATACCTCTTACATCCAGTATAATACACGCCCCCATACCTCTTACATCCAGTATAATACAGCCCCATACCTCTTACATCCAGTATAATACAGCGCCCCATACTCTTACATCCAGTATAATACAGCGCCCCATACCTCTTACATCCAGTATAATACAGCACCCATACCTCTTACATCCAGTATAATACAGCGCCCCATACCTCTTACATCCAGTATAATACAGCGCCCCATACCTCTTACATCCAGTATAATACAGCGCCCCATACCTCTTACATCCAGTATAATACAGCGCCCATACCTCTTACATCCAGTATAATACAGCGCCCCATACCTCTTACATCCAGTATAATACAGCGCCCCATACCTCTTACATCCCAGTATAATACAGCGCCCCCATTACCTCTTACATCCAGTATAATACAGCACCCCATACCTCTTACATCCAGTATAATACAGCGTCCCATACCTCTTACATCCAGTATAATACAGCGCCCCATACCTCTTACATCCAGTATAATACAGCGCCTCATACCTCTTACATCCAGTATAATACAGCGCCCCATACCTCTTACATCCAGTATAATACAGCGCCCCATACCTCTTACATCCAGTATAATACAGCGCCCCATACCTCTTACATCCAGTATAATACAGCGCCTCATACCTCTTACATCCAGTATAATACAGCGCCCATACCTCTTACATCCAGTATAATACAGCGGCCTCATACCTCTTACATCCAGTATAATACAGCGCCCCATACCTCTTACATCCAGTATAATACAGCGCCCCATACCTCTTACATCCAGTATAATACAGCGCCCCATACCTCTTACATCCAGTATAATACAGCGCCCCATACCTCTTACATCCAGTATAATACAGCGCCCCATACCTCTTACATCCAGTATAATACAGCGCCTCATACCTCTTACATCCAGTTATACCATACCAGAACGCCCCATACCTCTTACATCCAGTATAATACAGCGCCCCATACCTCTTACATCCAGTATAATACAGCGCCCCATACCTCTTTACATCCAGTATAATACAGCGCCCCCATACCTCTTACATCCAGTATAATACAGCGCCCCATACCTCTTACATCCAGTATAATACAGCGCCCATACCTCTTACATCCAGTATAATACAGCGCCCCATACCTCTTACATCCAGTATAATACAGCGCCTCATACCTCTTACATCCAGTATAATACAGCGCCCCATACCTCTTACATCCAGTATAATACAGCGCCTCATACCTCTTACATCCAGTATAATACAGCGCCCCATACCTCTTACATCCAGTATAATACAGCGCCCCATACCTCTTACATCCAGTATTAATACAGCGCCCCCATACCTCTTACATCCAGTATAATACAGCGCCCCATACCTCTTACATCCAGTATAATACAGCGCCCATACCTCTTACATCCAGTTAATAATACAGCGCCCCATACCTCTTACATCCAGTATAATACAGCGCCCCATACCTCTTACATCCAGTATAATACAGCGCCCTCATACCTCTTACATCCAGTATAATACAGCCCCCATACCTCTTACATCCAGTATAATACAGCGCCCCATACCTCTTACATCCAGTATAATACAGCGCCTCATACCTCTTACATCCAGTATAATACAGCGCCCCATACCTCTTACATCCAGTATTAATACAGCGCCCCATACCTCTTACATCCAGTATAATACAGCGCCCCATACCTCTTACATCCAGTATAAATACAGCGCCCCATACCTCTTACATCCAGTATAATACAGCGCCCCATACCTCTTACATCCAGTATAATACAGCGCCCCATACCTCTTACATCCAGTATAATACAGCGCCCATACCTCTTACATCCAGTATAATACAGCGCCCCATACCTCTTACATCCAGTATAAATACAGCGCCCATACCTCTTACATCCAGTATAATACAGCGCCTCATACCTCTTACATCCAGTATAATACAGCGCCCCATACCTCTTACATCCAGTATAATACAGCGCCTCATACCTCTTACATCCAGTATAATACAGCCGCCCCATACCTCTTACATCCAGTATAATACAGCGCCTCATACCTCTTACATCCAGTATAATACAGCGCCCATACCTCTTACATCCAGTATAATACAGCGCCCCATACCTCTACATCCAGGTAATACAGCCTACCTTACATCCAGTATAATACAGCGCCTCATACCTCTTACATCCAGTATAATACAGCGCCTCATACCTCTTACATCCAGTATAATACAGCGCCCCATACCTCTTACATCCAGTATAATACAGCGCCTCATACCTCTTACATCCAGTATTAATAACAGCGCCTCATACCTCTTACATCCAGTATAATACAGCGCCCCATACCTCTTACATCCAGTATAATACAGCGCCTCATACCTCTTACATCCAGTATAATTACAGCGCCTCATACCTCTTACATCCAGTATAATACAGCGCCCCATACCTCTTACATCCAGTATAATACAGCGCCCCATACCTCTTACATCCAGTATAATACAGCGCCTCATACCTCTTACATCCAGTATAATACAGCGCCCCATACCTCTTACATCCAGTATAATACAGCGCCCCATACCTCTTACATCCAGTATAATACAGCGCCCCATACCTCTTACATCCAGTATAATACAGCGCCCCATACCTCTTACATCCAGTATAATACAGCGCCCCATACCTCTTACATCCAGTATAATACAGCGCCCCATACCTCTTACATCCAGTATAATACAGCGCCCCATACCTCTTACATCCAGTATAATACAGCGCCCCATACCTCTTACATCCAGTATAATACAGCGCCTCATACCTCTTACATCCAGTATAATACAGCGCCTCATACCTCTTACATCCAGTATAATACAGCGCCCCATACCTCTTACATCCAGTATAATACAGCGCCCCATACCTCTTACATCCAGTATAATACAGCGCCCATACCTCTTACATCCAGTATAATACAGCGCCCCATACCTCTTACATCCAGTATAATACAGCGCCCCATACCTCTTACATCCAGTATAATACAGCGCCCCATACCTCTTACATCCAGTATAAATACAGCGCCCCATACCTCTTACATCCAGTATAATACAGCGCCCTACCTCTTACATCCAGTATAATACAGCGCCCATCATACCTCTTACATCCAGTATAATACAGCGCCCCATACCTCTTACATCCAGTATAATACAGCGCCCCATACCTCTTACATCCAGTATAATACAGCGCCCATACCTCTTATATCCAGTATAATACAGCGCCCCATACCTCTTACATCCAGTATAATACAGCGCCTCCTCTTACATCCAGTATATAATACAGCGCCCCATACCTCTTACATCCAGTATAATACAGCGCCCCATACCTCTTACATCCAGTATAATACAGCGCCTCATACCTCTTACATCCAGTATAATACAGCGCCCCATACCTCTTACATCCAGTATAATACAGCGCCCATACCTCTTACATCCAGTATAATACAGCGCCTCATACCTCTACATCCAGTATATATACAGCGCCCCATACCTCTTACATCCAGTATAATACAGCGCCCCATACCTCTTACATCCAGTATAATACAGCGCCCCATACCTCTTACATCCAGTATAATACAGCGCCCCATACCTCTTACATCCAGTATAATACAGCGCCCCATACCTCTTACATCCAGTATAATACAGCGCCCCATACCTCTTACATCCAGTATAATACAGCGCCCCATACCTCTTACATCCAGTATAATACAGCGCCCCATACCTCTTACATCCAGTATATAATTACAGCGCCCCCATACCTCTTACATCCAGTATAATATACAGCGCCCCATACCTCTTACATCCAGTATAATACAGCCCCATACCTCTTACATCCAGTATAATACAGCGCCCATACCTCTTACATCCAGTATAATACAGCGCCCCATACCTCTTACATCCAGTATAAATACAGCGCCTCATACCTCTTACATCCAGTATAATACAGCGCCCCATACCTCTTACATCCAGTATAAATACAGCGCCCATACCTCTTACATCCAGTATAATACAGCGCCCTATACCTCTTACATCCAGTATAATAACAGCGCCCCATACCTCTTACATCCAGTATAATACAGCGCCCCATACCTCTTACATCCAGTATAGTACCAGCGCCATACCTCTTACATCCAGTGTAATACAGCGCTCACCACCTCTTACATCCAGTATAATACAGCGCCTCATACATCTACATCCAGTATAATACAGCGCCCCATACCTCCTTACATCCAGTATATACAGCGCCCCATACCTCTTACATCCAGTATAATACAGCGCCTCATACATCTTACATCCAGTATAATACAGCGCCCCATACCTCTTTACATCCAGTATAAATACAGCGCCTCATAACCTCTTACATCCAGTATAATACAGCGCCCCATACCTCTTACATCCAGTATAATACAGCGCCTCACACCTCTTTACATCCAGTATAATACAGCCCCTCATACCTCTTACATCCAGTAACAGGTCATACCTATATCCAGTTACAGTGCCTCATACCTCCTTACATCCAGTATAATACAGCGCCCATACCTCTTACATCCAGTATAATACAGCGCCCCATACCTCTTACATCCAGTATAATTACAGCGCCCGCATACCTCTTACATCCAGTATAATACAGCGCCTCATACCTCTTACATCCAGTATAATACAGCGCCTCATACCTCTTTACATCCAGTATAATACAGCGCCCCATACCTCTTACATCCAGTATAATACAGCGCCCCATACCTCTTACATCCAGTATAATACAGCGCCTCCATACCTCTTACATCCAGTATAATACAGCGCCTCATACCTCTTACATCCAGTATAATACAGCGCCCCATACCTCTTACATCCAGTATAATACAGCGCCTCATACCTCTTACATCCAGTATAATACAGCGCCTCATACCTCTTACATCCAGTATAATACAGCGCCCCATACCTCTTACATCAGTATAATACAGCGCCCCATACCTCTTACATCCAGTATAATACAGCGCCTCATACCTCTTACATCCAGTATAATACAGCGCCCATACCTCTTACATCCAGTTAATACAGCGCCCCATACCTCTTACATCCAGTATAATACAGCGCCCCATACCTCTTACATCCAGTATAATACAGCGCCCCATACCTCTTACATCCAGTATAATACAGCGCCTCATACCTCTTACATCCAGTATAATACAGCGCCCCATACCTCTTACATCCAGTATAATACAGCGCCTCATACCTCTTACATCCAGTATAATACAGCGCCTCATACCTCTACATCCAGTATAATACAGCGCCCATACCTCTTACATTCCAGTATAATACAGCGCCCATACCTCTTACATCCAGTATAACTACAGCGCCCCATACTCTTACATCCAGATAATACAGGCCCCATACCTCTACATCCAGTATAATACAGCGCCCATACCTCTTACATCCAGTATAATACAGCGCCTCATACCTCTTACATCCAGTATAATACAGGCCCCATACCTCTTACATCCAGTATAATACAGCGCCCCATACTCTTACATCCAGTATAATACAGCGCCTCATACCTCTTACATCCAGTATAATACAGCGCCCCATACCTCTTACATCCAGTAATATACAGCCCCCATACCTCTTACATCCAGTTATAATACAGCGCCCCATACCTCTTACATTCCAGTATAATACAGCGCCCCATACCTCTTACATCCAGTATAATACAGCGCCCCATACCTCTTACATCCAGTATAATACAGCGCCCCATACCTCTTACATCCAGTATAATACAGCGCCCCATACCTCTTACATCCAGTATAATACAGCGCCTCATACCTCTTACATCCAGTATAATACAGCGCCCCATACCTCTTACATCCAGTATAATACAGCGCCCATACCTCTTACATCC
>ONZH01027810.1:0-37948 GCA_900303285.1 Rhinella marina
TACCTCTTGCATTGCACATAACTAGAGTTGATCGAATCCTAAAATATTCGGGAATTCGGAATTCGGCCCGAATTTTCCACGGGATTCGTGGGTTCGAGCCGAATCACGAATCCCATTAAAGTCTATGGGAGACCCAAATATTTTTGCAGGGGCCAAAGGTTCTGCACAGTCAAGTTTGCCCCAACATGTGAAAACCTCAGAAAAAGATGGAAACACCTTGGAAATGGATAGGAAACACCAGGGGCAGCATGTAGGGATGCCTCTGAGGCTCCCTAATTACACCATTTTTTCTAAATCTGGCCAATATTCTGGTGATGACCCCAAGGCAATTTTCAGGGACACGGTAATGGTGACCCACTTAAAAATGGTGCCTGACAACCTGGCGGTGAACCCCTGATTGTCTGTCTTTCAATAAGATTGCAGTGTAAAGCATGGTGGTGAGCCTCAGTATGACTTTTTGGATGGAGATTGCATGTGGTCACGTACTCCCTGGAACCCCATAGTCACCCTTTCTCTGATGTGCTACCCCAGAACATTCTCTGCCCCAATTCACAAGACCTTTTGCAGTCTCAGTGTGCTGACAGTGGGGATTTACCAGTGTTGTCTGAGGAGGTGGTGGACAATGGCGAGACACAGGTGTCGGGGGCTGAGGTAGTTGAAAGTGAAGCAAGTTACAGTGGGGACTCCTTGGGGGGACTTTCTCATAATGGGACAGATTCAACTTGGGTGGATCAGGCACAGGAACAGATCAATTTTTTTTGTGTTTATTTAACTTTTATTTAGCACAAATAACCACAGAGATATTTATTCGTTCTCTTCGCTGCGCAGTCTGGCGTTGGGGTTCGTCACTTTGATGGCGAGCTGTGCCGCTCTCTCCACAATGGTCTTTCGGTTCTTTGAGGAGACGTTGTGGGCGATTTCAGCACAGAAGGACTTGTTGCTCATCAACAGAACCTCGAGCTCCTTGACATTGTGGACCAGGAATTTGCGGAACCCTGTGGGCAGCATGTGTTTGGTCTTCTTGTTGCTACCGTACCCAATGTTGGGCATCAGGATCTGCCCCTTGAACCTCCTGCGGGCTCTGTTGTCAATACCTCTGGGTTTACGCCAGTTACGCTTAATCTTTACATAACGGTCTGATTGGTGGCGGATGAACTTCTTCGTCTGCTTCTTGACAATCCTGGGCTTAATGAGGGGCCGGAGAGCCGTCATGATACCGGTTCAGAGCATCCGCCTTCTCCGCAGACAGCCCAAGGAAGAGAGTGGAACAGATCAATTTTAAGTGTGAGGCAACATCAGCACCACAACCGCTTGGGAGAGGCAGTGGGCATTGTGTTTAGAAAGGCTGATGGGCTTCCGTCAGCACTGTGTGTATAGAACCCCATGGCCTTTCATAAAAAATTTGGTTACAAAGCTGCATGACTCCTGAAAAATTGTTTTTAGAAAGCCGGATGACTTTCCTGAAAAATTGTTAGTAGAAAGACGGATGACTTTCCTGAAAAATTGTTAGTAGGAAGCTGGATGACTTTCCTGAAAAATTGTTGCATATGCAACTCAGATGAAGAGGAGGAGGAGGAGGAAAGCAAGCAATTTAGGAGGTAGCCTGAGGTGGGGATGAGAACTGGGGGGATATCCATGACCTGTTCATCTTGATGAACGTGAGGATGTCGGCGTTGTCGGTGGACAGGCACGTCCGTTTGTCCGTAATGATACCCCCGGCGGCACTAAAAACCCTTTCAGACAGTACACTTGCAGCAGGGCAGGCAAGCACCTCAAGAGCGTACTGCGCAAGTTCTGGCCACCTGTCCAGCTTGGCCAGCCAGTAATTATATGGCGTGGAGTTATCGGTTAGGACGTTGGTCTGGTCCGCGACATACTCCCTCACCATCTTGCGGTACTGTTCCGCCCTGCTCTGCCTGCCCTGTGGCTGTGTCGTACTGTCTTGCTGGGGTTTAAGAAACTTGGCAAAAGCATGGAATAGTGTACCCCTACCCTTGGCACCTACACTGACTTTCCCCCTCCTCTCCTCTCCAACTTCAGCCACTGCAGTCCGCCCCCTGTTGCTCGACTGGTCTGGAAAGGCCTGTAGCAGTTTCTGAACCAGGGCCTTGTGGTAGAAAGTGACTCGGGTGCTCCTTTCCTCCACGGGTATAAGTTGGGCAAAGAAGTCCTTGGAGCGTGGGTCAAGGAGGGTGTATACCCAATAGTCATTGGTGGACAGTATCCTCTTGACTAGGGGATCACGACAAAGACAGCCAAGCATAAAGTCTGCCATGTGCCCTACTGTGCCAACACGCAAGCCTTCAGCCTCCTCACTTAGCGGACTCTCCATCTCCTCCTCCCCCCCTTCCTCCGACCCCAATTCATCCTCCTCAGCCCATACCTGCTCAACAGGTAGCATGGAATCACCCCCTGATGCATGATGCCCAAGAGTTTCTTACTCCTCCTCAGCCTCCTCCTCAACAGGGTGCTCTCAATGTCACTGTCTTCCCCCACCTCCTGTGACACTGCTGAATCCTCAGATCTTAGGTTCCTCAAGGAGTTCTGGATGAGGCACAACAGAGGGATGGTGACACTGATGATGTGTGCATCACCACTGACCATCTCTGTTGCCTCCTCAAAGGGACCTAAGACCTGGTAGATGCCAGCCATCCACGTCCACTCATCAGCATAGACATGAGGAAGCTGACTGGCCTGACTACCACCTCGGGGGATCAGCTGGCAGTCTACAACTGCCCTGCGTTGTTGGTATACCCTGGCTAGCGTGTGTAACGTTGAATTCCAACGTGTGGGAACGTCACACAGCAGCCAGTGAACAGGGAGTTGTAGCCGCCCTTGCACAGTCCTGAGGGTCGCGGCATCGGTGGTGGACTTGCGAAAATGGGCGCATATGCGCCGCACCTTGGTGAGCAACTCACTCAACTGGGGGTAGGTTTTGAGGAACCGCTGGACCACCAAGTTGAGCACGTGGGCCATGCATGGCACGTGAGTCAGCCCACCAAGATGCAGAGCCGCCACCAGGTTACGCCCATTATTGCAGACCACCATTCCTGGCTGAAGGTTCAGTGGCGCCAGCCACACATTGGTCTGCCCCCTGATGCCCTGTAAGAGCTCTTCAGCCGTGTGCCTCTTATCCCCCAGGCTCAGCAGTTTCAGGACTGCCTGCTGCCGCTTCCCTACCACAGTGCTGAAACTGCTGGCCATCAAGGAAATGAGACTTGACGATTGGGGCATCACTGCCACTTTGGAGGAGGAGGAGGTGGAGGAGGAGGCATAATGTGTCGGAGACACACAGATGGAACTATGTCCCGCAATTCGTGGTGTGGGTAGCACATGTGCAGCCCCACGATCGGTCTCTGACCCAGCCTCCACCAAATTGACCCAATGTGCCGTGAGGGAGATGTAATGTCCCTGGCCACCGGTACTCGTCCACGTATCTGTGGTCATGTGGACTTTACCACAAACCGCGTTTTTGAGAGCGTGGGCGATGTTCTCAGACACATGCCGGTGCAGGGCGGGGACGGCACATCGGGCAAAATAGTGTTGGCTGGGGACAGAGTAACGGGGGGCTGCCGCCTCCATTAGGTTGCGGAAGGATTCTGTCTCCACAAGCCTGTACGGCAACATTTCCAAACTAATCAGCTTGGCGATGTGCACATTTAGAGCTTGCACATGGGGGTGGGTGGCTGCGTACTTGCGCTTGCGTTCAAATGTCTGTGGTAGAGACAGTTGAACGCCGCACTGGGACACATGAGTGGAGGAGAAGGAGGGAGATGGAGCTGGAGGGGTCCTTTCGGGGCTGGAGGCTGCAAAGTCCTGGCTTGGACAAGACACAGTTGCTGGACTAACTGTGTCAACGTCACCAGCTGACAGAAGTGCAAACCATTTGGTGGGGTGTTTTCTCTCCAAATGCTTGCGCAGGCTACTAGTGGTCAGGTTGTTGCGTTTTGAACCCCTGCTCATTGACGTGTGGCACAGCTTGCACACCGCCAAATGAGGATTGGCCTCATCATCCTTAAAGTACTCCCAAACTAAGGAGTGACGCATAGTACGGGCTGGAGCGTGACCTCTAGGAGCACTTGGGGAAGTAATGACTCGGCCCTGGCTTCTCCCTCGTCGCAGCCCTCTGGCTCTCTCAACAGCTTGTGGTGCTGATGTCGTCTCACAGTCTGAACCACTGCCTCCAGTTGCCTCATCCACCCAAGTAGGATCTGTCCCCTCATCATCCCCCAGGTCTTCCTCAGACTCCACAGTGACGTCCCTGACAACTACCTCCGACAACAGTGTCTCGTCGTCATCTTCCACCAGCTCCTCAGACACCACTGCTAACTCCCCACTCTCATAACCCGGAGACAGCAAAAGGTCCTGAGAATCAGGGCATAGCAGCTCGTCCACTGGCACATCAGGGAAGTGGTGCCTGAAGAGTTCCATGGATAAACTTTGTCCGTAGGACATACCCCTAGAGGGTTCTGGCTGGGGAGAAGGAGGGCGAGTTGGAGGACAGACACCCTGGCTCAGAGAAGTCGACTGGCTGGATGAGGGGGCAGACGAAACGTGGCTGGACGTGCTCTCTGCAATCCACTGAACCACCTCCTGTTGTTGTTTGGGGTCTGTCAGAGTTGTAGGACGCTGCCCTACCAACTTCTGGAGTTGACCAGGCACCCTGACCTTACGTGTTTCCACTGTACCCACAGCAGCCGGCACTGTGTCGCCACGCACACCACGGTCATCACCGCTGACCACAGCACCACCACGATTCCCACCTCTCCCTCCACGACCACCTCTTCCACCTCTCCCAGCTCTTCCCCCTCTCCCCCTGACCCTGGGGTTCTCCATGTGCACAGTAGCAGTATTATATTATTATAATTGTAAAGATTCAATACGGTATCTACAGACTGTGAGGTATATAGCAGGCTGATGAAATTTTTTTCCCAACTCACTGCACCGTGTATTACATATCAGTGAAATTCAACGGACAATATAGATACGCAGGTAATATTTTTCACACCTATCCCCAAAAAAAAAAATGTACGCAGTTTGCGCAAATAAAACTGGAATCTACAGATCAATACGGTATCTATAGACTGTGAGGTATATAGCAGGCTGATGAAATTTTTTTCCCCAACTCACTGCACCGTGTATTACAGATCAGTGAAATTCCACGGACAATATAGATACGCAGGTAAAATTATTTTTCACACCTATCCCAAAAAAAAAATGTACGCAGTTTGCGCAAATAAAACTGGAATCTACAGATCAATACGGTATCTATAGACTGTGAGGTATATAGCAGGCTGATGAAATTTTTTTCCCAACTCACTGCACTGTGTATAACAGAGCAGTAAAATTCAACGGACAATATAGATAGATATGCAGGTAAAATTATTTTCAGACCTATCCAAAAAAAAATGTACGCAGTTTGCGCAAATAAAACTAGAATCTACAGATCAATACGGTATCTATAGACTGTGAGGTATATAGCAGGCTGATGAAATGTATACCATAGTCCAGGGCTGGCCAACCTGCGGCTCTCCAGCTGTTGCAAAACTACAACTCCCAGCATGCCCAGTCTGCCTACAGCTATCATCCTACAGCAGGGCATGGTGGGAGTTGTAGTTTTACAACAGCTGGAGAGCCTCGGGTTGGCCAGCCCTGCCCTAGTCACTGCATAGTCATGCACAGGAATATATCTGTTTACAGATGTATAGTTTGAGCTATGTGGCTGGACAAGGTGTACCAGGCACAGCTCTGCACAGAATACAGGCTTACAGCATATACTGAATTTTTCTCACAGAGTCAATTAGTTTTTAAAAGACTGTTGGGGCTTCCTATCCTGCACAGAATACAGGCTTACAGCATATACTGTATAGTTTTCTTCACAGAATCATTTAGTCTTTAAAAAGACTGTTGGGGCTTCCTATCCTACACAGAATACAGGCTTACAGTATATACTGTATACTGTTCTTCAGAGTATAGTCTTTAAAAGGACTGTTGGGGCTTCCTAACCTAACTCCTAACTAACTGCTTGCTGCACACACTACACTAGCTAACACTGTCTGTCTCTTCTCCTTCCCAAAGCACAATGAGGTCCCTACCTTATGTAAATTTAGGTCACATGTCACTGCCAGCCAATCACTGCTGGGGAGGTATAGGGGCTGTTACATTTCAAACTTGCAGTGACGCACGAATAATCACGAGTCCACGCTGCCTCGGGATGCCGAGCCGAGGCGAATCACGAATATTGCCGCTTCGATTCGCTCATCACTACACATAACCTTCTTTTCTTGTAAATGGGTCTCATCATGACAACCCCTTTCTATATGCCTTCTTAGGGCAAAACAAAGTCATAAAAGAGTTAATAGCTCAGGACCCCCTCTTTTAGGCAAGAGTGGAGAGCTATAGGAAAACTTTGGAAAGTCTAACGGAACCATGTGTGATAAATTTATGTAAAATGCTCTGTAACTTTCTACTATACAATTTGATTTACAATCTGTTCATTTTTTTACTTAAGATTTTACTCTGTTTGGACTCCATTTTGACATAGCAAAGCCTGTATTTTCCAGCAAGATGCAAACAAGCTGCAGTGCTATATTGGAGAATGATCAAGGATACTAAATACTGGGGGGGTGGAGCTTAGCAGCCGAGCCGGATGCACGCGCGTCTCTGAGCTCCGCTGCAGACCTAACCTACCTGGGCTCTTTTAAACGATATACCCTGATTAACTATGGGCAAAACAGCAAGAGACAAGTCCAAAGAAATGCCTGGACCAGGCAGAATACCCTTAACTCAAGGAGAGATCGACAGGTTTGTGCAGAAAACCTCCGTAACACAATCCAGACAAACATCCAAGATGGCGCCTGCAGCGTTAGACTCGCAAGCGCCACTGCACGATGGTGGCACAGACGCTGAGGTGGAAAGCGAGCAAGAAGAACAGAGGGCCTCGCATGAGCTGGTTAATTTAAAAGCTTTCCTAAAATCATTACTGTCTAGCTCCATAGAGCCAGTATTAAGTGAGCTGAAAGAAATAAAACAAGATCTACGCCACATGAACGCCCGAGTTGAGGCCCTTGAGTCGGCACAGGTGGCCACTGCAGAGTTTAGCACTGCAGTAACAATGAACTTAGACAACAGCCAAGCTCATATAAATTACTTGTACTCCTTAATCGAAGAACAGGATAATCGTGGACGAAGAAATAATCTTCGGATTAAAGGCATCCCTGAAACCTTTATACCGGACAGCTTGGAGAAGACACTTACCACCTTCTTTTCCTCTCTCCTGGGGTCAACGACCAGTGATCTTACAATGGATAGGGCCCACAGGGCTCTTAGGCCACCACCGCAGCCACATGAACAGCCACGGGATGCTACATGTCGTTTAACAAGCTACAAAACTAAAGAGCTTATACTCTCTGCTGCAAGAGCCGCACCTCCACCTGCAATTGAAGGAGCCACAGTTGCTATATTCCAAGACCTATCTCCTATGACTCTCCGTAAGAGAAATCAGCTTCGTCCTTTACTGGAAATACTGAGACATAAGAAAATCACTTACAGATGGCTTCACCCATTTGGCCTACTAGTCAATACGCCTGGGAGGAAAATTGTTATACGATCGGTGGCAGACTTACAGCGCATATATGACATCCTAGACATTGAAGCTTTAGAAATTCCAGATTGGAACATAGCACAAGATGTAGCACCCCTTCCAGCAATCCCGATGATTGAACACTGGACTCCGGTCACAGCTGCCAGACACCCCAGAGGAAGAAACACACTGAAAAGGATGACTCCACGACGTTTGACTCAGATAAACATCCAGAAAATGGACAATACCTGAATTCAGAAACATCTAGAATGAGTATCCCTTGACATAATTTCTTATATTAGATAAGGGTATATGTATCTAAGTCGACCTCTATGCTGCCCAGGTAGAAGGTTTGGGTCAAAATTTTTTATAGTTTCCACTCCCAAACTCATCACATATATTTCTACACAGGGGATTGCTTTAAAAGCTTTACCCCACTTAGTTGATTATGTGTTTTGTTCACACCTGTGTTAGTTTTAGGTTAAGTTCAATTTCCACCCAGTTTTCTCAGGTCAAGAATCTCACACACTGCAGGTCACCACTCATAGATGCAATGTCTTTGTTAGCTATTGGGCATCTCTTCCTTTATTGTGATAGTAAGATATGCCACGCTCATTTCTGTTTATGTCCTAATAACATTACTCTGCTAACCTTGTCCTTGTCTCCTAGACATTATGGCGGACATATATTTTTGCACCTTTAACGTCCGGGGCCTGAACGCACCAGAAAAAAGGTCTCAAATTTGCAGACAACTTCTTAAAAGCAAGGTAGGAATTGCATTCCTCCAAGAAACGCATTTCAGAACTAAGCACACCCCTAAATTGTCTCATCTTCAATATGACAAATGGTACCATAGTACCTCACCAAGCTCTGCTTCCCGAGCTGTTAGCATTGCTTTCCACAAAAATATTCCTTTTCAGGTGCGTTCGGAGCTCCCGGACCCAGAAGGGAGGTATCTGTTTATTAAGGGTACTATCGGTTCTCAGATGTACACTTTGGGAAACATGTATGCCCCAAATGTACACCAAGGAGACTGGATTCCAAACGTGTTGTCCAAATTTAGAGACTTCGCTGAAGGATGCATTATTTTAGGGGGGGATTTCAATGTGACGCTGCAACCACCCTTAGACTCTTCCTCAGGGATCTCTGCAGTCCCACATATATCGCTAATATATAGAGTTGGGCTTGTCCAGAACAGTTGCACTGGGCAAAAAGGAGAAAGTGCACAATAGGGTAGTATGCTCGATTCAATAGTGAACAATTACAGTAAAGCAAAGAAATGGAGGCTCACCTTTAGTGGTTGTGCAAATGATAGGCACAACACTAACGTAGGCTCATAGTAGTTAAAGATCCTGGTAACCGGTTGATGCTGCCATAGGAGAAAAATCCCTGGTATTCAGGATGCCCAATCCCACAGGGAGAAAAGTATGCAGATACAGAAGATCCTATTCGGCCGCAAGAAGACCGGACCAGAAGGACTCTTGGAGTATTCCAATTTTTATTCCAGACAATATATCAATCTCTCTTTGTATGAACAGTATATCTCAACCCCAACGCACGTTTCGCCTGCTGGCTTCCTCAAGGGGATCCCCTTGAGGAAGCCAGCAGGCAAAACATGCGTTGGGGTTGAGATATACTGTTCATACAAAGAGAGATTGATATATTGTCTGGAATAAAAAATTGGAATACTCCAAGAGTCCTTCTGGTCCGGTCTTCTTGCGCCCGAATAGGATCTTTTGTATCTACATATATCGCTAAGACAAATACACACTGCCCTACAAGAAGGATCCTTGGCTGATGTTTGGAGATCTTTCCACCCTTCTGCCAAGGACTTCACATATTTTTCTCCACAATATGGTAGCTATAGCCGCTTAGACTATTTCTTTATGCCACAAACCCAACTGCACCTCTGTAGATCTGTGTCCATTGGTAACATCGTCCTTTCTGACCATGTTCCTGTGATAATGAGCTAAGTCTGCAGGGCATTCCTAAAATGACACGTAGTTGACGTTTCAACACCACCCTCTTAGATAATACGGCTCATATTTCCCAGCTTCAGTCTTCCCTTTCTGAATATTTCAAATTTAATGATACTGAGGTAATCTCTAGGGGGATATTGTGGGAAGCACATAAATCTGTGATGAGAGGCCATGTTATAGCCATGGGTTCACATATAAATAAACAAAGGCAAAAGAAAATAGCAGAGCTCTCTAAATTAGTGCAGACTCTAGAGCAAAAACACAAAAACTCCTTATCGCCCTATCAACTAGATGCCCTGCAAAATGCTCGCACGAATCTTAAAAACTTACTTAACACTATAACAGCAAAGTCCTTCCTTAATAACCAGCATAAATATTACGCACATGGAGATAAAGCCTCAAAATTACTTATTTCTCAGATCAAAAAGAGGAAAGCAAAGTCATTTATTTCCCACATTAGGACAAAAGATGGAGGGAATCTGAATACTACAGAAGCTATTGCCCAAAGATTTAGTGAGTACTATAGTGAATTATACAATCTTAGAAACAAAGGAGACAAGACAGCTGAAGACTCACATGACTTAGCTATTCAAAAATGGTTAGATAGGCTACAGCTTCCTTCTATCAGCGAAGACTCCAAGGTTTCCTTGGTGACACCCTTTACTTATACTGAACTAGAAACAGCACTGATGTCCTCCCCTGCCAACAAATCACCGGAACCTGATGGTCGCCCGATTGCTTATTGCAAGGCTTATTACCCACACTTCTTCCACACTTACTAAATGTCTGCAATGACGCGCTCAGAGGGTCTCCACTTCCCAAGCAAATATTACACGCCTACATCACTATAATCCCGAAGGAAGGGAAAGACAAATCACACTGTGCCAGTTACAGGCCAATTTCCCTTCTAAACAATTATTTAAAACTGTTTGCCAAAATGATAGCAAATAGATTAAAAAAACATTTACCTGATCTAATAAACCCTGAACAAGTAGGGTTCACACCGAATAGGGAAGGAAAGATGAATACTACTCGTCTTCTACATCTTTTGCATTATGTTAAAACTCACTCTACCCCGCTAGTCCTTCTCAGCACTGATACTGAGAAGGCATTTAATAGAGTAAACTGACACTTTATAAAAAAAAGCTCTGGAAAAACTTGGAGTCCCAGAACAACTCATTCTGGCAATTATGGCCATGTACGATTCCCCAAGTGCACAAGTATGGGTAAATGATGTCCTCTCCCCTAGATTTCAAATTAGTAATGGCACACGCCAGGGCTGCTCCCTGTCCCCAATCCTCTTCATCATGTCACTGGAAATGGTGCTACAAGCTTTTAGACAAGACAATAGGATACAGGGAGTACAAATCAGTCAACACAATCACCAACTCGCAGCTTTTGCAGACGATGTATTATTATTCATCTCAAACCCAGAGGAAGCCCTGCCCGCTGTTATAAACATTTTTGATCACTTTAGCACTCTCTCGGACTTTAAGATTAACCCCAATAAGTCCCAAATCTTGAACATCACTCTACCAACTCAGACAAGTCTGCGTCTCCAACAGCTGACGCCGTTTAAATGGACATTAGAATCTATAATATTTCTAGGAGTTAGTATACCGCAAGACATTCAACACATATATAACTCAAACTTTCCAGGATTGCTTAAACAAATACAGACACTGCTGGGAAGTTGGGAAATCCCATATGTTTCTTGGTTTGGGAGAAGAGCTCTCATTAAAACTGTCATATTACCAAAAGTCCTGTACTATATGCAAACTCTGCCTATTAGACTCCGTTCTATCCTCTCCTCTTTTCTTTGGAAAAAGAAAAGACCCAGACTATCTCCCATCTATCTGACGCAACATGGTAGGAAAGGAGGCATGGGCCTCCCTGATTTCAAACTATATTATAGAGCTATACAAAGTGCTAGGATCCTCGATTGGATTAGATGCCCTGTTCATAGACCTGATATACAAGCAGAAGAGGATATGTGTAAACAATCTCTGAGAAGTCTTATATTAAACCCCCCAGCACGTCAAACATTGAAGCTAAACTAGATAACCCACTGACGAAACTTTCCTTGGATATGTGGCATAGGTATGGCTTAAACCAACTTCTATTACACACACCCCAGCTACTCATCCAGGTCAGGGATGTATTACACAGTGCTCCAGACAGCTTTAGGGAAACACTCCCATGTCACTCAAATCAGATTTGTGTGCCACTTCTAGACCTCATTCCTGGAGATGCCCCACTATCTATTCAGTATTTGCAATCTACCTCAGCCTTACAGGGACTCTCGCTCTTTCACGAGAGATTGGAACCCAAGAAAAAAGTCTCAACAATCTACACACAATTAATACCTATGCTTGCACAGGATAAGCATTGGTACTTAAAGCATTGGGAATCTGATCTATCGGTGGTGTTCACACCCAGAGAGGTTACTTTTCTCCTTTCTGCTTCGCATGCCCTTTTCACATGCGTTAAGCTTCAGGAAAATACGTACAAAATTATTACTAGATGGTACTATACCCCAGATAGATTGTCCAGGGTTTTTCCTGGGGACAACCCTCTTTGTTGGAGGTGTCAGGCTACTAGGGGTTCATTTATTCATATTTGGTGGCAATGCCCCAGCATTAAAAAATTCTGGACGGATGTCTGCGTGATATTATCACTAATAAACAAAACTGATATTCCACTTTCTCCCGAGGTCTGCTTGTTGGGCCTACTATCTAAGTTCAAACTGACTAAATCTTCCCAGAACCTTATGCACCACCTTTTGGCAGCTGCGAGAATTCTGATAGTGGGTGCTTGGAAACAAACTGAACCCCCTAATATCCGAAATTGGAAGGTGAAAGGTGACCAATTATATAGGTTTGAACAACTATCTTACTGGGAGAAGCACTCGGCAGGCATATTTCGGGAAATCTGAAACCCCGGGCTCTCTATAGAGATTTGTCTATTACACCATGATTTATTTTCTTGAATTCTCAGTAAAAGACTATATGTATCCTTGAACGCCTCTCGGATGGGGGCTACCCCTACCAAAACATTGGTATGTAATTTAATATCTTTGATATGCCCACCTTTGGTACTCCATCTTATTAGTGGTAAGATTATTATGATCTGCTATTACTGAACGGACATTCTACGTCAATAACTACTTGTATCTTGACCTGGTTTACCCGTTTTTTTGTTATATGTATTTTACGGTACTATGTTTTTCATACTTCTATGTAACTATGCAATTATTTTTGTGTACTTTATGGAAAAACTATAAAAATTGCTGTATATAAAAAAAAGGATACTAAATACCAATGAAAACCACTCAGACACCTACAATTTAATAAGAGTGGGGTTGTCACATGGTTACACATAGTACATCATGTTGGCCAGTAGTTTATGGGTCACACCCATAGTATTATAAAAGACAAGCAGTCCAGCACTTTCTTAGTAGACCATTCTCCACCAATATCACAAGGCCAGAATGCGTCCTCATGCACATAAACTATTAGTTGATATTTTGGTCACGTTACTTAAACCCAGAACACAAGTCGAGAGATATCATTGCCTTGTACATCATAATTTTCATAATGTTAAAGATGTCTATTGGTAATGTACATTTTCTTTCATTTTCTCTTATGTTTTAATGATATTGTAACAATATACAATATAAAATATTTACATAGTTATTGCTCTTTCTAGACTAAAGTAACATTCAAGGTCTTATACAGAAAATAATGCAATCCACCACACTCACTTTTATAAATTAGTAAAAGAGAAAAACACTTCAGATTATTATTTTTTTCTTGATGTGTCCACTTGGCTCATTCTGATGCAAAGATCAAAAAATTTGCTTACAGCAGTTCATTTTAGTATTCCTCTTTAAGTGAATTCCATTTAAGAAATACAAGGGCATGTGCATCAGTGAAATGTTCTATGTATTATTAGAAGGAAATGTGGATAAAATTGTCTCTTTTTATAACGGCTAATCATTATAATCAGAAGAAATTTAGGTTAAGCATCATGGAAACATATTCCTTTTACAATCTTTTAAAAGCTTAAATAATAGACATACAAAGCATTATATATACAATTTATGCCAAAGTTGAGAGAAAGTACAAATTGACCTGGAATATTGTTTCTAATTATTACATTTTCAAGCACATAACAGCTTGTTTAAAATGTTAGGGACGTAAAACAGGTAATCATAAGAGGCTGTGGACATCAAGGACTAGATAAGAAGTAAGTACAAAGATCAAATAATGCACATGAAATAACAAATGGAATACCAGTGACAAGTATCGTAATGTTTTAGATTATCTGCAAGAAAATAAGTTTTAAAATAAATACTAAAAATAAGAATTCAAAGAATGAGGTGAAATTCAATAGTTAATATATAGTAATAGTTAATATATAGTATGTAAAAAAAGATATAATATTGTATAATATTGAAGAGTGGGAGAGACATAATGGTCCATTTTATTAAGACTGCTGTATTGTATGCTGGAGGAGCTAGATTTGCACCAATAATTTATAAAGATGCATGGTTATTCATTAGTGATGAGCGAGCATGCTCGGCCGAATATGCTCGAGTCCCCTCCCCGCATGCTAATTAGCCAATTAGTATGCGGGGAGGTACTGGCATTCACTGTAATGCCATAGCCATCTTGGCTACTGGCATTACAGTGATTGGCTGGCCCGGAACGCGTCATCGGGTGCTATATAGACATGTGACCGGCTCAGACTGAGTCAGGGAGAGCTGCTGCAAGGAGAGACAGATAGTGTAGGGAGACAAATTGGCTAGGCAGGGCTAGATTTTTCAGTTGAAAAGACCCAAAAGCCCTTTTAAGGGCTTTTGTGATATCTGGCTACAATATTTTTTTTATTTTTGGGTGGTTAAAAATTGCACAAGGTGGCCTGACCTTAATGCCACCTGTGCAGCTGGTGCATTCTAATACTTTCTGTATCCTATATACCTGACATCCGTTGCTATTTTTTCTGCTGCTTATCAAGCCGACAGTACCTCATCTGCGTCTGCTGTATAACGTTTGCGCAAAGAGGCACAGATAGTGTAGGGATAGGATTTGGCTAGGCAGGGCTAGTTGTTCTATAAAAAGACAGAAAAGTCTATTGTTATATCTGGCTGCAATTTATTTTTTTTTCTGTTGGGGCAAAAAGAACGCAAGTTTGCCTTACGCTAACACCACCTGCACAGCGCGTGCGTTATTACGTTTCTGTAGTCTACAGTCATGGCCAAAAGTTTTGAGAATGACACAAATATTATATTTTCACATGATCTGCTGCCCTCTGGTTTTTATGTGTGTTTGTCAGATGTTTTTATCACATACAGAAATATAATTGCAATCATATTATGTGTTGACCCTTCTTCTTCAGGACCTCTGCAATTCTCCCTGGCATGCTCTCAATCAACTTCTGGACCAAATCCTGACTGATAGCAGTCCATTCTTGCACAATCAATGCTTGCATTTTGTCAGAATGTGTAGGTTTTTGTTTGTCCACCCATCTCTTGATGATTGACCACAAGTTCTCAATGGGATTAAGATCTGGGGAGTTTCCAGGCCATGGACCCAAAATCTCTATGTTTTGTTCCCTGAGCCATTTAGTTATCACCTTTGCTTTATGGCAAGGTGCTCCATCATGCTGGAAAAGGCATTGTTGATCGGCAAACTGCTCTTGGACGGTTGGGAGAAGTTGCTCTCGGAGGACATTCTGGTACCATTCTTTATTCATGGCTGTGTTTTTAGGCAAGACTGTGAGAGAGCCGATTCACTTGGCTGAGAAGCAACCCCACACATGAATGGTTTCAGGATGCTTTACAGTTGGCATGAGACAAGACTGGTGGTAGCGCTCACCTCGTCTTCTTCGAATAAGCTGTTTTCCAGATGTCCCAAACAATCGAAAAGGGGATTCTGCTGTATAACATTTGCACAAGGAGGCACAGATAGTGTAGGGATAGGATTTGGCTAGGCAGGGCTAGTTGTTCTGTTAAAAAGACACAAAAGTCTATTGTTATATCTAGCTGCAATTTATTTTTTTCTCTTGGGGCAAAAAGAACGCAAGTTTGCCTTACGCTAACACCACCTGCACAGCGTGTGCATTATTACATTTCTGTAATCTATATACCTGACATCCGTTGCTATTTTTTCTGCTGCTAATCTAGCCGACAGTACCTCATCTGCACCTGCTGTATAACGTTTGCGCAAGGAGGCACAGATAGTGTAGGGATAGGATTTGGCTAGGCAGGGCTAGTTGTTCTGTTAAAAAGACACAAAAGTCTATTGTTATATCTGGCTGCAATTTATTTTTTTTTCTTGGGGCAAAAAGAATGCAAGTTTGCATGACTCTAACACCACCTGCGCAGCTGGTGCATTCTAATATTTTCTGTATCCTATATACCTGACATCCGTTGCTATTTTTTCTGCCGCTAATCAAGCGGACCGTACCTCATCTGTGCCTGCTGTTTGTGCATTCTAAACATTTGACATTCGGTGAAATTTTTCTGATCATACACTTAAAAAAAAACTGCACTACTGTACTTGTGACAAAGTTGTATATATACTATTTAATATGGCGAACAGTAAGGGACGGGGAAGTGGGCGTGCTGCTGATGGTGAACGCAGAGGTCATGGCTCTGGGCGTGGTGAAACTGTGCCTGATGGCAGAGCCCAAGAAACAAAGTCATCCAAAACTCCTAGCTTCATGTAACAGTTTGCAGGACGGCGCAAGACACAACTCTTGTCGCCGCACCAATGCGAGCAGGTAGTCTGTTGTATTTCAGCTGATAATGCTTCCAGTCGGTTAAGCACCACCCTCTCTTCCACAAAGTCCAGTCTCAGTAGCCAAGAGTCTGGGCAACCGCATCCTTACCCTAATCCTCCTTCCTCCCACCATGCAGAGTCTGGCCAAACAAGTGATTTCACATTCGGATATATTCCGAGAAGCTTTTTTCATCGCCGTTCCTTGATTTTGGCCTCTCGCCAAGGCCGCTTGAAGTGGGACATGAGGAGATATTGTGTCCTGATTCCCAAACTCATGAGCATCCACAGTCTGAAGAAGATGACGGTGGGGAACGGCAAGTAGCGTCTCACGAGGTGCATGATGATGATGAGACACAGTTGCCAATAAGTCAAGGGCAATTAGTGTCTCAAGAGGTTGATGATGAGGATGAAATGCAGTTAAGTCAGGTTCTTGTTAGGTCACCATGTCAGGAGGAGGACCAGAGTGAGGAAGTGGAAGAGGAGGTGGTGGACGATGAAATCGCTGACCCAACCTGGGAAGGTGGCAAGCCGAGCGAGGACAGCAGTACAGAGGGGAAAGGATCCGCAGCACTGCAACAGGCTGGAAGAGGCAGTGGGGTGGCAAAAGGGAGAAGGCAGGCCACGGCAACCAGGCCCGCAACTGTTCCCCGAAGCAGCCCCTTGCAGCAATCTCCCTTGCCAAGGGTTAGGTGTTCCACAGTCTGGCGTTTTTTTGAGGAAAGTGCTGACGATAAATGTTTTGTAATTTGCAACCTGTGCCGTACCAAGATGAGCAGGGGCGTGAACACCAGCAACCTGACCACCACCAGCATGATCCGCCACATGGCAGCAAAACACCCTAATAGGTGGGCCGAACGCCTGGGTCCACGATCTGTGTCTGCAGGTCACACCACTGCCTCCTTTTCCCCTCTGTTACGTACGGGCCAAGAAGCAGACCCAGATGCCTCCCGCCCTGCACCTGGACCTTCGCAAGAACCATCAGCAAGCACGTCCACTTCAGTGTCCCAGCGCAGCATTCAAATGTCCTTACCCCAGGCATTTCAATGCAAGTGCAAATACCCTGCCATCCACCCACAGGCCATAGCACTAAACGCGTAACTTTCAAAATTACTGGCCCTGGAAATGTTGCCGTTTAGGCTAGTGGACACCAAGGTTTTTCGCAGCCTGATGGCGGTGGCTGTCCCTCGTTACGCAGTCCCCAGCCACCACCATTTTTTAGGTGTGCCATCCCTGCCTTACACCAGCATGTGTCCCGAAACATAAACCCTGCCCTGACCATCGCAGTTACTGGGAAGGTCCACTTAACGACTGACACATGGACAAGCGCTTCTGGCCCGGGACGCTACATTTCCCTGACTGCACACTGGGTGAATGTTGTGGAGGCTGGGAGTGAGTCGTACCCTGGGATGGCACAGGTGCATCCCACGCCAAGGATTGCGTGCCCTACTTCCATCCAGATTTCCGCCACCACCTACAGTAACAGCTGCAACCCCTCCTTCTCTTCCTCCACCTCCTCCTCCACTTCCACTGCAGAATTCCCTTCTTGCAGCACTAGTCAGACTGCACTCAGTAGCTGGAAGCAGTGTAGCACAGCAGTCGGGAAACGGCAACAGGCTGTGCTGAAGCTTATTTGCCTAGGTGACAAACAGCACACCGCCGCAGAGCTGTGGCAGGGCATAAGGGACCAGGCTGAGCTGTGGCTCTCGCCAGTCAACCTACAGTCAGGCATGGTTGTGTCTGATAACGGCCGCAACTTGATGGCGGCTTTGGAGCTGAGCAACCTCACACACATACCATGCCTGGCCCATGTCTTCGACTTAGTGTTTTAGCAGTTTCTGAAAACCTATCCCAATTTGACTCAGCTACTGGTGAAGGTGCGCCGCCTGTGTGCCCATTTCCGAAAGTCACCTACAGCTTCAGCCGGCCTGGCAACGCTGTAGCAGCGCTTGCGCTTGCCAGCTCACCGGCTGCTGTGCGACCTGAGCAAGCGCTGGAACTCTACCTTCCACATGTTGGGCAGGCTTTGTGAGCAGCAGAGGGCAGTAGTAGAATACCAGCTGCAACACGGTCGGCGCCTTTCGCTCTTCACAAGCGACGAATGGGCATTGATGTCTCCTAGCCATAGCACGTTTACACTATCTCTTCGGCGTGGATGGGCTGAAGAGGAGGACGAGGAGGAAGAGGATATTGAGAGTCATCCTCCTGGTGAGGAGAGCGAAGCCTTGTCTGTTGGGACTCTGGCACACTTGGCTAACTTCATGCTATGCTGCCTTTCCCGTGACCCTTGAGTTATACGCATTTTAGCCAACACCGATTACTTGTTGTTCACCCTTCTTGACCCCCGCTACAAAGAGAACTTCTCATCTCTTATTTCTCTGGTGGAGAGGACTAGCAAAATGGTGCAATACCAGAAGGCCCTAGAAAAATTGCTCCAAAAATTTCCAGCTGACAACGCTGGCGGCAGAGTACGTAGTTGGTTGGCCACCTGAGGAGGGGAGACAAGGGGAACACACAGCAGTTCCAACAAAGGCAGGGCGACACTCTCCAAGGCCTGGGACAGTTTCATGACACCCCGCCAGCAGCCTCACCCTGATGAGCGGCCTAGTGTCACAAGGAGGGAAAGGTTTTGGAATATGGTGAAGGAGTACTTAGCTGACCGTGTCAACGTCCTCAGCAATCTCTCTGTGCCTTATAATTATTGGGTGTCTAAGCTGGACACATGGCACAAACTGGCGCTCTACGCCTTGGAGGTGCTGGCCTGCCCTGCCGCCAGCGTTTTCTTGGAGTGGGGGCCGCTGGGGGCATAATAACTGGTAAACACATCCGCCTGTCAACTGAAAATGCTGACAGGTTGACACTTATCAAAATGAACAAGGCCTGGATTGCCCCTGACTTCTCTACCCCACCAGAGGAAAACGGCTTAACATGAAGGAACTTTAAATGTGGCTTTTAAGGTGTATTGAATACACTGTATTCCCATGTACCCCTTCCTCTTCTCGTCCTCTTCCTCCTCATCCTCCATCATATGAAACTGCTTATTAGGCTGCCCTTGCCGTTCATGAGCAGGCCCGGAACCATAATGTTTTAGACAGTCAGCTCACCAGCAGGCCCTCAACCATGATGTTTTAGACGGTCAGCTCACCAGCAGGCCCTCAATCATAAAGTTTTAGAGGGTCAGCTCATCAGCAGGCCCTTAACCATAATGTTTTAGACGGTCATCTCACCAGCAGGCCCTCAACCATAATGTTTTAGATAGTCAGCTCACCAACAGGCCCTGAACCATAATGTTTTAGACGGTCAGCTCATCAGCAGGCCCGGAACCATAATGTTTTAGATGGTCAGCTCACCAGCAGGCCCTCAACCATAATGTTTTAGACGGTCAGCTCACCAGCAGGCCCGGAACCATAATGTTTTAGACGGTCAGCTCACCAGCAGGCCCGGAACCATAATGTTTTAGACGGTCAGCTCATCAGCAGGCCCGGAACCATAATGTTTTAGACGGTCAGCTCATCAGCAGGCCCGGAACCATAATGTTTTAGAAGGTCAGCTCACCAGCAGGCCCTCAACCAGCAGGCCATCAATTATAATATTTCAAGGGTGTGTCTGATGCCCTCTTTTATGTGTAATAAAGGGTGTATTGGAGTGCCTGTTCCTTGTCATTTTTGTCAGCCCTTTCCCTTTGTGCACAGGCTTTATGAGTGTAGGAGTCCCACAACATGAACAATTGTATCACAATGTGAATGAGGCCCTCCTTTATGTGATATACCGGTTGTATCGGAGTGCCTGTTCCTTGTAATTTTTGGCAGCACTTGCGCTTTACGTACAAGTAAATATATAATTAAGTAGTTAGGTAGGCACACTCACATGAGGGTATATATAGATGATAATACAATGTAAATATAAATATATAAATTAAAATCAATTTTTTATTACAAATAAATATAAATATAAAATCCCCAAGTATATCCAGCGCTGGATAATATTATAAATATGCGCAATATAAAATTAAAGGATAAAAAGTGTGAAAGATATGAAAATATAAAAATATAAAAATATAAATGTATATAGATATAAAGTCCTTTGAAGTGGTCCTAATAGTTCTTATAGTCCTAGAGTATTAGCTGGTAAATACACTCATAGGGCTAGTTATAGAGATACTCTGCTGTTTATAGTTCCAGATATCAGCAGTACAGGTGGACTTATATATAAATAGTCATGGAGACCAATATAGCAGTTTTCAGCTATTTCAAAATAAATAAGTGTGGTCTGCTACTGTAGATGGAGACAGTGTATCTAGTCAGGGGTACGTTACCCTCCTTGTAGTTGGGATTGAGTGTGTCCTCCGTACGGTAGGTCTCGATGGGTCTCGCTTCTTTGTGGCGGGCGTCTCCTGTGTCGGGCTCTGTCACGCTCCTTGCAGCGGGCGGGCGAAAAGCGCGCACTTTTCAGCGTTTCCACGTGGCGTCCCACGTGGTTGCTGATACTCACGGCTTGTAGTACACCGTTCTGGGATGACTTGGGCCGGTAGTATATCCTGGAGATGACTCAGGTTAATGTTCAGGCTGTTCTTTTACTTGAAGATAGAAATATCGGTGTCTTGACTTCCAAATAACAATAACAGTAATGTCTTTAAATAATCACACGGACTTCCTCCAAATTATAGCACTGCTGTTTGCACCACAGCAAACAGCAGTGCTATACAGCAGTGCTAACAGCAGTGCTATAATTTGGAGGTAGTCCGTGTGATTATTTAAAGACATTACTGTTATTGTTATTTGGAAGTCAAGACACCGATATTTCTATCTTCAAGTAAAAGAACAGCCTGAACATTAACCTGAGTCATCTCCAGGATATACTACCGGCCCAAGTCATCCCAGAACGGTGTACTACAAGCCGTGAGTATCAGCAACCACGTGGGACGCCACGTGGAAACGCTGAAAAGTGCGCGCTTTTCGCCCGCCCGCTGCAAGGAGCGTGACAGAGCCCGACACAGGAGACGCCCGCCACAAAGAAGCGAGACCCATCGAGACCTACCGTACGGAGGACACACTCAATCCCAACTACAAGGAGGGTAACGTACCCCTGACTAGATACACTGTCTCCATCTACAGTAGCAGACCACACTTATTTATTTTGAAATAGCTGAAAACTGCTATATTGGTCTCCATGACTATTTATATATAAGTCCACCTATACTGCTGATATCTGGAACTATAAACAGCAGAGTATCTCTATAATTAGCCCTATGAGTGTATTTACCAGCTAATACTCTAGGACTATAAGAACTATTAGGACCACTTCAAAGGACTTTATATCTATATACATTTATATTTTTATATTTTTATATTTTCATATCTTTCACACTTTTTATCCTTTAATTTTATATTGCGCATATTTATAATATTATCCAGCGCTGGATATACTTGGGGATTTTATATTTATATTTATTTGTAATAAAAAATTGATTTTAATTTATATATTTATATTTACATTGTATTATCATCTATACATACCCTCATGTGAGTGTGCCTACCTAACTACTTAATTATTTTTTGAAACACTTACGGCAGACGGGTGTGCCGCCAGGTAGAGCACCTCAAACATTGTGTTCAAAGCCAGTGAGCCAACTTATACTCTCTTTATCTTTATCCACTTACCCGAATAGTTGAGCTCCTACGTGAATCACAATGAACATTTGGGAATGTATGGAGAATAAATGCAGGAAGGTAGACAACTTCTTATTTATTCCCCAAAATGGGAATACTGCATACACACCCAGGACCGATAATGAGACCTTTAGGGAATTGGAGAGACTATTGATGAGGCAGCTTAGACATAAATGGGAAATACGTTCATTAAATCAATACATAGACAACGGTATTATACCAAAAAGTCTATTATTGATGAAAGAACCTGCACAGGACCTTTATAATAAGGATTTCAAACAAGAATGGGACACCTTTTTGGAGACACAGTCATTCACCTTGATGACTATGATCATAAAAAGACGAACCCAGATTATACAAGAGATTACGGAGCGTATTACAACATTAAAAACATTGATAGATGAATTTCCACAAGATTCAGATACTAAATACTGGCATGAAAAAATTTGCAAAAGTTTGGATCATTTAGAGAAAGAAATCATAAGCAAAAAAACCAAAAAATTACAATGGAGAAAACAGGAGGAAATTATGAAAAAGGATCGGAGTAGTAATGGCGACAACACTGAGGAAGATAGAATAGAGGACACAAATAACACAAATTTAGAGGAACAAGACACCACAGCACAATTCACTATCCCTATTAGTAACAGATATGAATCACTTAATGAACCACATTTTTTAGATCAAACCCCACCTCACCACAGAACAAGGATGCATCGGAAACACTCTCAAACACCCGAAAGGAGACACAGAAATTTAAGATCACCAATTCACAATTACAATCTGAGGGACAGACATCACTACCAGGAGTCAAACCAGAACAAAGGAAAACAACCACAACAAAGAAGGGATCACAACCAGACACATCAGACATATCACAACAACCATCACTATTACAGGCAACAGACACAACAATGGGAGAACAACCACGAGAACAGAATACAGTCACCAACACATACTCACGTAAGAAGAAGACAAGAAGAAGCAAACGGAAGAAACACGAGATACCACAAGGACCGATAGAGATGGATAATATCATCAATATTAGTGATACTACACTAACCGACACTCAGATAAAATTATTGAACAAAGGACTGAAGTTTGCACCTACAAACAGATTGGACAAATTCAATACATACATTGCAGTTGAAAAATTCATCAGAAAATTGTGTTTAAAGAAATATTATATCAAGAACCCAATAACTAGGAACACAGAGGATACAAATACATATATTCACACCAACCTGAAAGAGAAATCAAAAAGTTTCCCCAAACAAGAAATAAGCCAAGAAATTGCAGCTTTCAGAAAATGTGTTGAGACAGACATCAGAAAACTGAAAACAAAACATCAGATAAACAATTTAACTATAAATGAAACTCGAGCGATAAAGGAATTACAATCTGAAGAGCAAATAGTGATAAGACCAGCCGATAAGGGAGGGGCTATAGTGGTAATGAATATGATTGACTACCACACAGAATGCATGAAACAGTTAAATGATGAGACCACATACGCTCGACTACAACACGACCCTACAATAGCATATCATAAGGAATTGGTAGAATACTGCAATCAGGGACAAGAAAAAGGTATTTTATTGGAAAGAGAATACAAATTTATTATAAATACTCAAAAGAAATTACCAGTCTTCTACTGTTTGCCAAAGATACACAAGTACCCGAACAATCCACCTGGGAGACCCATAGTCTCGGGGATCGGTTCAATATCATCGAACCTGTCCCAATACCTCTATAGAATCTTACAACCGATTGTTAAGGGAATACCTGCATACATCAAGGATACGACTGATATTCTCTCAACATTAGAAGAAATACAATTTAGACCAGACTGGTACTTGGGAACCTTAGATGTGAATTCCTTATACACTATTATTGACCATGAACAGGGAACACAAGCGGTAAAACAGTATCTATTGAATAATAAGACCTTAAATATAGAACAGATAGACTTTATAATAGGAGGAATCAACTATATTTTAAAACATAATTATTTTTGGTATGAATCCAACTATTATCTTCAACAACGAGGTACCGCCATGGGTACCAGATTCGCCCCCAGTTATGCCAATTTGTTTATGGCACAGTGGGAACAAGAAACCATCAGTCCCAAACTGGGGGCGGGTCTGGTCCTATGGCGGAGATATATAGACGATGTGATCTTTATCTGGCAAGGCCCCAGGGAAGAACTCGATAACTTCCTTGAAGAGATTAATAATAATACATATAACCTCACCTTTACCACCCATATAGAACAGACAAGAACTGAATTTCTAGACCTGAATATATGTATAGAAGGTAATAAATTAATCTGTAATACATACCAAAAACCAGTTTCTAGAAACAGCTACATATTATTTTCAAGTTGTCATCTTCCAAGATGGCTATTAAACATTCCTGCTAGCCAATTTCGTAGATTAAAAAGAAACTGTACAACCGAAGAATTATTTAATAAAGAGGCGGAATTATTAAAGGAACAATTCAAAATTAAACAATATCCCAACTCCATAATTGAATCTTCCCTAGAGAAAGTAAAGGGAATGGATAGGAAGGACTTCTTTAAAGAAAAAATGGAAATAACACCTGAAAGGGATGAACAAATAAGGATGATAATACCATACAACTCTGAACATAAAAGTATTGAGAAAATTATTAAGAATCATTGGCACCACCTAAAGAAAGACAAAGTGATAGGATCCTTGATATCCACAGCTCCATTAATTACATACACTAAAGCCCCGAACTTAGGTCTTAAAATAGCTCCATCTATAAAAGTAAAAAGATCCTTCACTAACAACAGCTGGTTGAGACTAAAAGGCTTCCATAGATGTGGGAGCTGTAACAATTGTAGAATCACTAAATTTCAAAAGAAGACACTCGAGGTAGAATCCACCACAAACACATACAAATTTGAAATCAAAGAATGTCTCACTTGTAATACGAATGATGTAATTTACATAATAGAATGTCCCTGCAAGAAACAATATATAGGTAGAACGAAGCGCACATTAAAGAAGAGAATATCAGAGCATATAGCCAACATCAAGAAAGGTTACGAACAACATACCCTATCCCAACATTTTAAAGAAGTTCACAATAAAGATCCATCTGGACTCACCTTTGCTGCCCTGGAAAGAATACCGAAACACTGGAGGGGAGGAAACCATATCCAGAATATGTCCAGAGTTGAATCCAGACGAATATTTGAATTTAATACACTAGTACCATTGGGCCTGAATGCAGAATTGGAATTGTTCGGGTTCTTGTAAAAGTAGACACAGGGTGGGTGCCCTGTGGGGACGGGACATCGAGGTCGGGCTGTAAACCAGCACCTCGATCTCCCCTCCCTATGAGGCCCCCACCCCAATCCTCTATCAATTCTCCATTAATCCTTTGAAGACAACAAGACAAAAATTTAAATTTAAATTTAATTTAATTTAATCAACTTCTCCATAGAATCAATAAGAAAGAAAATATATAATAAATTATGGTGAACAGTTCCTGGATATAAGAGACCCAACATCAACCAATGAGTTACTGTATACATCTTATCATATTTTTATATTTCTATATTTCCTTTATTATTCATTATTTATTATTTATTACCACATACATATTCTTTACCTGCATTTTTATCTATATATCTCAGTACTTGATATTCATGCATACAGAGCAATTTTTATCTATTTATTTATTTATTGAATATCAAGGATATAACGGACTCCATACCAGATTTTTCTGAAATCAAGAATCACTGCTTAATTGACAACTGCTGAACTAGCAATTAACCCTCCTTTATAATTCTGAGACCACACACAAAGCACTGCTAACCACTGAGGAAAGGGTCTAAACCCTGAAACGCGTCTGGTGCAAACAGCAGTGCTATAATTTGGAGGAAGTCCGTGTGATTATTTAAAGACATTACTGTTATTGTTATTTGGAAGTCAAGACACCGATATTTCTATCTTCAAGTAAAAGAACAGCCTGAACATTAACCTGAGTCATCTCCAGGATATACTACCGGCCCAAGTCATCCCAGAACGGTGTACTACAAGCCGTGAGTATCAGCAACCACGTGGGACGCCACGTGGAAACGCTGAAAAGTGCGCGCTTTTCGCCCGCCCGCTGCAAGGAGCGTGACAGAGCCCGACACAGGAGACGCCCGCCACAAAGAAGCGAGACCCATCGAGACCTACCGTACGGAGGACACACTCAATCCCAACTACAAGGAGGGTAACGTACCCCTGACTAGATACACTGTCTCCATCTACAGTAGCAGACCACACTTATTTATTTTGAAATAGCTGAAAACTGCTATATTGGTCTCCATGACTATTTATATATAAGTCCACCTATACTGCTGATATCTGGAACTATAAACAGCAGAGTATCTCTATAATTAGCCCTATGAGTGTATTTACCAGCTAATACTCTAGGACTATAAGAACTATTAGGACCACTTCAAAGGACTTTATATCTATATACATTTATATTTTTATATTTTTATATTTTCATATCTTTCACACTTTTTATCCTTTAATTTTATATTGCGCATATTTATAATATTATCCAGCGCTGGATATACTTGGGGATTTTATATTTATATTTATTTGTAATAAAAATTGATTTTAATTTATATATTTATATTTACATTGTATTATCATCTATACATACCCTCATGTGAGTGTGCCTACCTAACTACTTAATTATTTTTTGAAACACTTACGGCAGACGGGTGTGCCGCCAGGTAGAGCACCTCAAACATTGTGTTCAAAGCCAGTGAGCCAACTTATACTCTCTTTATCTTTATCCACAAGTAAATATATGTTTCCTAACAATATTTCCTCCAAAATCGGTGATATTTTTGGTTTTGGGGGGTGACATCCTCCTCATGCTGTTCCCAAACCATTTCAGTTGTGTTTCCACCATTTTCTCACCTTTCCCTATGAACTAGACACCCTCCCCTCTGCAGAGTGCCTGGTTTAGTGCTCGGGTACTCTAATTGACTTCCATTATACTCGGGTGCTCGGACGAGCACTCGAGCACCACCTAGTGTTCGACCAGAGCAGCCGAGCATCGCGGTGCTCGATCAACACTATTATTCATACACATAGTACATTTTTACCTCTGAGAGAGCCCCCCCCAAAAAAATTAAAATAAAAAAGAAAACAAGCCTATGCTTGCTATGATCAAACATTGACATGTGAGAAAAATTTGCACAGTTTCCCTTTAGTTTAGTAAGTAAATGTGTCCTAAACTAGGGTTCCTCAACTCCAGTCCTCATGGCCCACCTGCTGGTCATGTTTTCAGGATTTCCTTAGTATTGAGCAGGTGATAAAAATAGTGTCAGTGCATCAGGATTTACCACAGGTATTCTGTGGGATATTCTCAAATCAAGACCGGTAGGTGGGTCCTGAGGGCTAGAATTGACTGTCCTAAACTACATATCCTTGAAGACCATATCAACTGTTCTCTGCACTTTTCAAAATTGATGAGTGAGTAAATTGGTCTTAAAATTTTGCACAAATTTGGTGATAACCATAATGCATTTTTTAGTCACAAAATGACAAAAACACCGTAATGAATTTTGGCCAGTGGTGGATTGCAGTCAGATTCTGCCCCCAATCCCAAAGAAAATGTTATGTTGATGGTCCAAATTGTGCCTGATTAAAACACTTTACCATGTTTGTGCTTCTATCTGCAAATACTTATGTATGACTCCAACTTCATAAACAGAAGTACAGAGTTTTTTTCTTTTATGTATGAGTATCACTGAAAAGAAATGTACCATGTTCCATCGTATCCTGTACTTACAGAGATACTTATTGTACAAACAGAGATAATGCTATGCTTCTAGGCAAGAATATCTACATTCACTCTAGCTGAAGCCTTTATGACATCATATGAAGGCCATGTGTCTCCAGAATAGAGAGCTGTATGGCCTATGTGCATATATATAAAAATAGTGAATCTCAGTTTTTCAGGTTATTAGTTTTAGTTTTAAATAAGTATTGTAGGCCTTATTCGCCATCCAAGCAGAAAAGTGTGACATTGTTGTAAGGTAGTCAGTGAATATCATTTAAAAAAAAAATATATATATATATCTCAGTTTGTGGGGTGGTTAGTTTCAAATAAGTATTTTAGGCTTCATTCGCCATCCAAGCAGAAAAGCGTGATATTGCTGTAAGGTAGTCAGTGAATATCATTAAAAATATATATATATATATATCTCAGTTTGTGGGGTGTTTAGTTTCAAATCAGTATTTTAGGCCTCATTCGCCATCCAAGCAGAAAAGTGTGATATTGCTGTAAGGTAGTCAGTGAATATCATTTAAAAAAAAAAAAATATATATATATATATATGTATATATATATATATATATATACATAAAATGACAAAAAATGGACAGCACCTCCTACAGGTGAGAGTCAGGTGCAAGCTACCTGCTGGCTAATTAAATACTAAACAGAAAATGGCAGCAGCACTAGATGAGCCATGAGACATAAAATGAACATGAAATGAACATATGAAGAAGCAAAAAAGCATAACTGCTATGTAGATAAAGTGGAAGCTCTTAGCGCATATAAATGATCATAAATATGTCGGGCTCATCCACCAACGATCAAGGTGGCTTCCAATCGGATGAGTCCTACACTAACACTGACCTGCATCCTACAAAAACCGGCAGGCCCATATCAGGAGAACAGCATACCTGGTCAGAAGCTGCACCAATGTGAACAGGAGTGCTAAATTCCCAGAGGAGGCCAGGCCTCCTCTATATATACACATAAAATGACAAAAAATGGACAGCACCTCCTACAGGTGAGAGTCAGGTGCAAGCTACCTGCTGGCTAATTAAATACTAAACAGAAAATGGCAGCAGCACTAGATGAGCCATGAGACATAAAATGAACATGAAATGAACATATGAAGAAGCAAAAAAGCATAACTGCTATGTAGATAAAGTGGAAGCTCTTAGCGCATATAAATGATCATAAATATGTCGGGCTCATCCACCAACGATCAAGGTGGCTTCCAATCGGATGAGTCCTACACTAACACTGACCTGCATCCTACAAAAACCGGCAGGCCCATATCAGGAGAACAGCATACCTGGTCAGAAGCTGCACCAATGTGAACAGGAGTGCTAAATTCCCAGAGGAGGCCAGGCCTCCTCTATATATACACATAAAATGACAAAAAATGGACAGCACCTCCTACAGGTGAGAGTCAGGTGCAAGCTACCTGCTGGCTAATTAAATACTAAACAGAAAATGGCAGCAGCACTAGATGAGCCATGAGACATAAAATGAACATGAAATGAACATATGAAGAAGCAAAAAAGCATAACTGCTATGTAGATAAAGTGGAAGCTCTTAGCGCATATAAATGATCATAAATATGTCGGGCTCATCCACCAACGATCAAGGTGGCTTCCAATCGGATGAGTCCTACACTAACACTGACCTGCATCCTACAAAAACCGGCAGGCCCATATCAGGAGAACAGCATACCTGGTCAGAAGCTGCACCAATGTGAACAGGAGTGCTAAATTCCCAGAGGAGGCCAGGCCTCCTCTATATATACACATAAAATGACAAAAAATGGACAGCACCTCCTACAGGTGAGAGTCAGGTGCAAGCTACCTGCTGGCTAATTAAATACTAAACAGAAAATGGCAGCAGCACTAGATGAGCCATGAGACATAAAATGAACATGAAATGAACATATGAAGAAGCAAAAAAGCATAACTGCTATGTAGATAAAGTGGAAGCTCTTAGCGCATATAAATGATCATAAATATGTCGGGCTCATCCACCAACGATCAAGGTGGCTTCCAATCGGATGAGTCCTACACTAACACTGACCTGCATCCTACAAAAACCGGCAGGCCCATATCAGGAGAACAGCATACCTGGTCAGAAGCTGCACCAATGTGAACAGGAGTGCTAAATTCCCAGAGGAGGCCAGGCCTCCTCTATATATACACATAAAATGACAAAAAATGGACAGCACCTCCTACAGGTGAGAGTCAGGTGCAAGCTACCTGCTGGCTAATTAAATACTAAACAGAAAATGGCAGCAGCACTAGATGAGCCATGAGACATAAAATGAACATGAAATGAACATATGAAGAAGCAAAAAAGCATAACTGCTATGTAGATAAAGTGGAAGCAGGTATGCTGTTCTCCTGATATGGGCCTGCCGGTTTTTGTAGGATGCAGGTCAGTGTTAGTGTAGGACTCATCCGATTGGAAGCCACCTTGATCGTTGGTGGATGAGCCCGACATATTTATGATCATTTATATGCGCTAAGAGCTTCCACTTTATCTACATAGCAGTTATGCTTTTTTGCTTCTTCATATGTTCATTTCATGTTCATTTTATGTCTCATGGCTCATCTAGTGCTGCTGCCATTTTCTGTTTAGTATTTAATTAGCCAGCAGGTAGCTTGCACCTGACTCTCACCTGTAGGAGGTGCTGTCCATTTTTTGTCATTTTATGTGTATATATAGAGGAGGCCTGGCCTCCTCTGGGAATTTAGCACTCCTGTTCACATTGGTGCAGCTTCTGACCAGGTATGCTGTTCTCCTGATATGGGCCTGCCGGTTTTTGTAGGATGCAGGTCAGTGTTAGTGTAGGACTCATCCGATTGGAAGCCACCTTGATCGTTGGTGGATGAGCCCGACATATTTATGATCATTTATATGCGCTAAGAGCTTCCACTTTATCTACATAGCAGTTATGCTTTTTTGCTTCTTCATATGTTCATTTCATGTTCATTTTATGTCTCATGGCTCATCTAGTGCTGCTGCCATTTTCTGTTTAGTATATATATATATATATATATATATATATATATATATATCTCAGTTTGTGGGGTGTTTAGTTTCAAATCAGTATTTTAGGCCTCATTCGCCATCCAAGCAGAAAAGCGTAATATTGCTGTAAGGTAGTCAATGAATATCAGTAAAAAAATAGTGTTCATTTTAAATCAGTATTTTAGGCCTCATTCGCCATCAAACAGAAAAGCGTGACATTGTTGTAAGGTAGTCATTGAATATCATTAAAAACCACTTCAAGTCTGCCCATTGACTATAAATGTCCTTGAGCTTTGCCCCCTGTGTGCAGCACCTATACATAGAGGCTCCATGACTCAGCTGCCTCCTGACAGCCAAGAACATGGAGCTTTAACCTGAGACCTTTTTTCCTGGTCTCCAGGCTTTTGATCACTCTGACAAGCTGTCAAAGTGATCACAAATGCTTGTACTATCTCACGCTCATTACTGCCGGTCACAGAGCAGTTTACAACTACATATTGGGTGTTTTTGCAAACTTCAGAATCAGGAAAATAAATATTCAGGTTTGATTTGCTGTTTACCCTTGCTATCTTATAGGAAAAATTAATTAAAAATTGAAAATCTGTGAAAAAAAAATATATATTTTAAATTTCACCTTCCTTCTGTTTTAATTCTTGTGGGAAATCTAAAGGGTTAACAAACTTTGTAAAATCAGTTTTGATTACATTGGGGGCTGTAGTTTCTAAAATATGTTCATTTATGGGAGGTTTCTATTATTTAAGCCCCTCAAAGTCACTTTAGAACTGCAAAGGTCCTTTAAAATTAACTATTGGAAATTTTCGTGAAAATCTTAAAAATTACTTCTAAAATTTGAAGCCTTCTAACGTCCTAAAAAAATAAAATTACATTTCCAAAATTATGCCAACATAAAGTGGACATATGGTGAATGTTCATTAATAACAAATTTATTAGATATCCCTATGCAACTTAAAAGCAGAGAAATTCATATTTAAAAAAATTGTGATTTTTTTTTTCAAAATTTTCAGTAAATTTTGATTTTTTTTATAAGTAAAGGTAAAACATATTGACTCAAATTTACCATTAACATGAAGTACAATGTGTCATGAGAAAACAATCTCTGAATGGCTTGGATAAGTAAAAGCGTTCCAAAGTTATTACCACATGAAGTGACACATGTCAGATTTGCAAAATTAGGCCTAGTCTTGAAGTGGTTAAAAAAAAATAGTGAATCTGAGTTTGTGGGGTTGTCAGTGTTAATTTTAAATAAGTATTTTAGGCCTCATTTGCCATCCAAGCAGAAAAGCGTGATATTGCTGTAAGGTAGTCAGTGAATATCATTTTAAAAAATATATCTCAGTTTTGGGGTGTTTAGTTTCAAATCAGTATTGTAGGCCTCATTTGCCATCCAAGCAGAAAAGCGTGATATTGCTGTAAGGTAGTCAGTGAATATCATAAAAAAAAAATATATATATATATATATATAATTCAGTTTGTGGGGTGGTTAGTTTCAAATAAGTATTTTAGGCCTCATTCGTCATCCAAGCAGAAAAGCGTGACATTGTTGTAAAGTAGTCATTGAATATCATTAAAAAAAATAGTGAATCTGAGTTTGTGGGGTTGTCAGTGTTAATTTCAAATCAGTATTTTAGGCCTCATTTGCCATCCAAGCAGAAAAGCGTGATATTGCTGTAAGGTAGTCAGTAAATATCATTTAAAAAAAATATATATATCTCAGTTTGTGGGGTGTTTAGTTTCAAATCAGTATTTTAGGCCTCATTCGCCATCCAAGCAGAAAAGCGTGATATTGCTGTAAGGTAGTCAGTAAATATCATTTAAAAAATATATATATATCTCAGTTTGTGGGGTGTTTAGTTTCAAATCAGTATTTTAGGCCGTTTTTTGCAATTATGTATATATAGAGGAAGACTGGCCTCCTCTGGGAATTTAGCACTCCTGTTCACACTGGTGCAGCTTCTGACCAGGTATGGTGTTCTCCTGATATGGGCCTGCCGGTTTGTGTAGGATGCAGGTCAGTGTTAGTGTAGGACTCATCCGATTGGAAGCCACCTTGATCGTTGGTGGATGAGCCCGACATATTTATGATCATTTATATGCGCTAAGAGCTTCCACTTTACTTGCTACACAGCAGTTATGCTTTTTTACTTTTTCACATGTTTACTTCATGTTCATTTTATGTGTCATGGCTTATCTAGTGCTGCTGCCATTTTTTGTTATATATATATATATATATATATATATATATATATATATATATAAATCAGTTTGTGGGGTGGTTAGTTTCAAATAAGTATTTTAGGCCTCATTCGTCATCCAAGCAGAAAAGCGTGATATTGCTGTAAGGTAGTCAGTGAATATCATTAAAAAAATAGTTATTCTGAGTTTGTGGGGTTGTCAGTGTTCATTTTAAATTAGTATTTTAGGCATCATTCGCCATCCAAGCAGAAAAGCGTGACATTGTTGTGTCAATGCAATTTAGGATAAGTCCCAAATTGGACTTAATACTCAGTTGTCTGTGGTGTTCAAATTATGTTAAATTTCCCCCTTCATGGTAAGAGGGTGCGGCCGCAGCACATGAAATGCACGTCCAGTCGTCTCATTGCTGATCATGCATATCTCTCCTGGTTACACCCAGAGAGCTAATTTTATTAGAAATACATGATGGTGTAATCACACCCCCCTTTCTCATCAATTTTAATATATCCAATCACAATCATACAAGTATACATGTAACATCAAATCAATCAAAAGAATGATGATGGTAGCCGCCCAATGCTAATGAGGACACGTACACATTACTTCATCTATCTGGGAAATTCCATATGCATATTTCAACTTCTGCTAAGTTCCGCTTTTCCTATAAGGCATATCAAGTGATTATGAGTCATTTTTATTTTTAAGCATATGTGACATCTAATGGAGATTAGAGATTATAAGATATATGAGATATGGATATAAGGAGATGGAGACCACCTGATAATGAAATACAACCCTAGCACAATTGTGTTCACCAACTAACTAAATTTCTTTAACAGTTGTAAGGTAGTCAGTGAATATCATTAAAAAAAATAGTGAATCTGAGTTTGTGGCGTTGTCAGTGTTACTTTTTAAATAAGTATTTTAGGCCTCATTCGCCATCCAAGCAGAAAAGCGTGACATTGCTGTAAGGTAGTCAGTGAATATCATAAAAAAAATAGTGAATCTGAGTTTGTGGGGTTGTCAGTGTTACTTTTAAATAAGTATTTGTGGCCTCATTTGCCATAGAAAAAGAAAATTGTCATATAGTGTGTAGTTCTGTGCAGTAACCCATTGTACTGCAGTTCAGCAACCCATTGTTAACCCACTCTGTGGGTGACGGTATTTCTCAAATAAATAGGTCGCTGTGCGAGGCAGTGAGCAAAGTAAAAAATTTTTGTTGGATTTTTAATTTCCTTTTATTTTAAATGTGTAATCAATCAGTATGTCAGACAGAGCGGTGACAGGCCCTTCACAGGGGAGGGGCAGTGGCACAAATGTTTCTGGAATCGGCACAGGTCGCAGCAGAGGAAGGGGACGTGGCATTAGGGGTCACTTGGCGAGGCCAGAGCTACCGGTGTCATCTAGCAGTCGTGTGTTGACCACCAACCCAGCGTTTCTTAAATGGCTGACTGGGTCATCCACTTCCTCCCAGATGACATCGGACACCCCCAGCCAAGAGTCGGTGGGTTCGTCAGATACAACCCTTAGTTGGCATCGGTCTGGAGCACCTCCACTGCCCTCATCTGTCCTCAACCTGCCTCTGTCCTTTTTGGTTCCCTGCCTCCAACTCCACAGCCAGGATTTCCACCCACCAACGCATGATGCATCAGATTAGATCAGCCATGATGCGTCACCCAAACCTTGACAAATGAGACTGTATTCTTCAGGCTACCTGCCTCAGCCACTCTTATGATGCTGCCACCGTCCTGATGCCACACATCTACCTGCTGCTCCTTCTACCACCTAGCATCTTTACCAGTAACTGGTATTGCCACCCACCTCTCCACTCTGTCACTGACCCAATATGTAGCCTTCTGATGATGCTGCCACCTCAACAATCAGGTCTCCTCATGATGCTACTGCTGTCACCTCCAGGCTATGTCAACATGCCACTCTGTGCCCTGATGCTGCTGCCGCCGCCTCCACTCGCTGTCTCCCCGCTGCCGCTACGTCCAAACTATGTAATTGTGCCACTCTGTGGCCTGATGCTGCTGCATCCGCATTCTCCCAGCTGCCGCTATGTCCAAACTATGTAAATCCTTAGCTTGAGCTATGCTTAATCCGCTTAAAGAGTAACTGAGGTTTAAAGAGCCTCACAAATGAACTTCTGCTTTTGCTGGGGACAGCTCGAGGATCCATTCTAGCTTACCCCAGTGCGCTGTTCTTCTTTTATTGACTTCTAGCTGTCCCAGTGCGCTGCTCCTGCAGTTCTCCTGAAGCCTGAGGGATGTGTCCAAACACAGGAAGTTTTTCAGTACTAAATGAGAAATGAGCAAACCTTTTGAGATTTGTTTTGCTTCAGGTTTGCTGAATTTTTCAAACAGTTTGCTTTTGACCCAATTCTAACCAAACCAAAGTTGCTCAAATTGCCCAGAAAATAGGTATATCACACCTTCATACATTGTAGCTTCTTAAAGGGAAATGGCATGTTTAGGAATTGTGCGGTTGAGCGCTAATTTCTCAAACCACGTTGCTTCTTTCTTTGTATTATATTTGGAATGAAAGGCAATACAAGAGCGTCTAAATTGCAGCTGATTTAAGGTGTTACCCTCCTTTATATAGCGAGAATAAAGACGTTCCATGTCTGTGGGTGTTTTAGTGTTAGGCCCCTTTCAGACAAGCGTGTGACACGCACATCTTCCGCATCGCATCCCCTGAACTGTAAGGGTTACATAGCATCATAAATCAGTATAATTCTATGTGACCCCGTCAGTGCCGGGAGTTCAGTCCAGGGGATGCAATGCAGAAGATGTGCGTGTCACACGCTCGTCTGAAAGGGGCCTTAGTCATTAGCTCAATGATGGTCATGTCCTTGAAGAGGCGCCAGAAGGAAGGGGGTCAGTAGTATTAGGATGGAGCAGAAATGGGATTAGAGAAGAGGGTAAAGATCTTGGGGGGTCAGAGAATGGAGCTTGGCCTGTCTGCAAAGATTTAATTTTAATGTGAACACCCTTGGTTAGTCCATCTGATGGTGGGGCAGATCTCGTAATGCCCCATAGCCCTGCCAACTGTCTATCAGAGAGATTTGCCAGTTCTACATCTGAATCCAATATCCTGAATTGCAGGACACACAATTGAAGCTATCTCCTCAACCGTATTGCCCAATAGTAGTATCTTATGTCTGGGAGGATGAAACCTCCATGAAGGTGGTCTTTAGTCAGTCTGTTGTGTGCCAGTCTTGCCTTTTTACTTTTCCAAAGAAAAGTTGTGAATAAGGTGCGAACTAATGCAAAGAAGAATTGGGGTAAGTATATAGGCAACACTTGGAGCAGATAGATTAATCTAGGCATGATATAGGTCTATAGGAGGTTTTTCGTCCCATCCAGGAGACATAGGGCAGTAATAGGGAGTGCAATTGGTCTCTAACTTGTCTTAAAAGGGTAGAATAGTTAGCAGAGTATATTTTGGAGGGTTTATTGGTCAAAAAGATCTCTAGGTATTTGAGTTTGTCCTGTTGCCATTTTAAGGGAAAGGAGGTGCGTAATTGTTGGGTTTGTTGTGGTGGGAGGGTAATCTGTGTAGGATGCGTTGCATAAATAGCCAGTTGACCAGATCGAATGCCTTCTCAGCGTCAGTGCCAAGAAGGATAGGAACTTTATATCAGTTTAATTGCATTCAGAAACCTACATGAGAGGACGTTCCCCTCCCTGCCTGTCACAAAACCTGCCTGGTCTGGGTGTATTATCTTAGGAATTAACTAGAGATGAGCGAGTACTAAAATGCTTGGGTGCTCGTTATTCGAGTCGAACTTTTCCCGATGCTCGGGTGCTCGTTTCGAATAACGAACCCCATTGAAGTCAATGGGAGACTCGAGCATTTTTGCAGGGGACCAAAGCTCTGCCTAGGGAAGGCTGGGTGAAAACCTGGAAACCTCAGAAAATGATGGAAACACCACGGAAATGGACAGGAAACAGCAGGGGCAGCATGCATGGATGCCTCTGAGGCTGCTTAATCCCACCATTACCCCAAATTCTCAGGCAACAGCCTGGTGGTTACCCTCATGGCAATTGTGCTCACCCAGACCAAGAAAGGCGAGGCAAATACCCATGTTAGGGAAGCACCCAACTAGGTGCAACGAAGGTCCATCACCGCCTGCAGGTGACACCACTGCTCATGCTGGCACTGCAGCTGAAATCAAGTTTAGTATCTGTTCTTATCAGTTGCTGTGGCTGCTGGTGGTATAGTGGTGAGCATAGCTACTTCCCAAGCAGTTGATCCGGGTTCGATTCCCGTCTATTGCAGGAGGCGATTAAAAATCAGTACAATATCTAATACGTCCCCCTACCCGGGAAAATTGTTTGGAGAGAGGGCCTGTGGGGGGGAAGGAGGTTTCGCTGTAAGAGCCAGAGGAGTGCCCCCTGGGCTAGCGTGTGTAGTGGTGACAACAGCCGATATGGATTTGGGAAAACTGTTGCTTTAACCCGTATGGTATCGATTCTTCTCAGTTTAATACCGTATACGTCCCCTATCTTGGGACCCTATATTTAATGTATTTTTCGAACACGGAAAACGGAAAAAGAGCTTGCTCTAGCCAGGGGAGTGTCTTTCCCACTGCAGCTAAGGGGACGTGTCCATGCTCTGCCTATCACAGGTCAGGAGGCAATTAAAAGAAGAAAAACAAAAAACATCAGTACAATATCTAATACGTCCCCTATCCGGGTAAATAGTATGGAGAGAGGGCCTGTAGGTGGGGGGAAGGAGGTTTCGCTGGAAGATCCAGAGGAGTGCCCCCTGGGCTAGCGTGTGTGGTGGTGATAACAGCCGGATGTATTTAGAATGACGACGCAGGACCCCAACTTAAATATTTAGCATCAACGTACAGTCGTAATTATGAGATTG
>ONZH01027811.1:0-24575 GCA_900303285.1 Rhinella marina
TCTGCTCCTCCTGCTGCCCACTGGACATTCCAACAGCCTCCCTTGATGGCAACTGCGTCTCATCATCATCATCGCTCATGATAACAGATGCTGGCTCAGGGTCCACATCAGCAGGAGATGGCGAAAACTCAAGTGTTTGGGCATCACTACAAACAAATTCCTCTGCTAGCTCCTGGGATTCTTCCGGCACATCTGAAAAAGGACCCGAAAGAGCTCCTGGGAGGGGTTAATGGTGGGATGACTCTGTTGGCCAGGTGTGGAGGAAGGAGGGTCAGAGTGAGACTGAGTGGATGACTGGCTGGTGGACAACTGTGTGGAAGCGCTATCGGCTATCCATTGCACCACCTGTTCAACCTGCTCAGGCCTCAACAGCGATGTAACCCGCCCCCTGCTTAACTGTCCCATAAAGGCAGGGATTCTGGATGAGCGGGATCCTGGCTGACCCTCACCAGCACGCATTGTATCCCCACTGGCTTCAACAAGGCCCCCAACAGCATTTCCGCGCCCCCGTCCTCGTCCACGTCCTATTCCGCTAGCCCCCCTCCGCATTTTATTTTTTTTTGGTTACAATATTTTGCCTTCACAGCCGTGAAATTATTTTGCAAGAGAACGCACAGTACAGTTGCCAATTATAAGGCCTATATATTTTATATTTCAAGGTACACAGCCGTGTACTAACTGTTCAGACGGTGTGTATTAACACCAGGTATTTAAATTAGTTTGCAAGAGAACGCACAGTACAGTTGCCAATTATAAGGCCTATATATTTTATAGTTCAAGGTACACAGCCGTGTACTAACTGTTCAGACGGTGTGTATTAACACCAGGTATTTAAATTAGTTTGCAAGAGAACGCACAGTACAGTTGCCAATTATAAGGCCTATATATTTTATAGTTCAAGGTACACAGCCGTGCACTAACTGTTCAGACGGTGGGTATTAACACCAGGTATTTAAATTATTTTGCAAGAGAACGCACAGTACAGTTGCCAATTATAAGGCCTATATATTTTATAGTTCAAGGTACACAGCCGTGTACTAACTGTTCAGACGGTGTGTATTAACACCAGGTATTTAAATTATTTTGCAAGAGAACGCACAGTACAGTTGCCAATTATAAGGCCTATATATTTTATAGTTCAAGGTACACACCCGTGTACTAACTGTTCAGACGGTGGGTATTAACACCAGGTATTTAAATTAGTTTGCAAGAGAACGCACAGTACAGTTGCCGATTATAAGGCCTATATATTTTATAGTTCAAGGTACACAGCCGTGTACTAACTGTTCAGACAGTGTGTATTAACACCAGGTATTTAAATTAGTTTGCAAGAGAACGCACAGTACAGTTGCCAATTATAAGGCCTATATATTTTATAGTTCAAGGTACACAGCCGTGTACTAACTGTTCAGACGGTGGGTATTAACACCAGGTATTTAAATTAGTTTGCAAGAGAACGCACAGTACAGTTGCCAATTATAAGGCCTATATATTTTATAGTTCAAGGTACACAGCCGTGTACTAACTGTTCAGACGGTGGGTATTAACACCAGGTATTTAAATTAGTTTGCAAGAGAACGCACAGTACAGTTGCCAATTATAAGGCCTATATATTTTATAGTTCAAGGTACACAGCCGTGTACTAACTGTTCAGACGGTGTGTATTAACACCAGGTATTTAAATTATTTTGAAAGAGAACGCACAGTACAGTTGCCAATTATAAGGCCTATATATTTTATAGTTCAAGGTACACAGCCGTGTACTAACTGTTCAGACGGTGGGTATTAACAACAGGTATTTAAATTAGTTTGCAAGAGAACGCACAGTACAGTTGCCAATTATAAGGCCTATATATTTTATAGTTCAAGGTACACAGCCGTGTACTAACTGTTCAGACCGTGTGTATTAACACCAGGTATTTAAATTAGTTTGCAAGAGAACGCACAGTACAGTTGCCAATTATAAGGCCTATATATTTTATAGTTCAAGGTACACAGCCGTGTACTAACTGTTCAGACGGTGGGTATTAACACCAGGTATTTAAATTAGTTTGCAAGAGAACGCACAGTACAGTTGCCAATTATAAGGCCTATATATTTTATAGTTCAAGGTACACAGCCGTGTACTAACTGTTCAGACGGTGGGTATTAACACCAGGTATTTAAATTAGTTTGCAAGAGAACGCACAGTACAGTTGCCAATTATAAGGCCTATATATTTTATAGTTCAAGGTACACAGCCGTGTACTAACTCTTCAGACGGTGGGTATTAACACCAGGTATTTAAATTATTTTGCAAGAGAACGCACAGTACAGTTGCCAATTATAAGGCCTATATATTTTATAGTTCAAGGTACACAGCCGTGTACTAACTGTTCAGACGGTGTGTATTAACACCAGGTATTTAAATTAGTTTGCAAGAGAACGCACAGTACAGTTGCCAATTATAAGGCCTATATATTTTATAGTTCAAGGTACACAGCCGTGTACTAACTGTTCAGACGGCGGGTATTAACAACAGGTATTTAAATTATTTTGCAAGAGAACGCACAGTACAGTTGCCAATTATAAGGCCTATATATTTTATAGTTCAAGGTACACAGCCGTGTACTAACTGTTCAGACGGTGTGTATTAACAACAGGTATTTAAATTAGTTTGCAAGAGAACGCACAGTACAGTTGCCAATTATAAGGCCTATATATTTTATAGTTCAAGGTACACAGCCGTGTACTAACTGTTCAGACGGTGTGTATTAACACCAGGTATTTAAATTAGTTTGCAAGAGAACGCACAGTACAGTTGCCAATTATAAGGCCTATATATTTTATAGTTCAAGGTACACAGCCGTGTACTCACTGTTCAGACGGTGGGTATTAACAACAGGTATTTAAATTATTTTGCAAGAGAACGCACAGTACAGTTGCCAATTATAAGGCCTATATATTATATAGTTCAAGGTACACAGCCGTGTACTAACTGTTCAGACGGTGGGTATTAACAACAGGTATTTAAATTAGTTTGCAAGAGAACGCACAGTACAGTTGCCAATTATAAGGCCTATATATTTTATAGTTCAAGGTACACAGCCATGTACTAACTGTTCAGACGGTGTGTATTAACACCAGGTATTTAAATTATTTTGCAAGAGAACGCACAGTACAGTTGCCAATTATAAGGCCTATATATTTTATAGTTCAAGGTACACAGCCGTGTACTAACTGTTCAGACGGTGGGTATTAACACCAGGTATTTAAATTATTTTGCAAGAGAACGCACAGTACAGTTGCCAATTATAAGGCCTATATATTTTATAGTTCAAGGTACACAGCCGTGTACTAACTGTTCAGACGGTGTGTATTAACAACAGGTATTTAAATTAGTTTGCAAGAGAACGCACAGTACAGTTGCCAATTATAAGGCCTATATATTTTATAGTTCAAGGTACACAGCCGTGTACTAACTGTTCAGACGGTGGGTATTAACACCAGGTATTTAAATTAGTTTGCAAGAGAACGCACAGTACAGTTGCCAATTATAAGGCCTATATATTTTATAGTTCAAGGTACACAGCCGTGTACTAACTGTTCAGACGGTGTGTATTAACACCAGGTATTTAAATTAGTTTGCAAGAGAACGCACAGTACAGTTGCCAATTATAAGGCCTATATATTTTATAGTTCAAGGTACACAGCCGTGTACTAACTGTTCAGACGGTGTGTATTAACACCAGGTATTTAAATTAGTTTGCAAGAGAACGCACAGTACAGTTGCCAATTATAAGGCCTATATATTTTATAGTTCAAGGTACACAGCAGTAGTGCCAAATATAGTTTGGTATGTAGCAGAGCACCTAATACACCACTAATGCCTCTCTCTGTCCCTACTCCAGCAGCTATCCCTGAATACAGCAGCCGTTCTCTGTAAAGTCTATATTGTAGTAAAGCTATCACTGTACTGCACTATAGTAGCCCTGATAAGGGCTCTTAATCACGCTCCTGCCTGTCCAACAGCTAAAACCTGTCTCTCCCTTCTCCAGCCTCTGTCCCTGACTAAGTTCACGCAGCATATGCGTACGAGCAGGAAGAGCTGAGTTTTTAATATTCGAGGTCACATGGTTTTTCCAGCCAATCCATGTAGACGCCGTTTTCGCGCTGCCAGCGTGCTCAGCGTGCCTGTCACCTGCATGGTGATTGGTGGAAAAAGAGCGCCAGGGAAGGTGGGAGGGGAAACGAATTCTAAGTGCGCCATCGTCGTTATACTCGAACGAAATCGAGTACGCCGAATAGCGTAGTATTCGATCGAATACCAGCTCGATCGAACACTGCTCGCTCATCTCTACTATTTAGCCCTATCCCAATAAATCTACCCAGTTGTTTTACCCCTAACGTCTGTGAGTGTGTACTGAGCTTAGGCAGGGGTTTCCCAAGTCAACCCCTGGCAGAAGAGGAAAACCCTCCTGCATTCCTACAGAGCTACTAGCAAGATTCGGGTGGAGGCACTGCGCCATAGTGAATTTAAAGGTACCACACACCCTTCCTACAGAGTGCAGTCTGAAGGGGTGTTACACTTGTTTACAAAAGGTCTATGCGCTGTTGACCAACAATAGTTTTAATCTGCACATCAAAGATGAAATTAACCAAAAAAGGAACGTTCAGCCATTCATCAGCCTGTGTAAATGGCCAGACTTTTGGCTTTTTTATTTTTTAACTAGCCCCAGTAGCACGCTGTACCTTGTGAAAAAATTATACTCGGTTGTTCCCCCCCTACCTCATTCCATCTCCCTGGCCTGTAAACTTCAGGACAGGGCCACATGTGTCAGCAGTGATGTGTCCCTGAGAGGCACATCACTACTGTGTCATGTGCTGCCTGGGGACACCACTGACGACAATCTTTGGTTATGGTGGCGCATGTGGAACAATCCAGAAATTTACTGGGGACTAGAAGCTTGGAGAACAGTGCCAGAAAGCTGGAATTGAGTGGCAAGGAACAGGGGGTATGATTTTTTTTCACTAGCTACAACACACTGCTAGAGCTATTTTAAAGGGGTTATCCAGTACTATAAACTGCCCCCCCCATATGTCGGGACCCTTACAGGGAATATACTTACCCCGTTCCCTGCACCATTCCTGGTCCCCACACTGCCGCTGCTGCTTCTCCGATGAAAACATCCGGTGTCAGGGGGAGCAGTCAATGGCAGGCAGGGACAGGGGCAAGCCTAAACTAGCATCGAAGGTTAAGCTATGGAGGCTCGTCCCTGTCCCCACCTGCCATTGGCTGCTCCCCCCCTGACACCAGATGTTTTCATCAGTGCACAGGGAGAAGTAGCAGTGGCGTTGCAGGGACCAGGAGCAGCGCAGGGAGCGTAAGTGTAGTCTATGTGAGGGGCCCTGCATATGGGGGTAGTTTATAGTATTGGATAAACCCTTTAAAACGGCCAAAAGGCTGGACAACTCTTTTAACAGACAATGTGCTGATGGCTCCCAAAGCTCCAAGAACCTTACATCTCTGAATGGGTTCTGAATGAATTTGTCCCTCACATAGTACCGTAATGTAGGGAAAAGTTGATAAATTGGTGAATATCTCAAAAGCCTAAACCTTATCAGTCCTTATCAGTAAAAAAAAACAATAATGTAATACCAAGTATGATTTTATGTTATGAAACACTGATTACCATACTAACTACTACTTGGTTTTGTGTGGTTACATTCACACAACCATTTTAAGAACAATTGTAGTCTAAGGAGTTATTCACACTGCCCATGAATAACGGCCGTCAAAAAATAGGACGTTTTCACAAACTGACAGCCCCCTTAAATAAGAAGAGGAACTTTTTTAACATCCTTTTCTCAGAAAGGCATCAGTGAAAAAAAGTCTGGTAAAATGGACCATTTTGCTGTTTTTAACAGCCAGTTTTTCATTGTGTGAATGTAACTTTAAAGGGGTCGTCTCATTTAAGTAAATGGCATTTATCATGTAGAAAGTTAATACAAGGCACCTACTAATGTATTGTGATTGTCCACATTGCATCCTTTGCTGGCTGGATTTATTTTTACCTCACATTATGCACTGCTCATTTCCATGGTTACGACCACCCTGTAATCCAGCAGACATGGACGTGCTTGCACACTATAGGAAAAAGCACCAGCCCATGTGAGCTCCAACGGTCCTGGCCACCAGAGAGGCCAGCATGTTTTCCCATAGTGTGCTTGCGCGGCCATTGCTGCTGGATTACAGGGTGGTCTTAACCATGGAAACGAGCCATGTATAATATATGCCATGTATAGGAGGCAATATGGACAATCACAATACATTAGTAAGTGCCTTGTATTAACTTTCTCTACATGATAAATGCCACTTGCTGAAGTGACACAATCCCTTTAATGTATGTTCTTTTATAAAAAATAGCTCTAGAAAAATTCCTACAAGTTAGGGCTCATCCACATGAACATTGTTTGGGTCCGCATCTGAACCACATTTTTTGCAGCTCGGTTGCAGACCCATTCACTTCAATGGGCCGCAAAAGATGCGGACAGCACTCCGTGTGCTGTTCACATACGTTGCTCTGTTCCATGGCCCCGCAAAAAAAATAGAACATGTCCTTTTGCGAACAAGAATAGGCATTTCTATTATGGACGTCCCGTTCCGTTCTGCAAATTGCGGAAGGCACATGGGCAGCATCTGTTTTGGGGATCCACAATTTGTGGACCAAAAAACACAGCACGGTCGTGTGCATGAGCTCTTAGGGAGAGTTCACATTACTGTTATTTTTCCATTCTTCTGACCCGTCAGAAGAACTGAAAAAAAGCAGCATCTTGTAAGAAAATGGATCCTGTGCATCAGTTATGCACATTTGGCATTTCTGTCTGAGATCCGTTTTTTTACACTGAAAAAATAGTCCTGCTTACAGTACTTTTTTTCCATTAAAAAAATATCTGACAGAAATGGCTCAAACAGATGCCAAATGTGCATAACTGATGCACAGGATCCTGTGTTTTTCTGTTCTTCTGACAGGTCAAAAAAAAAAAAAACGGAAAAATAACAGTTTAATAAAAGTATCAAGCATATATCCATAAACAGAGTAAAAGATGCACTGTTGTCAGGACTATACTTGGAAAACTTTTAGCTGTCCTGGAATAAGGCGATCCTGGAAGAAGTCTACCAGCTACCACTAGTGGCCCTCACATAATAACCTAGAAGTCTGTATACAGTTCTTTATTTCAGGTGCAGTTCCCACAGTGTTACTGTCATTGTATTCCATTTACTGTAAGTCCCAAAGGCTGTATATGGAGAGAGAAGGAGGTTCCTGGCTACTCTTGCTAGGCAGGGCTGGCACCATCCCTTTTTCTCTAGGAGGAAGTAATTCAGTCTGTGCCGCAACGACCAGGGAAGACTTCACCCTGTGGATTAAAAAGCAGCAAAGTGCCAACATTATGTGCCAGCTCTTGAGGGAAAGAACTGCTGGATTCTACAGAAAATACATATAAGGGAAAGTGTAGAGCATTTGTCAGAGAAAAGTGACACATTTACATTGTAGCTACAGGCTTCTCTGCATACTGATGGGAGCAATTAGCTTCAGGGCCCTCTGTTTAGAGAGTTTATTCCACTGAAGATGCTCCAGAGACACCATATAATGAGAGTGAAAGGTCATTTGCACCCTTTAAGCTGGGAAAAGAGAGATTGTACAGTCTGATGGAGAAAGAGACCATCCCCCATGCACAGCCTTGGGAATTGCATATGTCAACTGTAAAGACTATGCTTAATGTGCACAGTGCCTTTGTGGACCATCTACTGATATGCCTCAATAAAGTACAGTAGGTTTGTTGCATTAAACCTGGTCTTTTCATTGCATGCACTAACACCTGCATTGCTGTCACATCATTCATGGAGCCTGCCTTGCACCTCAAAGCTCATCTACCCCAAGGGCACCCCACCTAACATCAGGCAGCAGCCCCAAAACCAGGGTGTGCCCCAAAGGAAAAGAAAATGTTCCATTCCTATCATTGCATGGCCTAGGGAGGGAAATAGAGAGGACTGCCACCACGAAGACAACTACTCCTATCCTCTCTACCTTTCCTGTGGCTCACTGCACAGGCAAGAAGTGGCAGTTTACATAGCAATACCTTCCAAGAAGCTGATACATACTATGCAGTGCAGGCTTGTGCTAGCACTGATTGGACAGTGTCAGAGTATGACACACTCCACTGACAAACAGGAATAGTAACACCCAGTTGTCCCATTTATTCATACAGTTCCAGGTAGAATAACGGCATCATTTTAGCAATGGATGTGTAGTACCCCAGAGGGGGCACTACCATTCCTACACCTAGCTACTGCCTCTAATGTATAGCAAAAAATGTCATCTGTGTATTTAATTCCAGGTCCTCTTATACTGTGTCTTAATGTATTATGCAACTATTACATGTAATGTGCCTGGTTGTCCAGCAGGTGGCAGTGGATCTGGCAGAGATCTTTAGACAGAATGGAATTTACCATTCCATTCTCCCCCTTTTGGGCAGAAGTGGGCTAGTCCTGCTTCCCACCAAGGGAGGGATGCAGGAAGCAGTAGTGAGTTGTGAGTTGAAAGTAGGAGGTAGACTGTGAAGGAGACCAGACAAGGTGCAGTGTATTGAAGTTCGCCTGCCAGTTTACCCTTAGCCTGCTGGAGCCAAGAGCAAGTTCAAATATCTTATTTATTGCAAGGTTGTTCAAGTAAAACCCTTAAAGGGGTTATCCCGTATCTACAACAGCCCCCCAATGTGCTAGGCCCCTCTGTGGGTATATACTTACCCCGGTTTTGGGGGGAGGGGGTGTAGCCAATGGCAGGTGGGGACAGGGATGAGCCTCCCTAGCGTCACCCGCGATGCTAGAGAGGCTCGTCCCCAGTATCCAAGTAGGAGAGCCTTGACACAAACTATTAGGACCACATCCCCACTCTGCATTTCTAAACACTGGGACCCGATCGCCGTGGGGTCCATCTGTTGCAGATGCTCCAGAATTGTAATCATGGAAAATGCAAGTATATACAAAAATCAGGACAGCATAATACAGTACAACATAAATACAGTATGAACAGAATCAGATACTGAAAGGTTTCGAAACTCATGTCTTTACAATAAAAAAAGACTTCATTGGGTGGGGAGACTAATTAGTGAAATTATTGTGGTTCAATGCAATTTGAAAAAAACAAACAAAAAGCCTTTGGCAATGAACTACCTAACAAATTATTTGGATCAGCAGGAGAACACAATTTGGGTGGTGACTAGCAATGTAATTCACATTGCAACCTTATTTGACTCAACGATTCCACAACCTTGTGAGCCACACCTAAGTTATTTCACAACCCAAGCTTGTCATCTGAAGTCATGTGCTACAGGACGCTAGATACAACAATCAAGTGCAGCGTATCTTTAAGGCCTTTTCACATAAAGTACCTTTAATCCATATGCAAATAAGTGATTAAGTGCACTGAGGGTGGGCCAAAACCACTCTGTGCACCCTTGCTTCTCCACCTTCCCCTACCTGCCCTCTTCTCCCTTGATTGACAGGACCAGGCTCTTTAATAGTCATCTCAGTTGGTCCTTTTAATTGCTCATTTACATATGGATTAGGGTGACTTCACACGCTGTACATTCTGTTGCGGAAATTTCAGTGACTGAAAATCAGTTCCAAACACATGAATTTTTAAAAAGTCGCAAATATGTTTTTAAAAGATCCGACTAATTGCAGCTACATACAACAGCCAGGAGCTGGCAGAGTTTTGCGCATGTAAATTAATCAAATTTAGACATTAAAAAGGCACACTTACATAAATCGTACCAATCCACTGACTAAAAAGACGGAAAAATAAAACATGCGCAAATATGATGTGAAGTCTAAGACAAGGTGCAAGTCGAATTTGCGTTAAAAAATAATCGTTTTGCGAACATTCCTGCACAAATTATGAACATACAGTCAGCGTTGTTAAAAGTACTCAATACGTAAGCATTAGCGTACAAAGTATGTATGAATCCTTAGCGTACTATTGACTCGCGATTGCGTCATATGCATGCACGCATGAGGCTAGGCCGCGGCATACAGTCTTTAGAGGCAGTCCATATGAGCTAGAAAAGTAAGGTGCTAGCTATCCGGCTAAGTGCATAATTTATTAAAAAACACCGTACAATAAGTGCATAATAGGACACATTGCAGTACCTGAAAAAGAATACACACAATGGGCTAAAGTGCTTGAACGTTGCTGAACCTGTAAAAACATTATTGCTAAAATACAGCAAAGACATAATTATGCAAACATTTTAGTGCAATCAATTTCACATTTGCAAGCATAATAGGCTCAGATATACGTTTGAGTCTCTCCTCGTGGCTGCTTGTCATGATAAAACACTGGAACACAGTCCAAAATTCAATTGTAATCCACGTAAGGTAATTTTGTAATCCAAACAGGTAACGTGTAATTCACATGAATAATATAAAATATCAGCAAATAGAGAACCCTCTTTGCAAAGGGGGCTCCCAAATAACATGAGAAGGGGGGAAAAAGGAAAATAGGCACACTTAGGCGCAACTGAACCGCTCCTGCCTCCTGTAGGCCAAGCTGGCTACCGTGGTGGAGCTCCACTGCCCTTTTCTGCCAGAAGTCAGACTTGACTGGGTCCGGGTGGTGGTCACACTGGTGAGCGCTGCAGCCACCTGCGCCTTCACTTTTCCGGATACTCCTGCCGGGACAGCAGGGATAAGGACTTTTGGCTGCAGCGGTTCAGGCAAGGTTGCACCCAGGGAAGAAGCGCCGGCTCCCCTGGCTGCTGCGGACTTCATTTTCCAGGGTAGTTGGTACTGGTGGATCACCGTGGACTGAAAAGTAAACGATGATGTCGTCAGCTGACCCAGCTGAAAGGACTGTGATGGTGGTGGTGGTGGCAGTCAAGGGATCAGAGGCTCTGGCTGTGGCTTCTCCCTGAAACGGAGGGTGTCATCTGGTGACTCCTTTTGGCAGTGCACGCGTCCTTCGCCTGGTGGTTCCTCCGGCCAAACTTCTGGTGGTGATGTAGGGACCAGGGGCTTAGATAATAAGGTAACCCTGGTAGCAAAGGGGCCTTTCAGGGATGCCATTGGGGTATATTCTACCTGATCCCCCACATACAGGCTGTGACGGCGTTGGGACAGGTACGCCCGTTTCACTGACCTGCGGCCCACAAAGTACTCCTTGCCGTCCTCGTCATCCGCCAGGAAGCCAGAGCCTCGCTCCACTGAAAACCATAGGACGGTTCCCTTTTGCCGCTCCAGTATAGGGTCTCCCGGCCTCGGATGGTCCAGTACTTGGATGAACCATTCCTCCACCGCATTCTTGTAGTCCCATAGGGTCTGGGCGTGGGCCGTCACTAATGCAAGCACAATGGGATTCTGCTGCATGGAAGGTGTTGTTGTTCTCCTCCTGGGCAGCGGAGTGGACGCCCCAGCCGCCTCCACCGCACCAGCCGGCATAGAGAACATCGAGTCAGGAGCCGGTGGGATTCTCTTCGCCAATTGTGACACTGTGATCTCCTCTGGACTGGCTGGTGGTTTGGGGTCGCTACCCCACACCACCTCTCCCCACTTTGGTTGCAGTTGTAATGAGGGAGGAGGGAGGAAATAGTTCCCGGTGGGCCGGGCTAGTTTTTCCTGCTTCTGAGGGGTCGTATCTTCATTTTCACGCTTCGGGGGGAAGGGGGGGGTTAGTGTTGGTTAAGAAGAATGCGCACGTAGAGTACGTAGCGTTAGTGTTCAACATTTTAAGAACATTTACGAATAATATGAAGCGAATCTGAAAAAATCCGGATTCGCTTTGGAGTAGGAAAAATCGAGGATTCGATACGAATCTACAAAGCGGCAAATAGATTCGCTCATCTCTACTCCCGACAATCAGTTGCAGAATCTTCCCATCTAAATCCACCTTTAGAGATACAGGATACTCCAAGACCTTTATTTGTGAGAATCAGAGTAAGACAAGATACATATTTTAAGCAATAGATACCTACTTATGATGTGCGTAGCCTTCAGACATACACCCACATTCTAGTGTGTCATTCTCTGATTCACACAAATAAATCTCTCATAATGTATACAATATCATGCAATATGATGCATATATTATTTTAAAACATGTAGTTCTTACACACAGTGTGGGGGTACTTCAGCTCAGCTCCCATTCAAGTGATGTCCACCAGTGGATAGCTCATTAATATCTATAAGCTGGAATACTCCTTTAAAAAAAAAAAAAAGTCATTAGATCCATCAAACGAATGCTTACTGTATGAAACCATATACTGTTTCGACAGAATCATTTAACAAATACAACTAATTAAATAATACACAGTTTGCATATAATGGTATCCCTTATGACAGTATGTGTTTTTTCTATGAAGCTGTAAAAAAAAAAAGTGAAATGTGAACCCGCTGAAAGTTTATGACGTTTTTTTATACTCACCCAGCCCTAAGGCTGACTGACTCAGATTTACTACTACTAGCAAACGATGATCGATCATTAATTCTGTGTACAGATGAGGTTCCTCACTCACTCATGCTTTACACTTTGGAGTTGGACAACATTTGCAAGACTTGGTAGGACTCCAGCAGAAGACTATCTTCCGATTAACAGAAGACATCAACCCAAGAGGATAACGCGTAACACAAAAGGAGTAAGTAGAAGGCTTCCTTCACACACCATTTTTTTCTGGCTTGTAAAAAATAAAATGAAGTCCAAGACTTTACAAGTTTTTTTTCTCATGCCTTGGCATTGAAATGCATTTTTCGGGTTCATTTTTTTATCTGAAAAAAATGCTACACCTTCCTAGAGTATTCTTTGTTTTGAAAAAAAAATGATGCCATGATGAGTTTCATAAGTCCTGGGCTCCCCTTTGGTTACATGGCACCCTGTGTGAGAAGTCTTTTTGGCAACCGACGCCCCCTTTCCCTCCCACCCCGACCCAAACACACATACCTCCACAATGACCACCTTTCTATTTACCACTATGGAACTTAAGAAAATAGTTGAACACTTGTTCTTTTCAGAAGTTCCATATCAGTGAATTACATAAATATAGCACCAGAATCAAGCTAATTACATGAATACAGCACCAGAATCAATACAGTGCATATACAGCTATGTCCACACTTAACTGCTCACTTATCTCAACTAGTTTATATATGTCTGCCACGAAATGTTGTGCCTAATTCCAACACAATATATCAGCTTAACAAATAACAAATGGGCCTGCAATACAAACAGTCCAGAGTGACGCATAGTGTTACTAATACCCAAACACTGGGTCATAAGATTAAGAACTGTGCAGGTAATCACTACAATTCTATATTCTGTACACTATAATTTAGACACACTTGGTGTCAGTATACATTGCATCTCTAGTATTATATTCATTATGTTTAAAATAAACACCAACCACAGTATCATGCAGAGATTACTATATTCTTTAACCCTTCTACCCCGGAGGTTTGTTCGGTTTCGCGTTTTCGTTTTGCACTCCCTGCCTTGATACAGCCATAACTGTTTTATTTTTCTGTTCACATAGCTGTATGATGGCTTGTTTTTTGCGGGACAAGTTGTACTTTCCAACGCCACCATTTAATATTGCATATGGTGTAGTGGGAAGCAGGAAAAAAATTCCAAATCGGGTGAAATTACAAAAAAAAAACAACGCAATTCTGCCACAGTTTTATGGGTTTTTTTATTTACGGCGTTCGATGTTCATTAAAACTGACCAGTTACTTTCATTCTACTGGTCAGTACCAATCTAGCGATACCTAATATGTATAGTTTTTCTTGCGTTTTGATAGTGATAAAAAAAATTATAAGTTGGACATTTTTTTGTTTTTTGTAATTTCTTGACCTTTGGTATTTATGTGTACGGAGCTGTATGGGGACTCATTTTTTTCGGGGCGATCTGAACTTTTTACTGATATCATTCTGGGTTGTGTATGACTTTTCGATCGCTTCTTATTTAAATTTTTTTAGAAAACAAAAGCGCCAAAAAATGGCAAATCGGCCATTTTGACGCTTTTTTCCGTTTCGCTGTTTTCCGTATGGGAAATATTTTTTATATTAAAATATATAATCATATATTTTTATGATATGGGCTTTTTCGCACACGGCGATACCCATGATGTGTATTTTTTTAATTTTTTAAATACTTTTATTTTTATTTTCGGGAAGGGGGGTGATTTGAACTTTTTTTTTAAACTTTATATATATATATTTTTTTTTTTACACTTTTTTATAGCTCCCATGGGGAACTATAACTAGCAATCATTTGATTGCTTATATCATAGACTCCAAAGCACTTGCATTGGAGTCTATGATGATTTTAGCGCTTTCCTATGGAGCCCTATTACAGGCAAAGGGTCCATAGGAAAGCACTAAAATCATCAGGCTCCTGTCATTTACTATGACAGGGGCTGCTGCAGGCACGCTCCGGCTCCTCCGATTGCCACACAGGGGAGCCGGAGCAACACCAGAAGCGTGTGCTTCCGGTGTTTGCCGCCGCGGTCTGGTCTGCCGGTCGCGGACATTAGCCACGGTTGTCTGCTATTGGGAAAAGCAGGTCACCAACGGCCATCATGCCCGCTCCATGCAGGAGCGGACGCCATATTTAAAGTCACAGCCAGCGCCGTACTAGAGCGGCGCTGGTCAGGAAGGGGTTAAACTACGCAATTACATGTTACAATTGTACATACTACAATTCAGACACATCATAAGCTTATCATGACATTTATCATACTGTCTAATAAGCTATGTATTGTAAGGCTCAGAAACGTGGTAGGGCAGTGTGGCAGTGACACAGAAGCAACAGTCCAGATAAAGTAACATAAGGATTTATTTCAGCTCCAAAACAGATTAAACACTAAAACGTTCGCCTGGTTCAGTTCACAGTGATTGGGCACCCCCTGCCTCAAGGTCCCAGGGGTGCTGGCAATGCTCGGCTCTCTTACCAGCCTGCAGACTGCTCATGTCCCTCAGCAATGTCCTTTTCAGAGAGAGAGAGACATAGGCCCCATTCAGACGACCGTGTTTCACGGCCGTATACGGGCCATGAAAGCCCGGCCTGTGCTGCCCCAGAGGACAGGAGCGCACGGCGTCATTGGTTGCTATGACGCCGTGCGCTTCCTGAGGCCGCCGCCGTACAGTGAAACACTTCAGGCTTTTATGCGCCTGTAACGAGGCACCCTTTCTCAGCTGAGTGGACTGAGTCTCCCACACTCTCCGTACTGAAGCGGGAGTGGGAAGCCCCACTTCCAACCTGTTCACCACTCCAACAAAGCCGGCCCACAATTTACCTTTTACCAAGGGTTCAGCAACTAGGCTGCTGAACAAAATGACATTATCTGACTTTTAATATCTTGCCCAGCTCAGCTTTCTGGGTGAGATATATACTCCCTCTAGTACAATTCCCGCTGTCTGTCTACAGTATCTAATCCTACCATGTGTGATACTGTCTGCTTAGCTGTGTATCTAATCCTATTGTGTGATACTGCCTGTGGAGCTATGTATCTAACCCTGTTATCTGTTATACTGTCTGATGAGCTGTGTATATAATCCTATCATGTGTGATACTGTGTTCTGAGCAGTGTATCGAATCCTGTCATGTATGATACTGTCTGCTGAGCCATATTTCTAATTCTGTCATCTGTGATAGTGTCTGCTGAGCTGTGTATATAATCCTGTCGTGTGTGGTACTGTCTGCTGAGCCGTGTATATAATCTTGTCATCTGTGATACTGCCTGTGGAGCTATGTATCTAACCCTGTTATCTGTTATACTGTCTGATGAGCTGTGTATATAATCCTATCCTGTGTGATACTACTGTCTGCTGAGCTGTGTATCTAATCCTATCCTGTGTGATACCACTGTCTGCTGAGCTGTGTATCTAATCCTTTCCTATGTCATACTGTCTGATGAGCTGTGTATATAATCCTTTCATGTGTCTGTCTGTAGAGCTGAGTATCTAATCCTGTTGATGTCTGTGAAGCTGTGTATCTAATCCTGTCGTGTGTGGTACTGTCTGCTGAGCCGTGTATATAATCTTGTCATCTGTGATACTGTCTGCGGAGCTGTGTATCTAATCCTGTTGATATTTCTGCAGAGCTGTTTGTATCTAATCCTATCCTGTGTGATACAGTCTGCGGAGCTATGTATCTAATCCTGTTGATATGTCTGCAGAGCTGTGTATCTGATCCTATCCTGTGATACAGTCTACGGAGCCGTGTATCTCATCCTGTTGATACTGCCTGCAGAGCTGTGCTATGTTGCCCTCAGGTTTCTTTTGGTTTCTTGCACATGCGTAGTGACAGATGGCAGACACCAGTAGACTTGGATCCTACACAAGTGAGGAGTGTAGAGATCTTCACACATGGCCCCACTAGCCCCACAACCCCCATTTCTTCTAATTTATCTTTTATCATTCCATTTGGCCAATCAGACAACCCTAGGAGCAAGAGATGAAGTCTTGACACCCCCCCCCAAATAGTTTTCCCCTTGCATACAGCCTACCGACTTGATTACAGCCTACCTACGCCTGTTTTAGGCCGACCTAAACCAGGCGTAGGAAATGATAAATGAGATGGGCCTGGCGGCCTGCCCCTTCCCCACCCTCACCATGCCCCCTTTATTTATACCTGGCATAAGCAGGGAAAAGTCGCAGATTGCAGTGCAAATAATATTTGTACTGCAATCTGCGACAGATATACGATGGAAATCTGCCGTATCAAAGGGTTCAACAATTAAAACAAGAGAGATGAGGGCCCTGTGCGCAAGAGCTAAAAATCTATGAGGAGATGTGGTGACACATAAGCTAAAAAGGGTTTGTTTTGTACAATGGTCCGGCCATCTTAACAAAATAGGGGAGTACATATAAAGCTCCATGAGCCAGCCACCAGCCGATATCTGTAGTGCTTCCGAGTGCACATGGTGTGTTGGATAATGTGTCATGATGAAACAGGTTCAGGAGAATGATGTTAAACAGTTGGTGGGTGGTTGGGGAAGAGTTAGATATGATAGGCCACCCTAAAAAGATGTGTTATTATAGAGTTCCTATAATACTGCCGCCAATTACCTAACGAACGAAAAAACGCTTGTTCATTGGGCAATTGAAATTTTTAAGCAAGCTTAAAAATCATAGTTTCCCGGCAGCAGATTGTGCCGTCTAATCACAGTCTGCTGCTGGCAAATAATGATTTTATGTGGGGACAAGCTATGGCATTAGCGATTTCTCCTCCCCATACTGTGGAGGAAATCGCTGCATGTAATAGCAGTTGTCCCAACAATCGTCAGCCGCATCTGATGGTCTAATACCAGCATAAGAAAGGGGAGGATTCTATTGATGTTTTTGAAGTGCAGGCAGCATGAGTGGGCAAGAGATTGAGAGGAGGAGCTCAGCCCTGAGTGCCTGGGCTGCAGAAAGTGGAGGGGGAAGTGCTGCTTTACATGGTGATATCTTCTCAATGGTAGCAGCTCGAAGCATGCAAGTTGTCTTCTTTTAAAGCTTTCAAGACCAGTTACAAGACCAGACTGACAGCTAAAGTCCAAGCAACAGAGGAGAAATCACTGTTAGAAATCAAGTGAATAATCGCGGGTAAAATCTGCTTTTATTTTCACTTTCAGTTTCAGTCACAGCATCCTGATTTCTATCAGTGATATCTTCCCCTGTACTGAACAGATTTATGTAATTCTGGTATTGTCTGAAAGCTTGGAATGCAAAACTAGCTGGTACCAAACCAGAGATATGAGCAGCTAAAGCAGACACCAACCCCCATCCCTTTCCCCTGTCATTGTGGAGGAGAATGAGGGACAGGTGACTATTAGGAGGCTTAAACAAATGTTTACTGATTTCATGTCATGCAGGGCTTGTCTGGTTAGCTGTATGTGGGGGTAGTGGGGGAGGTTATCTGCATTGTGATTGGCTTTGTCTGTCTCTGGTTAGCTGTATGTGAGAGGATACACACTGTTCTGGGGTAGTGGGGGAGATTATCTGCATTCTGATTGGTCCTGATAGTTCATGTTTGGAGAGCAAGGGGTTGTGGGAAGTGAGGGAAATACAAGATGGCCTAAAGGACAGGGTGAAGATCACCACAGGAAGTGCAGCTAAGGCCATTTTAGGAAGATGCTGAAATAGAGGCACAGATTAATAGGGTTGCTAAGGGCTGAATCAGTGGCGTAGCTATAGGGGTCACAGCGGTCGCTGCCACTTGCAGTTCCGCACCACCAATTAGGCGAGGTGTGGCATGGCCCCAGTCACAGTTGGGGGGCAACGGCGGCGGCGGGGCAGAGGGAGATGAGCGCTTCCATTGTGGAAGCGCTCATCTTCATAGTCATCTATATCGCCGTCCTCAGGACAACGATACAGATGCCTGTGCTGCGGCGGGGTGGGGGAGGGGTCTCCCTTCCCCATTCATCTGATAGGCTGCCTTAGCAGTACAGCGCAGGACACAGGCCGGAAGAGGCCTGCATCGCATCGCTGATAGCTTCATGGAGGTAAGTATAAGTGTTTATTTTTTTTATATGGTGCAATTACGGACCCGAGCTCTATGGGTGCACTGGGGGCATTTCTTACTGGCACATGTGGGCATTTCTTACTGGCACATCGGGTACTCGGGGCATTTCTGACTGGCACATGGGGCACTGGGGGCATTTCTTACTGCACATGGGGGCACTGGGGCATTTACTGGCACATGGGGGCACTGGGGGCATTCTTACTAGCACATGGGGGCACTGGGGGAATTTCTTACTGGCACATTGGGGCACTGGGGGCATTTCTTACTGGCACATTGGGACACTGGAGGCATTTCTTACTGGCACATGGGGGCACTGGGGGCATTTCTTACTGGCACATTGGGGCACTGGGGGCATTTCTTACTGGCACATGGGGACACTAGGGGCATTTCTTACTGGCACATGGGGGCACTGGGGGCATTTCTTACTGGCAAATTGGGCAATGGGGCTTTTGGCGCATTTCTTACTGGCACATTGGGACACTGGGGGCATTTCTTACTGGCACATGGGGACACTGGGGGCATTTCTTACTGGCACATGGGGGCACTGGGGCATTTCTTACTGGCACATTGGGGCACTGGGGGCATTTCTTACTGGCACATGGGGACACTGGGGGCATTTCTTACTGGCACATGGGGGCACTGGGGGCATTTCTTACTGGCAAATGGGGCAATGGGGGCATTTCTTACTGGCACATGGGGGCACTGCAGAAAAGTTATTTGGGGGCATCTATGGGGGTGAGACACTTTTTACTGCAAATTGCGAATCCGCCAAAAAAACGAATGATGTTCCGTATGGCATCCCTTTTTTTTGCGGATCCACTGTAACAATGTCTATTGTCTATTTTTTTGCGGGGCTACAGAACGGACATACGGATGCGGATAACACACAGCGTGCTGTCTGCATTTTTTGCTGACCCATTGAAGTGAATGGGTCCGCATCTGAGAGGCAAAATATGCAGATCGGAGGCCGCAAAAACAACTGTCGTGTGAATGTAGCCTTACCCTGTATGTTCTGTAGTCATATACGAAATGTTAGGAGGGAAAGGGTTAGGGTGAGAATTTGGCATGGTTCCATTTTTGACTTGGCCAGCAGAAAAGCTAGGTGCACCAGCGCTGAGGGAAGGGGGAAAGCCCAAGCTGAGCTTTTGCGCCAGGGCCCATGAGCCTTTAGCTACGCCCCTGGGCTGAATACAGAGATCAGAAAGGTAAAATTAACTGAAAAATAAAGCTTCATGAATATTTGCCCTTCAGCATCACATATGTTAGGAATTTCATTTTTGGTAGTGAAATGGTAGGTACACTTTAATAAATGTTTGTTTGGCTATTCAAGGGTCCTTGGGCAATTGCCCAGTTTGTTGGCCCTGCTTATTGCTTTCTGCACAGGCAATCATAATATGTGATTGCCTGTTTCCAGACACAGTGTTGTGTTGTTAATAAAGTACTGCGTAAAGAAGCGAGAGAAGATCCTGATCTTACTGAAAGTTATATTCATTTTACATTTTGGGCCATTTTTTTTTCATAAAAATCAAACATTTCTCTGTTAGGACACTAGGTCTATTTAAGTTTTATTTAGCCTCTATTTTTAAAATCTTCCTGTTGAGATTTGAACTCACAACCATCTAGATTAATGCCAAGCACCTTAACCACTGGGCTATAGAGCTTAGAATTAAGTCACTGCTGAAAAACCTCATAGAAGTTTCTCTTATAAAAAAAAAAAACAAATCTCATGGCAGTTTCTCTCATCAAACACCTCGTAGCAGTTTTGCATGTATTATTCATGAGAAACTTCTATGTGTTTTTTTCAACACTGACTTAGCACTGAGCTCTATAGCCCAGTGGTTAAGGTTCCTACTTTCAATGTTTATGGTTGTGAGTTCAAATCCCTGCAGAAACACTTCAAAGAACAGAGTCTAAATTAGATTTATGTATACACAGGGGGATCCCCAAGCATAATGACCATTCTTGGGAATACCCCCTTTCACATTCATGACACTGACTGCCATATATGGAGTCAAAGCAGGGACTCCTAAGCTGTGAATTTCCTCACTCTGGAGTCCTATCTGCGGACTAAAGCAGGGGGCCTCTTGGAGGGTCAGGGAAGTGGAAAGGCCAGGAGGCCCATCTCATTTATAATTTTCTACACCAGTTTTTTGGCATAGAAAATTATCTAAATCTATACCAGCAAGGGAGCTGGCATCGATTTAGGGCTGTTGTATGCTGGGGGTGGATGCAGCTAAGTTATGTAAAGGCCGGCGCATCAAGCACCAGCACAGTGTTATTAACACCAGCGTCTAAAACGCTGGTCTTAATAAATGACCCCATAGGTTTTTTATACATGGTCAAAATAGTTTGTATAAACCTTAATGGGAAACCAAACTTTGACAGGGTGCTCTCTATCATTGAACAGGAGACCCTGTCAAAAGCCTTCTATGCATCTGTTCTTAATAATAGTAAAGGACATTTACATTTCTAGGCTATTGAAATGCCATTTAGAATTTTATAAGCATTATCTCTACCTTCCCTGCCTTGCACGAAACCTGTTTGGTCTGGATACATAAGGTTTGGTAAGAGTAATTGTAGTCTCGATGATAATAGGTAGAAAATAAATCTTAATATATAATTACCTCTATAAATCAGAAGGATTTTTAATGGCAGCATACTAAAAACATAGAAGCATATGTCGCCTTGGAATACCTTTTGGCTTATATAGTGGGTGTAACAGGAAGAGATAGTCTATCTAAAGACTGTGAATGCTAACGAAGAGGGGGACAGGTTCCCCAAAACCAATCTATCCGAAATATCCAGTCTAACGACTAATCTATGCATGGCAAGAATCAGCAGTGCTGAGTAACTTTGAGCGAATCGTAAAAAAAGTGAAACAAATTGAATACAATCCGAATTTCAGGAAAACTTCCATTTGCCACAAATGTGAATTTCCTCACGTTTCGTGGTAAAGAATCTTTTTTTTCTTAAAATGACAGGTACATGTGTTACAAAGTAAAAGTAAGAAGCCCAGGAATGTGATATAACTAGAGATGAGCGAGCACTAAAATGCTCGGGTGCTCGTTATTCGAGTTGAACTTTTCCCGATGCTCGAGTGCTCGTTTCGAATAACGAACCCCATTGAAGTCAATGGGAGACTCGAGCATTTTTGCGGGGGACCAAGGCTCTGCCTAGGGAAGGCTGGGTGAAAACCTGGAAACCTTAGAAAATGATGGAAACACCACGGAAATGGACAGGAAACAGCAGGGGCAGCATGCATGGATGCCTCTGAGGCTGCCTAATCCCACCATTACCCCGAATTGTCAGGCAACAGCCTGGTGGTTACCCTCATGGCAACTGTGCTCACCCAGACCAAGAAAGGCGAGGCAAATACCCATCACATGTTAGGGAAGCACCCAACTAGGTGCAACGAAGGTCCATCACCGCCTGCAGGTGACACCACTGCTCATGCTGGCACTGCAGCTGAAATCAAGTTTAGTATCTGTTCTTATCAGTTGCTGTGCCTGCTGGTGGTATAGTAGTGAGCATAGCTACTTCCCAAGCAGTTGATCTGGGTTTGATTCCTGTCTATCGCAGGAGGCAATTCAAAATCAGTACAATATCTAATACATCCCCCTTCCCGGGAAAATTGTTTGGAGAGAGGGCCTGTAGGTGGGGGGGAAGGAGGTTTCCCTGGAAGAGCCAGAGGAGTGCCCCCTGGGCTAGCGTGTGTGGTGGTGACAACAGCCAGAATGGATTTTTGAAAACTGTTGCATCAACCGGTACAGTCGTAAATTATGAACTTGATCAAGTGTACCACATAAAAGGTTAGTATACAAAATGAGAATGCTTGGCCTGGGAGAAAATGTCTGTATGTGGGTAAGTAACTGGCTTAGTGATAGAAAACAGAGGGTGGTTATTAACGGTACATACTCAGATTGGGTCACTGTCACTAGTGGGGTACCACAGGGGTCTGTATTGGGTCCTATTCTCTTCAATATATTTATTAATGATCTTGTAGAAAGCTTGCACAGTAAAATATCAATTTTTGCAGATGACACTAAACTGTGTAAAGTAATTAACACAGAAGAGGACAGTGCACTGCTACAGCAGGATCTGGATAGACTGGAGGCTTGGGCAGAAAAGTGGCAGATGAGGTTTAACACTGACAAATATAAGGTTATGCATATGGGAAGGAATAATGCAAGTCACCAGTACATACTAAATGGTAAAGCATTGGGTAACTCTGACATGGAAAAGGACCTAGGAATTTTAGTGAACAGCAAACTAAGCTGCAGAAACCAGTGTCAGACAGCTGCTGCCAAGGCCAATAAGATAATGGGTTGCATCAAAGAGGCATAGATGCCCGTGATGAGAACATAGTCCTGCCACTTTACAAATCACTAGTCAGACCACATATGGAGTACTGTGTACAGTTCTGGGCTCCTGTGAACAAGGCAGACATAGCAGAGCTGGAGAGGGTTCAGAGGAGGGCAACTAAAGTAATAACTGGAATGGGTGGACTACAGTACCCAGAAAGATTATCAAAATTAGGGTTATTCACTTTAGAAAAAAGACGACTGAGGGGAGATCTAATAACTATGTATAAATATATCAGAGGTCAGTACAGAGATCTCTCCCATCATCTATTTATCCCGAGGACAGTGACCATGACGAGGGGACATCCTCTGCGTCTGGAGGAAAGAAGGTTTGTACACAAACATAGAAGAGGATTCTTTACGGTAAGAGCAGTGAGACTATGGAACTCTCTGCCTGAGGAGGTGGTGATGGTAAGTTCACTAAGAGAGTTCAAGAAGGGCCTGGATGTATTTCTGGAGGGTAATAATATTACAGGTTATAGTTACTAGAGAGGGGTCGTTGATCCAGGGAGTTATTCTGATTGCCTGACTGGAGTCGGGAAGGAATTTTTCCCCCTAAAGTGAGGAAAATTGGCTTCTACCTCACAGGGTTTTTTGCCTTCCCCTGGATCAACTTGTAGGAAAACAGGCTGAACTGGATGGACAGATGTCTTTTTTCGGCCTTACAAACTATGTTACTATGTTACTATGTTACTATGTAGCATGTGTTCTCTGTATTCTTCTCAGTTTAATACCGTATATGGCAGCTATCCGGGAAAATAGTTTGGAGAGAGAGAAAGATAGGACAAAGACATCAATTGTTTGGAGAGAAGGCCTGTAGGTGGGGGGGAAGGAGGTTTCGCTGGAAGAGCCAGAGGAGTGCCCCCTGGGCTAGCGTGTGTGGGGGTGACAACAGCCAGAATGGATTTTTGAAAACTGTTGCATCAACCGGTACAGTCGTAAATTATGAACTTCATCAAGTGTAGCATGTGTTCTCTGTATTCTTCTCAGTTTAATAGCGTATATGGCAGCTATCCGGGAAAATAGTTTGGAGAGAGAGAAAGATAGGACAAAGACGTCAATTGTTTGGAGAGAGGGCCTGTAGGTGGGGGGCAGGCTGGGGGAAGGAGGTTTCGCTGGAAGAGCCAGAGGAGTGCCCCCTGGGCTAGCGTGTGTGGGGGTGACAACAGCCAGAATGGATTTTGAAAAACTGTTGCATCAACCGGTACAGTCGTAAATTATGAACTTGATCAAGTGTAGCATGTGTTCTCTGTATTCTTCTCCGTTTAATACCGTATATGGCAGCTATCCGGGAAAATAGTTTGGAGAGAGAGAAAGATAGGACAAAGACGTCAATTGTTTGGAGAAAGGGCCTGTAGGTGGGGTGGCAGGCTGGGGGGGAAGGAGGTTTCGCTGGAAGAGCCAGAGGAGTGCCCCCTGGGCTAGCGTGTGTGGTGGTGACAACAGCCGGACTGGATTTGGGAAAACTGTTGCTTTAACCCGTATGGTATCGATTCTTCTCAGTTTAATACCGTATACGTCCCCTATCTTGGGACCCTATGTTTAATGGATTTTTCAAACACGGAAAACGCTGCAGCTAAGGGGACGTGTCCATGCTCTGCCTATCACAGGTCAGGAGGCAGATAAAAGAAGAACAAAAACAAACATGAGTGCAACTTCTGATACGTCCCCTATCCG
>ONZH01027812.1:0-12547 GCA_900303285.1 Rhinella marina
TTTCTCAGCGCGTATCGGAGGAGGGGGATGAGGAGGAAGAGGAGGAGAATGTCGCGAGACAGAAGAGGGTACCAGTGCTCAGTCCTTCTTAACTCTTGAGCGTGAATGGGCTGAAGAGGAGGACTTGGAGGAGGAGGAAATGGAGAGTCAGGCCAGTGAGGAGAGGGAATTCTTGCATGTTGGGACTCTGGCGCACATGGCAGACTTCATGTTAGGCTGCCTATCCCGTGACCCTCGCATTAGAAGCATTTTTTCAAACACTGATTACTGGGTGTTCACTCTCCTGGACCCACGGTACAAGCAGAACCTTTCCACTCTCATCCCTGTAGAGAAAAGGAGTATGAGAGTGAATCAATATCAACAGGCCCTGGTGCACAAGCTGAATCAATCCTTCCCATCTGACACCACTAGCGGCAGAGGGCATGGTTCTGTGGGCCAAGTAGCGGGGGAGAGGAGGCGAGCAGGCAGCTTGTCCATCACTGGCAGGGGAACGCTCTCCAAGGCCTTTGCCACTTTTATGTCACCCCAGCAAGACACTGTCACCTGTCCCCAGTCTAGGCAGAGTAGGGGTGAGCTTTACAGAAAGATGGTGAGGGAGAACCTAGCTGACCATACCAATGTCCGGACCGATCACTCTGCTCCATACAACTACTGGGTTTCAAAGCTGGACACGTGGCCTGAACTGGCACTGTATGCCTTGGAGGTACTGGCCTGCCCTGCCGCTAGCGTGTTGTCAGAGCGGGTATTCAGTGCAGCTGGTGGCGTCATCACCGATAAGCATACACGCCTGTCAACTGACAGCGCTGACAGGCTGACGCTTATTAAAATGAGCAAAGCCTGGATTTCACCGGAATTCAAATCTCCTCCGGGGAAAGCAGCTAAAGATTAACATTACTTATGTATCCGATTCCAATTCTCTACTCCTCCTCCTTGTTGTCTTTGCCTAACGCTGACCCAAAAAACGGTCCAACTGGCACTCTTTTACCACAATTTTTCCGGAGGGCCACCTACAGGCCCTCTCTCTAAACAATTTTTCCGGAGGTCCACCTACAGGCCCACTCTTCAAACAATTTTTCTGGAGGTCCACATACAGGCCCTCTTTCTAAACAATTTTTCCGGAGGGCCCCCTACAGGCCCTCTCTCCAAACAATTTTTCCGGAGGTCCACCTACAGGACCTCTCTCCAAACAATTATTCCGGAGGTCCACCTACAGGCCCTCTCTCTAAACAATTTTTCCGGAGGGCCACCTACAGGCCCTCTCTCCAAACACTTTTTCCGCAGTGTCAACTACAGACAGTGTAAAACAATGTTTCAGGAGCGTCAAATAGGCAGTCCAAAACATGTACCGACATTTTTAAAAAAAAAATTTTCTGAGGGTCGACTTTATGTACTCCGAAAAGAAAACCATTTTTGGAGGCTCAACAAAAGCCATTTCACTGCATTCTCAGTCGGACAAAGTCATTGGTGATCTAACCGCCATGCTGTGTCAGGCTAAATTTTTGGGTGCTTCACCAGCTAGCGGATACTAACTCAGTCACTCTGCTGTCACCGCCTCCATACAGGGCCGCGAAAAATGTTTATGTGATTCACCTGCTCCCGCAGTGTTACTCGGTCACTCTGTTGTCACCGCCATGCTGCGTCAGGCTAAATTTTCGGGTGGGTCACCTGCTACCTCATCTAACTTGGTCACCTGTTGGTGTCACCGCCATGCTGTGTCAGGCTTATGCCTGCATCGTGTGGCTGGGGATAGGAGAACAGTGCCAGCATGGGCATGGGTGATGGACCTTCGTTGCACCTAGTTGGGTTCTTCCCTAACATGTGATGGGCATGTGCCTCGCCTTTCTTGGTCTGGGTGAGCACAATTGCCATGAGGGTAACCACCAGGCTGTTGCAGGAGAATTTGGGGTAATGGTGGGATTAGGCAGCCTCAGAGGCATCCATGCATTTTGCCCCTGCTGTTTCCTGTCAATTTCCGTGATGTTTCCATTATTTTCTGAGGTTTCCAGGTTTTCACCCAGCCTTCCCTAGGCAGAGCCTTGGTTCCCTGCAAAAAATGCTTGAGTCTCCCATTGACTTCAATGGGGTTCGTTACTCGAAACGAGCATCCGAGCATCAGGAAAAGTTTGTCTCGAATAACGAGCACCCGAGCATTTTAGTGCTCGCTCATCTCTATTCACGAACCACTTTACAACCAGATTAAAGACGTGCGTCATGCAGGGTGCATGGATCAGCCCTCCATGTCATAGTGGCAACGTGATATTCTTCCAGTTATCGGTGACCATGGTTGCGATTTTCAGTAGGCGAGAAGAGAGCCAGGAGTCGATTTCGTCTTGATGGACTCCGCCCTCATGTGACTCCACTTCGTCCAGGCAAGCCAGGTGAAGAACAGCGTGACACCGCCATGCTCTTCATAGGTGGCATGCTCGTGTAGCATTCTGAATTGTGCCTGCAGTTGTGGCTGTGGACAAGGTGGAGGATATGGAGGCAGAGGAGGACATTGGCACAGAACTCACAGCTTGAGAATGCAGAGGCCGCAGTGCCATCACCTGGCTAAGTTAGGATATATATTGTCCTTGACCGTAGTTATAGCTCTACATCTCACCTCTGCCGTGAACTTTAGCAGACACCAACAGGCTCAAGAACTGGCCCATCTTTTGTTTAACATACATGTGCAGGGCTGGTACAGCCTTTTTGGAGAAGTAATGGCTTGGGACTCTCCACCTTGGTTTGGCACAAATGATCAGTTCTCTGAAAGGTGCGGAGTCCACTACATGGAAAGGGAGGACTGTAATACCAGTAACTTGGCCAGGAGCACGTTCAGCTTCTGCACTGTTGGATAAGTGCACGCATAATGTTGTCTTTTTGCAATCACCTCGGTGATTGATTGCTGATGAAACGAGTGACAAGCAGTAGCAGGAGCATCAGGATCAGTAGATGATAGGAAGGAAACATAGCTCCCTTCTGCTGAGGTGGTGGATAGCGATAAGCGAACCCGGACCACCACTTTGGGACTGTACCAGACATTATGGTGTCCGGGTACCGAACCCAAACACGGATCTTGGCGCCCTAGCCTGTGCCTGGGTTCATTGTTAATTTAAATAAAACTTGTTAAAAGACTGCAGCGCAGCCAATCAACAAGCATTTAAGCTGTGGGCACTTGGAAGCCATCACAGTCATGCCTAGTATTGGAATTGCTGTGAATAGCCAGCGAACCATGTGACCATGCATGCATAAATGCCGGATAACATGGTGCTCCACTATTCTGCTCTAACTAGTGTAGGGACAGGACGCTGCTGCAGACAGGGAGAGTGTTAGGCCTTTATTATTTTGAAAAAGTTTGCTGGTGACCTGTAGGCATTATTGATCAGTGCAATACAGCTCCTTTGCACCAGTGAGACAAAAATATTTTACTAAATACTTTACTTAACTGTTCAACTGTTTCTGTCTTTCAACCAATATAACTAAAAGCACTGCCCCACAGAAGATTGCATACACATCCCAGACATACCTGTGTGCACTTTGTGTCTGTATTTCATGTCCAGGAAAAGCACTTTTATTCTGCAGGAAACAGCTCCCAAATGCCCAGCTCTGCTGCTGCAAGTGCTCAAAGCAAACCAGACTGAAGAGGGGAGGGCTGTTTTAGATGCTCATATCTTGGGATTGGTAGCAGATAGAAACATGGTTCTGACCTTCTTTGAAAGTTGGCACTCTAAGATTTGAAATGATACCAGTGTCAGCATTATATCCAGTATATCAGAAGATATAGGGTGGGTTCACATCAGCATTATGGTTTCGGTTTGTGTTTGTGTTGACAGGACTTTTTTTTCCGTTCTGCATAATGGGAACCAGACGGATCCATTATGATTCTTATAGACGTCTATTATGACGGATCAAAATGGAATGCCTCTAAAGACTTCCGTTATGACTTCCGTCTTATGGATTCCGTTATTTTCTATTATAACCATGTTATAAAGGAAAACACAAACGGAAACCATAACGCTGATGTGAACCCGCCCATAGCTGTTAGAAATCAAGTCAGGAGAGAAAGCTGTTTTTACTTTCACTTTCAGCTGGGCACTTGGGAGCTGTTTTCCTGCAAAATAAAAGTGCTTTTTCTGAACATGGAATACAGACACAAAGTGAACATAGGTATGTCTGGGATGTGTTTGCAATCTTCTGTGGGGCAGTGCTGTTAGTTATATAGGTGAAAAACAGGCAAAAGACTCTCTTTAATTGTGCTGTTCAGTCTGAGAGTGACCTGTTGGCATTTTTGTTCAGTGCAATCTTACTCCTTTGCACCAGTGACAGGAAAACATAATAGTTATTCAGCCTGTTAATTGTGTGGGTGAGACATAATAGTTAATCACTCTGTTGGGGTGGCGAGACATACTTATTTTTTGGGCAAAACACCTCTTTTGCATCCGTGACGTAGATATACAGCTGTTCTTCTGTCAGCCAATTTTGTGGGTAACCATAACAAAATGAGGAGAGCATCAACTAGGCGACATGGTCGTGGTGCTGCTATTGTTGGTGGTGGTGGAGCTCCTGCTGCAGGGAGTGGACGTTGTAGATCTATGCCAGCCACACACACAAATAAAACACCTTCCTCGGACGGGGAAGGACTGGGGGAACCACTGCAGCATGTCACTAATGATGAAACACAGGTGTCAACTGCTGCAGCTTGCTGTAGTGTGCAGACTGGCCAGGAGGGCAGGGGTGAGGAGTGGGTGGAAGATGATGTGGAGGATGATGAGGCCCTAGGGTGGTCATCGATGTATCAGTGTATGATATGACACAAATGACATGGTGTCCTGTGTAAACATCGCATTTATGCATTGAACAGCACAAAACAACATAGTACACTAACAAAAACAAACACTGACATTTAGTGTAATAGTGATAGACAAGAAAAAAAGAATAATAAAAAAAAGAGAAGGCTCCTCCATGGCCCTGAAAAAAAAAGGCTCCTCTTCAGCCCTGAAAAAAGGCTCCTCTTCAGCCCTGAAAAAAAAAGGCTCCTCTTCAGCCCTGAAAAAAAAGGCTTCTCTTTAGCCCTCCTCTTGCGGTGTGTATTTGTCATAAAACTGCATCTCTTTCAACAGTTTACGATTACCCATTAAGTAGGTATGAAAATCTTTGCAGGTCATGTTCCTGAAATTGTACTGGGTGCACAAAATCCCTTTCAGTGAATCCACAGACATGCGATTCCTCTCCTTCGTCCACTGTGCTTGCATCAGTGAAAAGATGCGCTCCACATTTGCATTGTGGGCAGGTGTGGCAAAAAAAAACTGTACCATCTTGAGCAGCTCTGAATGAAAATCAACACTTTTTGACCTTTCAAAAAATTTGGTCCACCTCTGATGTGCTTGTAGATCGCTGAATTCTGCACCATTATTCTCAATGAATTTCTTGAGATTGGTGACCTGATCAAAGCACTTTGCATCATCAACTTCAACTCCCTTTTCAGCCAGGTTCTTGATGCAGGCCTCTACATCATTCCAGTCTGGAATTTCACTCAGATCCATCCACATAAAAGTAGAGAACTCCTCCAAGGGTGCCATCCACTTCTGAAGGTAGTCGAGACATGAACTGTACAGGCCCTGAACCTGAGCACTGGAATGGTCACACCTTTGCCCATATCCATCTTTCTGCTTTTGAGCCAGCATACTCTTGACTTTGAGAGGCATGAAGTTGTTCATCTTGCGCTCATGAAGCAAGCTCTGGACCTTGTTCAGAATCCTCTTCACCTCCACAACAGATTTATCCTCCCTCTCCATCTCTTGAATATTGGACTGAAACACTGACATCAGTGAATGCATTTGCCACAGGTAAATCTCACTGAACTCATCCTCAAAAAACGTCTTGATCTGCACTGGTGGCCTGTCCTGGGACAAAAAGAATGCTTTCAAAGCTGGATACATTTGCAGTAATCGCTCAATCCCTGGGAATAATGACAGCCATCGTGTCTTGCTGTGAGAGAGGAGAGCCCGGTAATTAACATCAGCAAACTCACAATGCTCTTTCAAATTCTCTGTTCGGACAGTGTAGATATTAAAGTGGTGATAGATTTTGAAAATTATTTGCTCAATGTCAAGGTCTAGTGTGTCTGCGCCATGGTGAACACAATTGTTCAGGATATGAGCTGGACAGCCAACACCAATAAGAGAGGTGTTCTGCAGGGACTTCTTTAAATTTGCAAAAACATTCTTTCCTTCCTCATTACGCCGGATTCCTCCAAACATTGTATTGCAATTATCCCCAGTAAATGCAATGCATTTAGAAAAGATTCCCTTCTTTTGCAGTGTGTATTTTATGTACTGAGCAATGGTGTCAGCTGATACATTTGGGGTGCTTTTGATTTCAATTAATTTGCTTTGCACACCACCATTCTTCCAGTCATAATATTGGATCAGCAGAGGGAACAGTTTTACTGCTCCATGGTTGCTGCGATCAGTGGAGACGCCACAGTAGGGAATACCTTGAAGTGCTTCTAAAGCAACATCAACAGAATGCGGGGCTATCACGGAATTTACAATGGCTTCAGTCTTCATTCGGGCGCATGAGAATTTTTGAGCTGTTAGGGAGTCTGTGAAAGTCTTCCTTAACAAGCCAGATGTGCAGTCCATTGACCTATAACTTTCGTGGTGCTTAACTGTATGAAAAGCAAAGCTGCCTTCAGATGCAGTGACGGCTACACTGTCTGACTTTGTCACAAAGAAATCTGTGACTTTAGCCGAAGAGCTCTCTCCCCTGGCTGCTTTTGCGTGCTTTGTGGAATTGATGTGCACCTGCAGGTCGTTGGCACCTTTATTTGCCACAGACACATAAGTGCCTGCCTTACACGTCAAGCACTCTGCCTTATACGGATCACGACCCTGGCGAAAGCACTTGAATTTTTTCTTTAATTCCTCTGTAAATGTACACTTTCGTTTCGGCATTATGATTGCCAGAACCGGTGGACACACACGCGCTGCCTTTCGCTCTTAAACACTTGGGGGTAGACTGTCACTTAGTGCAAGCAAACAGTTTCTTCTTCACACACAGTGTGTGTCACACACACAATATTAGAAACACCTGCAATGGAGTGGAATGGAACGGACTAGCACTGACTGGACTCCAGTCCACACCAGGCGCATGAGACGTCGACGTGTGTGTGCGAATCCTGCAGTTCAGTAATTATAATATAAAGGCCTTGGAGAACCTCTCCTAACCTTCTGTCAGTGTCACAAGGCAGATCAGAGGAGGTGACAGTCACTGGGACTCTAGGGTGTCACGACACAAGGCAGATCAGAGGAGGTGTCACCAGGGGACTCTCTAGGGTCAGTGAAGGCAGATCAGACAGAGGAGGTGTCACCTCACCATTCACTGGGACTCAGTCTAGGGTGAACACAAGAAGAATAGATGAGTGACGTCTGTCTCAGATCAGACATGAGTAGTGAGGAGGCTTCTCAGGGCTGATATTTTCCTACACGGAGGAGATGGTGTATTCTTACCCCTAAAGGGTTAAAAATAATAAAAACAAACTCACCTTTTCCACCTGTTCGCGGCGCAGCCGTTCCGGTGTCTTCTTTCTTCTTTCCCGGCCTTGCAGGACCTTTAAAAGGACCTTTGGTGACGTCACCCGCGCTCACCACGTGGTGAGCGCAGTGACGTCACCAAAGGTCCTTTTGAAGGTCCTGCAAGGCCGGGAAAGAAGAAAGAAGACACCGGAACGGCTGCGCCGCGAACAAGTGGAAAAGGTGAGTTTGTTTTTATTATTTTTAACCCTAAAGGCCATTTTAAAAGTTAAAATGACTTTGTTGGACTGCCTCAAACTGTTTTAGTCAAACATAAATTATGTTTGACTCAAACAGTTTGATGCAGTCCAACAAAATCCCGGACGTTTTTTAAATTCCCCCCGGACATTTTTTTAATGCCCAAAAGTAGGACATGTCCGGGGAAAAGAGGATGTCTGGTCACCCTACCTCTACCACCTCATCATCACATCAGCACAAAACCTGCACTACCAACTTCAGCACAGCCAGGGGAAAATTACAGCAGGCTGTTCTGAAACTCATATGTTTGGGGGAAAGACCCAACACTGTGCAGGAGCTGTGGGAGGGCATGGAAGAACAGACCAATGAATGGTTGGTGCCGCTGAGCTTCAAGCTCAGCCTAATGAAGAGACCACAGAGATGGAGAGGAAGGAGATACACTGGTATGGACACTACATAGATAATATCTAAATTGCTTGGGATGGTCATGTGGCGTTCGTACCAGTGTTTCTGAGGTATATTAATAATAACTAGAGATGAGCGAACATGCTCGTCCGAGCTTGATGCTCGTTCGAGCATTAGGGTATTCGCATCTGCTCGCTACTCGGACGAGCATATCGCGATCCTCGAGGAAATGGCAACTTCCTCTTCCTGCATGTTAGCCGCCTTTTTTCAGCCAATCAACATGCAGGAGAGTCTTTGGTACCTCCTAGCATCACGTGGGGCCCCTACAAGTCGATAGCAGGGATTGGCTGGCCAGATCAGATGACCTGGGAATATAAGAATCTGGTCCTGCGCTGCTCGCGTCATACGCCGTCTGCATGAGATTAGGGATAGAGTTGCTGTCTGTCAGGGAGAGTGTTAGGGCCTGAATTTAGTTGTTGGTTAGGCAGGAATCACCCACAAAGAACCCAACAGCCCTTCTAAGGGCTACAAGCACGTTTTTTTTTTTTTTGGTCTCCTCCTGGCTGCTGGCTGGGACTTGTAGTGCAGCTACCGCCATCTTGGCTGCATACTGTTAGGGCGTGAAATTAGAATCTGGTTAGGCAGGAATCATCCACAAAGAACCCAACGCTCCTTCTAAGGGCTACAACGACATTTTTTTTTGTCCTCCTCTCGGCTGCTGGCTGGGACTTGTAGTGCAGCTACGGCCATCTTGGCTGCACACTGTGCACTGGTGGCAGAAAGGGGACAGCACATGGTCCACACAGACCCCAATGAAATTGCCCTCTCAGTACTCATTTTTGCTGCTGCTGTACCTTGGCTTGCTGGGATCTGTAGTGCAGTCTAGGGAATACGTTTTGTCACTCAGTTATATAAACTACAGTCCAGTGAACAATTTTGAGGTGTGTGATACACTAGCAGCAGTCTAGAGAATAATTTTTTTCACTCAATTATATAAACTACAGTCCAGTGAACAATTGTGACGTGTGTGATACACTAGCCGCAGTCTAGAGAATAATTTTTTTCACTCAATTATATAAACTACAGTCCAATGAACAATTGTGAGGTGTGTGATACACTAGCCGCAGTCTAGAGAATAATTTTTTTCACTCAATTATATAAACTACAGTCCAATGAACAATTGTGAGGTGTGTGATACACTAGCCGCAGTCTAGAGAATAATTTTTTTCACTCAATTATATAAACTACAGTCCAGTGAACAATTGCGAGGTGTGCTGTACAGCAGCGTCAGTCTATAAAATACGTATTTTCTCGCAGTTATATGTCTTACAGTCCAGTGAAAAATGGAGTGCTTTGCGGTAAAATAGCCGCCATATAAAGACTGTTTTTTTTCTCAGTTATATAAACTACAGTCCAGTGAACAATTGTGAGGTGTGCTGTACAGCAGCGTCAGTCTATAAAATACTTATTTTCTCGCAGTTATATGTCTTACAGTCCAGTGAAAAATTGAGTGCTTTGCGGTAAAATAGCCACCATATAAAGACTATGTTTTATTTTCAGTTATATAAACTACAGTCCAGTGAACAATTGTGAGGTGTGTGATACACTAGCCGCAGTCTAGAGAATAATTTGTTTCACTCAATTATATAAACTACAGTCCAGTGAACAATTGTGAGGTGTGCGATACACTAGCTGCAGTATAGAGAATATTTTTTTTTTCACTCAATTATATAAACTACAGTCCAGTGAACAATTGTGAGGTGTGCTGTACAGCAGCGTTAGTCTATAAAATACGTATTTTCTCGCAGTTATATGTATTACAGTCCAGTGAAAAATGGAGTGCTTTGCGGTAAAATAGCCGCCATATAAAGACTATGTTTTTTTCTCAGTTATATAAACTACAGTCCAGTGCAAAATTGAGTGGTTTGCGGTGCAATAGCTGGAGTCTAAAGACTACATTTTTTGCCTCAGATTGTAATTCTACTGTCTACTGAATACAGTTTTGGCCTCAGATATTAACTCGACAGTTTGGTGAATATACAAAATGTTGAACCCAAGGGCTAAGGGTCGAGGGCGTGGGCGTTCAAGTAGTGTAGGGGGCAGAGGCCGTGGTCCTGGGAAGGGTGACACTGTACATGCTGATGAGGGAGCAGTGGAACGCCGCAGAGTTTCGCTCCCTAGCTTCATCTCGCAACTTACTGGGTCACGTGGTACACCACTATTGAAACCACAACAGTGCGAACAGGTGATGACGGGGATAGCGGACAATGCTTCCAGTAATTTATCCACCACCCAGTCTTCCACGCAGTCCACCCACGCTAGCCAAGGGAGTAGACCTCTGGCTCCTCCAGCTCAACCTCCTTCATTCCAGCCTGCCCCCCCACGGAAAGTATGGATTCAGATCAGGCATACTCACAGGAACTCTTTTCAGGACCCTACCCAGAGACACAAACCACTGCTCAACAGCAACCTGAGCAGTTGCTCTGTCCAGATGCCCAAAATTTAGAACTTTCACAGTCTGTGGGTGATGAGAGTGTGGACTTAGTGCAAGTAGTGAAGATGATAATGATGATGATGATGAGACACGGTTGTCAGACAGTGACGTTGTTGTCAGGGCAGTAAGTCCGAGGGGGGAGCAGAGTGAGGAATCGGAGGAAGAGCTGGTGGATGATGAGGTGACTGACCCGAGCTGGGTTGGTAATCCAACTCAAGACAGTGCTTCTGAGGGGGAGGCAAGTGCAGCACCAGAACAGGTTGGAAGAGGCAGTGGGGTGGCCAGAGGGAGAAGCAGGGTCGGAGCAGGTAGATCAGCAACTGTTTCACGGAGTCAAGCTCCCGTGCCGAGGCCTAGATGTTCGCAAGTCTGGAGGTTTTTTAAAGAAAGTGAGGATGACCGACGGACTGTGGTGTGCAACCTGTGCCACACCAGGATCAGCAGGGGAGCCACCACTACCAGCCTAACCACTATCAGCATGCTCAGGCATATGAGTGCTAAACACCCGACTTAGTGGAACCAAGGCCGTTCACCTCCTGCGGGTCACACCACTGCCCCTTCCCCTGTATCACATGCTGGCTCGGTGAGTCAACCCTCCGCCCAGGACCCCGGCACGAGCGCCTCCCGCCCTACAACCACCCCTTCACCTCCACGATCCTCCACAACCTCCACCAATGTGTCCCAGCGCAGCGTTCAGCTGTCTTTGCAGCAGACATTTGAGCGCAAGCGCAAATACAATTCTAGCCACCCACATGCACAAGCCCTAAATGTCCACATCTCCAAATTGTTGAGCCTGGAGATGCTGCCCTATAGACTGGTAGAGACTGAGGCTTTCCGCAACCTGATGGCGGTGGCTGTCCCTCGGTACTTGGTCCCCAGCCGCCACTATTTTCCCGATGTGCCGTCCCATCCCTACACCAGCACGTGTCACAGAACATCATCCGTGCCCTGACCAACGCGGTTAGCGATGAGGTCCACCTAACCATGGACACGTGGACAAGTGCTGGCGGGCAGGGACACTATATCTCCCTGACGGCACATTGGGTTAACTTGGTAGAGGCTGGGATCGAGTCTGACGATGGGGCCACTCATGTAATGCCAACACCAAGGATTGCGGGGCCTACCTCGGTCACGGTTTCTCAGACTTATTATGCCTCTTCCTCCAACCCCTCCTTTTCCTCCTCCTCTTCGCACAGAAACGCTGAGCCAACAGGCAATGTTTCTGATGGCCAACTGGCGCTCTATACAAACAATGTTTACGGAGGGCCACCTACAGGCCCTCTCTCCAATAAATTTTTTTGTAGCGTCAAATACAGACACTCAAAAAACAATTTTACATGAGGGAGTGTCTCCCCGTCTGCCATCATGTTCGGTCAGGCTGTCCGTAGGTACACCACCTCTGTCATCTTCAGAAGCGGCCACTATGAGGATGGCCACGGCAAGAACATCCCCTTTTCAATTAAGAACAAGTGGAGACTTGTAGGAGGATAACACTTTTCTTCGGCAGTGGATTCACCTTCCCGTTTATCATCGCCAAACAACAGTTGGTGAAAAAGTAATTGGCAATGATGAAGAAAATGTAATGTTGCAGTGGACCGTCTGTGAAGCAAACCGATATATTCCCACCATGCCAGCCATGGGTTGTACATAAACTAATAACAGGAAAAGCAAAAAAAATTAGAAAACTATTTTACAGGAGGGTCAACCGCAGACACTCCAAAATAATTTTACATGAGGCAGTGTCTCCCCGTCTGCCATCACAGTCGGTTAGGCTGTCCGTAGGTACACCACCTCTGTCGTCCGCAGAAGCGGCCACTATGAGGAAGGCCACGGCAAGAACATCCCCTTTTCCATTGAGAACAAGTGGAGACTTGTAGGAGGATGACACTTTTCA
>ONZH01027813.1:0-36275 GCA_900303285.1 Rhinella marina
TGGAACCAAGGCCGTTCACCACCTCCTGCGGGTCACACCACTGCTCCTTCCCCTGTGTCACTCGCTGCCTCTGCTAGTCAACCCCCTGCCCAGGACCCCGGCACGAGCGCCTCCCGCCGGAAAACCACACCTTCGCCTCCACGATCCTTCACAGTGTCCACCAATGTGTCCCAGCGCAGCGTTCAGCTGTCTTTACAGCAGACGCTGGAGCGCAAGAGGAAATACGGTTCCACCCACCCACATGCCCAAGCCCTCAACGTCCACATCTCCAAATTGCTGAGCCTGGAGATGCTGCCCTATAGGCTGGTAGAGACCGAGGCCTTTCGCAATCTCATGGCGGTGGCTGCCCCTCGGTATTCGGTCCCCAGCCGCCACTATTTTTCCCGATGTGCTGTCCCAGCCCTACACCAGCACGTGTCAGAGAACATCCTCCGTGCCCTGACCAACGCTGTTTCTGATAAGGTCCACCTAACCACGGACACGTGGACAAGTGCTGCCGGGCAGGGACACTACATCTCACTGACGGCACATTGGGTTAACTTGGTGGAGGCTGGGACCGAGACTGACCCTGGGGCCGCTCATGTACTGCCCACAACGAGGATTGCGGGGCCTACCTCGGTCATGGTCTCTCAGACGTACTATGCCTCCTCTTCCGACCCCTCCTCCTCCTCCACCTCCTCCTCCTAATTACCATCCGTGGGCACGGCGCCTTCAGTCGGTAGCTCTAGGCGCAGCAGCAGTGCCGTGGGTAAGCGCCAGCAGGTGGTGCTCAAACTGCTGAGCTTAGGTGACAAAAGGCACACCGCCCAAGAGCTGTTACAGGGCATCACGGCGCAGACCGATCTGTGGCTGGCACCGCTTAACCTCAAGCCAGACATGGTTGTGTGTGACAACGGGCGTAACCTGGTGGCGGCTCTGCAACTCGGTAGACTGACACATGTGCCATGCCTGGCCCACGTGTTCAATCTCATAGTTCAGCGGTTCCTCAAGACATACCCCAATCTGTCTGATTTGCTCACCAAGGTGCGCCGCATCTGTGCGCATTTCCGCAAGTCGACCACAGATGCTGCCACTCTCAGGGCAGCGCAGCGCCGCCTACAACTGCCCGCTCACCGACTGTTGTACGACGTGCCCACGAGATGGAATTCTACATTAAAATGTTATCCAGAGTTTACCAGCAGCGCAGAGCGATTGTAGACTGCCAGATGTCAACTTCCACCAGAACTGGTAGTCAGGTCAGTCAGATTCCTCAAGTCTACAATGAGGAGTGGACGTGGATGTCTGATATCTGCCAGGTGTTGAGCAACTTTGAGGAGTCAACACAGATGGTCAGCGGCGATGCCGCCATTATCAGCCTCACCATCCCGCTGCTTTGCCTGTTGAAAAACTCACTGCTCAGCATCAAGTCGGATGCTTTGCGCTTGTCACAAGAGACGGTGGAGGAAGATACGTCGCTTGATAGCCAGAGCACCCTCCGGTCTGTTTCTCAGCGCGTATCGGAGGAGGTGGATGAGGAGGAAGAGGAGGAGAATGTCGGCGGTACCAGTGCTCAGTCCTTAACTCTTGAGCGTGTATGGGCTGAAGAGGAGGACTTGGAGGAGGAGGAGGAGGAGGAGGAGGAGGAAATGGAGAGTCAGGTCAGTGAGGAGAGGGAATTCTTGCGTGTTGGGACTCTGGCGCACATGGCAGACTTCATGTTAGGCTGCCTATCCCGTGACCCTCGCGTTAGAAGCATTTTTTCAAACACTGATTACTGGGTGTTCACTCTCTTGGACCCATGGTACAAGCAGTACCTTTCCACTCTCATCCCTGCAGAGGAAAGGAGTATGAGAGTGAATAGATATCAACAGGCCCTGGTGCACAAGCTGAAACAATCCTTCCCATCTGACGCCGCTAGCGGCAGAGGGCATGGTTCTGTGGGCCAAGTAGCGGGGGAGAGGAGCCGAGCAGGCAGCTTGTCCAGCACTGGCAGGGGAACGCTCTCCAAGGCCTTTGCCAGTTTTATGTCACCCCAGCAAGACACTGTCACCTGTCCCCAGTCTAGGCAGAGTAGGGGGGAGTTGTACAGAAAGATGGTGAGGGAGTACCTAGCTGACCATACCAACATCCATAGCGATCACTCTGCTCCATACAACTACTGGGTTTCAAAGCTGGACACGTGGCCTGAACTGGCGCTGTACGCCTTGGATGTGCTGGCCTGCCCTGCCACTAGCGTGCTGTCAGAGCAGGTATTCAGTGCAGCTGGTGGCGTCATCACCGATAAGCATACACGCCTGTCAACTGACAGCGCTGACAGGGTGATGCTTATTAAAATGAACAAAGCCTGGATTTCACTAGAATTCAAATCTCCTCCGGGGGAAAGCAGCTAAAGATTAACATTACTTATGTATCCGATTCTTCTTCTCTACTCCTCCTCCTCCATATCGTCTTTGCCTAACACTGACCAAAAAAACGCCATTTTTCAGAGGTCCAACTGGCACTCTTTTACCACAATTTTTCAGGAGGGCCCCCTACAGGCCCTCTCTTCAAACAATTTTTCCGGAGGTCCACCTACAGGCCCTCTCTTCAAACAATTTTTCCGGAGGTCCACCTACAGGCCCTCTCTCCAAACAATTTTTCCGGAGGTCCACCTACAGGCCCTCTCTCCAAACAATTTTTCTGGAGGTCCACCTACAGGCCCTTTCTTCAAACAATTTTTCAGGAGGTCCACCAACAGGCCCTCTCTCCAGTTCCAGCTTCCAGTTTTATTTGCGCAAACTGCGTAAATTTTTTTTTTTGGATAGGTGTGAAAAATAATATTACCTGCGTATCTATATTGCCCAACATTGGATACGGTAGCAACAAGAAGATCAAACACATGCTGCCCACAGGGTTCCGCAAATTCCTGGTCCACAATGTCAAGGAGCTCGAGGTTCTGTTGATGAGCAACAAGTCCTTCTGTGCAGAAATCGCCCACAACGTCTCCTCAAAGAACCGAAAGACCATTGTGGAGAGAGCGGCACAGCTCACCATCAAAGTGACGAACCCCAACGCCAGACTGCGCAGCGAAGGGAACGAATAAATATCTCTGTGGTTATTTGTGCTAAATAAAAGTTAAATAAACACAAGAAAAAAAATTTTGATCTGTTCCTGTGCCTGATCCACCCAAGTTGAATCTGTCCCATCATGAGAAAGTCCCCCCAAGGAGTCCCCACTGTAACTTGCTTCCCATACAACTACCTTACTCCCCGACACCTGTGTCTCGCCATTGTCCACCACCTCCTCAGACAACACTGGTAGATCCCCACTGTCAGCACACGGAGACAGCAAAAGGTCTTGCGAATTGGGCAGAGAATGTTCTGGGGTAGCACATCAGAGAAGGGGTGACTACGGGGTTCCAGGGAGAACGTGACCACATGCAATCTCCATCCAAAAAGTCATACTGATGCTCACCACCATGCTTTACACTGCAATCTTATTACTGAGGCTCACCACCATGCTTTACACTGCAATCTTATTGACAGACAGACAATCAGGGGTTCACCGCCAGGTTGTCAGGCAGCATTTTTAAGTGGGTCACCATTACCGTGTTCCTGAAAATTGCCTTGGGGTCATCCCCAGACTATTGGCCAGATTTAGAAAAAATGGTGCAATTAGGGAGCCTCAGAGGCATCCCTACATGCTGCCTCTGCTGTTTCCTGTCCATTTCCGTGGTGTTTCCATCATTTTCTGAGGTTTCCAGGTTTTCACCCAGCCTTCCCTAGGTAGAGCCCCGGTCCCCTGCAAAAAATACTCGAGTCTCCCATTGACTTCAATGGGGTTCGTTATTCGAAACGAGCACCCGAGCATCGGGAAAAGTTCGACTCGAATAACGAGCACCCGAGCATTTTAGTGCTCGCTCATCTCTAGTCAGAACCTGTGATGACATCACACAATGTAACACACAGCAGCAAGCACAGTTCATGGAGCAAGAGGAGGGGCCAGGAATGGTAAGTGGGAGAGGCTATGAATGGGACATGGAGCCCAATTTAGATTCTTGCTATGGGGCCGGCCCAGTAATTTCTATGTAGGCCCCTGACCACATGGCCCATCTAGTCTGCTTTCATAGTATTTCTTATTTATCCTAGGATAGATATGTTTATCCCAGACATGCTTAAATTCATTTACTGTGAATGCCCAACCATATCTGATGAGAGTTTGTTTTAAGCATCAACTACTCTTTCAGTGTAATAATATTTCCTGACATTGGTTCCGATTAGGGATGAGCGAAACATCCAAAGTCAATACGCACAATACTTTGTTTGAATAGTGTACGGAGCAAGCGCTCTGTACAGTATTAGAACGTATTTGCTCTGATGAGCCGAAGTTATTACTTTGCGAAGTCTCGCGAGACTTCATGTAATAACTTCATAAATTCATTTCTACTCTAAAAAAAAACATTTCCAGAACTCGGGTTCGGTTCCAAGGTACCACTTCAGCTCATCGGAACCAATATGTTCTAATACTGTACGGAGCTCCCGCTCCGTACAGTGTTAGAACAAATTTGCGATTTGCTCATCCCTAGTTCTGATCTTCCAACTAATTTTTGCAACACAAAATGATACAGACAGCTCACCAACTGTATTGATATGAGTAGGTGAAAATATAAAAAAATACACTCATGGGTATTGTCGCGTGTGAAAATGCCTGTACTATTAAAGTATAAAAATATTTATCCCATACGGCAAACGGCGAACTGTAAAAACAGTCAAAATGGATGATTCACCATTTTTTGGTCACCACCTCCTACAAAAAATTAAATAAAAAGTGATAAAAAAGTCATACACACCCCAAAATCGTATAAATGAAAGGTAAAATTGTCCCACAAAAATTGAGCCCTCGCACATAACTACAAAAAAGTGATAGGGGTCAGAATATGGCAAGAACTGAAAATAAAATAATTTTTTTCAAGATTTTTTTTCAGTAATAAAACGCAAGAAAAACTTATTGTGAGGCAGTGACAGACCTCATATATGAAGAGGGAAGATATGTGTCTCCTAGAATGGTGCAGAAAACCTATTAGAACAGTGTTCCTCAACTCAAGCCGTCAAGGCCCACCTGCTGGTCATGCTGGTCATGTTTTTAAAATTTCCTTAATATTCAGCAAGTGATATAATTAGTGTCAGTGCATCAGGATTTACCACTGGTCTTTATTCTGTGGGATATTCTCAAATCATGACCGGCAGGTGAGCCCTGAGGACGGGAGTTGAGGAACACTGTATTAGGCCCAATGCAGACATCTGTGGAGCGCGGTCCGTGAAAACCCGGACTGTGCTCCTACTGATGAGTGCAGGAGCGCACGGCGTCTTTGGTTGCTATGATGCCGTGCGCTTTGTGCCGCTGAATAGTAATACACTGTTATTATACATATACCAACCAATTATACATTATAGCAACCAATGACGCCGTGCGCTCCTGCACTCATCAGCAGGAGCACAGTCCGGGTTTTCACGGACCGTGCTTCACAGATGTCTGCATTGGGCCTTAGAGGAGCTGAGAAGCTGTATGTTTGGTTTGTTGTGTTTTCCTCACAATCCACTCTGGGTTTCACAGGTGATCCATGTCCACAGTTCTCATTTAAAAGTCAGCAACAATCCTCAGGTGATGGTGGATTTTGGAAAAGGAAGCCTGCAGAGGCTCTGTGTGGTCCCAGCCAGGAGGGCTGTAAGGGCTACAAGGCTGAGAAAGCCTGAGCCTGGGGTGACCCCAAGAGGTGTCACATGGTCAGAGTCGGGAGTACTCTTAGACCATATTCCCCCAAGGTATTGGTGTGGTCATAGCCAGGAGGATGCTGGACCATATGGCTGAGTAAAGCCGGATCTCACCTCTTGTGTTAACTGTGTCTTAAAGCTGAGTTAGGGAGATCTATGTATTAGGTAGAGCCCAGATGGGCAGGTGTTTATTTTGTATTTGTGGTGCTGGAGCCTCAAGCAGTAAGGTTAACTGGGTGATTATCTGTACTGCTTAAAAAGACACAATAAAGCACTGTTTGAGTTTGAAAACCCCCTTTCTGATGAGAAATCTGTCATTGTTGACCCCTGAGAGAGATTGATCCCTTACAACATATAGTATTGCTGTAATCGTATTGACAGAGTAACAGGTCAGCTTTGTGGCACATGGAATGCTGTAAAAACAAAATCAAGAAAACTATTGTGGAATTGCATTTTCCCCATCTCATAGTAACATAGTAACATAGTAACATAGTTTGTAAGGCCGAAAAAAGACATCCGTCCATCCAGTTCGGCCTGTTTTCCTACAAGTTGATCCAGAGGAAGGCAAAAAAAAACCCTGTGAGGTAGAAGCCAATTTTCCTCACTTTAGTGGGAAAAATTCCTTCCCGACTCCAGTCAGGCAATCAGAATAACTCCCTGGATCAACGACCCCTCTCTAGTAACTATAACCTGTAATACCCTCCAGAAATACATCCAGGCCCTTCTTGAACTCTTTTAGTGAACTTACCATCACCACCTCCTCAGGCAGAGAGTTCCATAGTCTCACTGCTCTTACCGTAAAGAATCCTCTTCTATGTTTATGTACAAACCTTCTTTCCTCCAGACGCAGAGGATGTCCCCTCATCACAGTCACAGTCCTCGGGATAAATAGATGATGGGAGAGATCTCTGTACTGACCCCTGATATATTTATACATAGTTATTAGATCTCCCCTCAGTCGTCTTTTTTCTAAAGTGAATAACCCTAATTTTGATAATCTTTCTGGGTACTGTAGTCCACCCATTCCAGTTATTACTTTAGTTGCCCTCCTCTGAACCCTCTCCAGCTCTGCTATGTCTGCCTTGTTCACAGGAGCCCAGAACTGTACACAGTACTCCATGTGTGGTCTGACTCTCCACACTACATTGTAAGCAATATTAAATGGTGGAATTAGAAAGTGCAACTTGTGCCACAAAAACAAGCCCTCATTGCTATGTGAACAGAAAAATAAAAATGTTCATGCATACACTACACCCTTTTTCTCGACCTGTCGGAGAAGTGGCGTGAACGGGCAAAAGTTAGGTTTTGTTGCAAAATGGCGAGCGACAAAATTTGCGACTGATATATGTAAAAAAAAAGGTAAATAAATGAGCTCCTAAATGCTTTAAAGTAGACCTATCACCATAAATGCAGTGTAATCTGCAGGCAGCATGATATAGAGCAGGAGAAGTTGGTCAAATTCCCCAGTTTGTGGGAAAAGATAAAAATGTAAAACTTGCCATTTCACATTTAAACCTCTACTCCTTATGTTTTTAAGTCAACCCCCATGTACAGCTACCAGTGACTTACAGCTACAGTATGTATGTATGCACACTTACAAACACAATGCTATCAGTCAATGATAACACCTGAAGTTAGGAAAGGAAGAGATAGTAATGCATATATTACTAAATTTACAGAATATTTACCCACAAATATATGTATATCAATCCCCTCAGTTCTTCCTGCCCCCTCTGAGAGAGGAGCTGTGTAATCTGATCCCATCAGCCAGAGAGCGTGGCTTAAACGGGTTATCCGAGATTTTAATACTGATGATATATCCTCAGGATAGGTCATTAGTATCTTATCGGTGGGGGTCCAACACCCTAGACCCCCCGCCGATCGTCTGTTTGAGAAGGCACTGGCACTCCTGTGAGTGCCACAGCCTTCTCTCAGCTTCTCCTAGGCCAGTGATGACATGTTCATCAGTTGCATGGTCTAGGCGCAGCTCAGCCCCATTCAATTACTTATGACCTATCTAGAGGATAGGTAATCAGTATTAAAATCTCAGAAACCGTTTTAAGCTGTTGATTTAAGAGGAGCTGCATGGGTCTGTGCAGTGTAAGGCTTGGTATCAGGATCTTCCATCCCTCTATGCTGAGGGCAAGTGACAAACTCCTGGGAGGAAAAGAACAGTAATTTTCTACAGAAGGTAAAGCAACCTGAAAAGGAACAGTACCTGGTCTGTCATAAAGGTGGTTCCATTGGGAAGAGTGCACAATGAACTTAGAGTGAGAATCAGGACTATTATTACCATCATTGCTGCTGCCAATATACAGCCATTGGGAAAAGTAAACTCTGTGTTACACCTCAGAACCATACCTGTTGCTGCTGTCCACCAACATTTGCCTGCCCTATCTGTACCTGACCTCCTGCTTTACACCTTCGCAAACATCACTCAACCAGGTATGAGCCCTAAGTGAGGAATCACACCATGAACTACTATCACCATAACAGCCACTACCACTCCTCCTCTCATCCTCGCCACCTATTTGGGTCACTGCATATGTTATCTATATCTTTTTGTAGGTGGGGACTCCAGAACAGGACACAGTATTCCATCTCACTAGCGCTTTATACAGCGGGATCACAATCTCTCTCTTCCTACTGTTTATAGCTTCATCTATATAGCCAAGCATAATACTTTGTTTAGTAGTGTGGGAGCCACGTGTGTTTGTCAGCATATCAAATGATCTGCTTTACTGATGGTTTGCTGGGCCATCCGAAGCCTGTTCCACATATGCATGCTCTGTAATAACTAGTGTTGGGCGAGCATGCTCGGCTGAACACTGTATTCAGTATATTCAGTGTTCAGTGCAGCCATGTTGGCTACTGCCATGACAGTAATTGGCTGGCTGGGAACGCGCCATCGGGTGCTATATAGCACCCGATGACATGTGGCCCAGCTCAGTCTTAGTCAGGGAGAGCTGCTGCAAAGAGGGACAGATAGTGTAGGGATCGGAATTTGTTAGGCAGGGTTAGTTTTTCTTTTCAAAAGACCCAAAAGTCCTTTTAAGGACTATTGTTTTATCTGGCTGCAATATATATATATATATATATATATATATATATATATTTTTTTTTTTTTTTTTTTTTTTTTTTTTGGGGGGGGGGGGCAAAAATTGCACAAAATTGCCTGACCTTAACACCACCTGTGCTGCGTCTGCTGTATAACGTTTGTGTATCTTAAATACCTGACATCCAGTGTATTTTTTTCTGCCACTAATCAAGGCGACATTACCTGCGCAGTGTCTGCTGTATAACGTTTTTGCATCCTAAATACCTGTGACATCCAGTGTATTTTTTTTTCTGCCTCTAATCAAGGAGACATTCCCTGTGCTACGTCTCCTGTATAACGTCTCATCCTAAATACCTGTGACATTCAGTGTAATTTTTTTCTGCCGTTAGTGACGACGATATTATCTGCGCAACATCTGCTGTATAACATTTGAACATCCTAAATACCTGTGACATTCAGTGTAATTTGCTAACAATTTTTCCTCTAAAATCAATTTTATCTTCGGTTTTGGACGTATTATTGTCATTCTGTAAAAGTGGCGTAATACTCGGACAACATCATTCCCAGCAGCGACTTGGGAGTCCAAGATGCATCCAGACATCCTCCCCATGCTGTTCCCAAATCATTTCAGTGGTGTTTCCATCATTTTCTGACCTTTTCCTATGAACCAGACACCCTCCCCTCTTCAGAGCAGGGGGTGCCTGGTTTAGTGCTCTGGTTATCCCTTTGACTTCCATTGTGCTCTGCTGCTCTGTAGAGCACTCGAGCATCACCAAGTGTTCTGCCTGAGCACCAGAGCACCCGAGCACTTTGGTGCTCGATCAACACTAGTAATAACTGCTCATAACAGCTACTAAAAACTAGGTCACAATGGCCTAGATGATAGGCAATTTATCAAAACAACCATTTTGCTTCTTTCAGTTCAATGATACGCCCTCTCTCAAAGTCTGTCATCTGGGCAAAATGTCTTTGAGTGTGTTGTAGAAGCATGTCTAGCAGTTGACAATCTCTCTTCACAAAGTACAATAGCCAAAAGTAGCCTGTGTGAGACCCTTTTTATAGGGCAGCAGGACGAGCGCACTGTTACATTCTGATGTGGGAAGCGCCAATGGCTAATCAGACCATATCTGTAATCATTTACATATCTGCCTGGAACATAACTGCACAGGTTTTGCAGCAATTTGACATTAACTGTATTTATAGTTATTTATTGATAGGTTGCCATTCTATGTATTGATACAATGGACAGTATGTTCAGTTCATGAAACTGTATTCGTCATAGGTTGGTGTCAGTGTCACGTGATACCTATTACTACATTGTGGAATGAGAACAATAACATGTGTTGACAAAGAACATGCTGAACATCTGCCATACGCAAGTAAGCTGTTATGTGCCACCACCACTTACTCTGGCCAAGGACTATGCTGGTATGTTGTTGCCATGGACCAAGGTACTAGTACTGGTCTGCCATCGCCTAATGTCCTGACCTTTTTGACATACATGGCTCATTATGGTGAACTCTACATGGTGTTCATTATGGACTTAATGTCCAAAGTTTTGATAAAAGTCATAGTTTTTGGATGGATGAAAAACCAGCTAACATTTCACATATATGAAAGAAGCCTGAAAAATTCGTCTGCTGTGCCTTTTGTGACATACAATGCTACATTTGCCATAAATGTCACCCTTTGCATTGCAAGAGCGAAATCTGTGGTGGAAATCTGCAGTATGGCCATGTAATTTAAAATCCTTACCTTATGCCAAATTATTTTCAAATTTATTGAGCCAATTTTCTGCTGTAAAAGCTGTGGATTTGATTTGTAGTGAGGACTAGGCATGAGCGAATCAACTGATCAACGGATGAAATATCTGAAGTTAATTCCCATAAAACTTCATTTAAATACTGTACTGAGCGAGTGCTCTTTAAAGTGTTAGAATGTATTGGCTCCGATGAGCTGAAGTTATTTCTTCATAAATTGATTTTTACTGTAAAAAAACATTTCCCAAACTCGGGTTCAGTTCCAAGTTGATCAAAACGGGCAATTTCAACCAAGATGAACATTCGTTTTAGCTGACCAATTACAGACCATTATCGTCTGAAAAGGAGTTGGCCACGTTTAATATTTTCGTCTGATAGTCAGAGGATAGATCTTCAAAGAAAGATCATTGATGAATGAAAGATCATTCTTTGAAAGAATGTTCCCAGAAAGATATTTTTTGTTCATCGCCTGCTTTTATTGAATGTGTATGGGCAATCCGAACATCTTTAAAAGCCAATGTGGACTATAATGTGTGTGGTCGTATTTGTGAAATGAACATTCATGGGATGTTTGTTCAACTGTTGCTCAACCGTCAACCAACTTCTACCTAATGTGTATGGCCAGCTTTTAGGGGATAGCTCCAATACCCTTCTCTTCATAGATCAGCATGCTGTACAGTTGGTAGACCAGTTTTTATAAATAACATCTAATATGTTGAAAATTAGATACTAAGTAAGACCAACAAAAATCCAATTTACAGGATATTTTTCCACAAAAGCTTGTCTCAAGAGCGACACAAGTTCACCCATATCAAGAGCAAAGAACATCAAAGAAATAACATAACTTTCGTTTTGTCATTCAGTTTGAATTTTGACAGGCATCCACATCTTTACATATTTTCTTTCTTTGCCATCCACAGTAATATAATATGGCTAAAAATATCCTTTGGAAATCAATCCCACAAAGTTGCCTCTTCATTTTCCAATCCAACAGTGCCCAACACCAGCCAGGGCTATCTTTTTCTTTTGATATTTCCAGTTTTCACCCTTTTATCTGCTTCTAGAGACTGAGGAGCGCCAATTGGTGCAGTAGCTGTTTCCTAGAGTTGTGCCAATTTATTGCACAGCTCCTGCTGGTTTGCAGTTGTCACATTATATCCATTCTGTTGATTATTGGCAGCATATGTGGTTCTAAGAGAGAATTTTATCTTATCTTCACTTTTCTGGCTCTTTTACTCCTCCTCACATTAAAACAGACTAGGTGGACCATCAGCTCACTAAAGTATCAGATCATATGCTACATATAGAAGTCTGTGAAGAGGGGAGTCTTGATCACATAGATGGAGAATTGTATTTTTTTTTCTTGGGGGTGAGAGGGGGAGGGAAAGAGGCATTTTTTAAATAAGATATATTACAAAGTTTCTTATATTAACATGTACTATTGATTAATGATCGATTTAGCTCTAAAATAATCCTCTGGCACTCATTGTCCTTAAAACACCATATTTTCTTTATTCAAAATACATTAAAAACATCCAATTAAAATATGTATGCCATGAGGAAAGATGTTTCGTTACATCAAAAACATTGTATTAATATCCACTACTATTTTTGGAATGTTTTTAATGCATTTTGGAATAAAGTAAATATGGAGATTTAAAGACAATGAGTACCAAAGGATTATTCCGGAGCTACGTTGATGAATTATGGACTGAACAGACACATTATTCTCTGGTTTCCTCATGAGCACCGTGGACACTCAAATCTGTGTGGTATCGCATTTCGGGGTGCGTGAACACACATTTTTTTTTCTTTCTTTATTCATGTTTCGAGTATTGATTTATGCAAAGTTGTGACCTGTCTCCTTGCATCACATCAGTTGGACATTAGCACTTCGCCACTACAGCCACTCATTGGCTGCATCAACTTCAAAATGGATGCTGACAGCAGGGGAACCTAGCTCTGCAGCGATGGAGCAAAGCAGTAGCAGGGAACAGGTTTTCCTCTGCAAGTCTGGCCATGAGGAGGTTCTGCTGAAATACCCCCCAGAAGATGAGCAACTGCTAAGTGAGTAAGGTTGAGCTGCAATACCAGGCACAGCCCATTAGCAACAGTGCTGCTGTTTCTTGAAAACAATGCATAATTTCATACAGTCAATGTAAAGATCAGTCCGTGAAGCTGAAATTAACATTTGGTTGCTTGAACAATCATCCTCACATGTTCATCTATAACTGTAATATCTTTGGGCCACATAATTCTATAGCTGATCTGGAAAATCCTGTTTTCTATATATTTTTCAATCATAGTGGCTTGTTGATTAATGTAAGTTATCAATCATGAGAGTGATGAGATTCCCAGGTACAGTACCATCATTTTGGGAGCATTCTATTATTTAGTAAGAAAAAACTTCTTACATGTCCTGGACAAATCAGGTTGATTATAGGAGGTCCACAGACTTTGAGCATTACGTCACCTTACAGTATGTTATCATCTGGACTCCCAAAAGATAGAGAACCTTTATTTTTCACCAGTTGAACTAAGACGCCTTAAAGATTTCTTGGTACTTGCTCTAGGCCCTTGCCAGTGCATGGATGCCTGCTGGGGCTGTGGATCTAAATTAGTTGTTAAGTCTCTGATCACTTTGTTAAACCAAGCAACTGAAAAACACTGTAGCAAAAAAAAAGGCAGAGATGCCATCAAAAGATAACTGAATAGAGTAACATAGCTTAAATATAGTAAAAATTTCAGCCATATTTTCAAAGCTATTAAAAAATGTATAAAACATCCTAGTTCTGTATGACTTCACATTGTCCCAGAATCACTTTCAAAAAGAGCTTACTATTCATTGGCACAACACACATTTAAATGTCTATGAGAAAGCACAAAGGAAAGGGGCAAATTATTTTGGGAAATGTTACTTGAAGAATTTTGTCAGTAATTTAACCAATTTATTCTTTAACCTGTTAGTCTGAGCCGCTTCTTTAAGCTGTGTAAGTACTTCCAGGTGACACATATGCTTTCTCTCTTATAGAAATACACTAAATCCTAGTCTTTGGTGTAGATTTATCTTATGATGCTTGGACTTAGCACTTTCTAAATCCTATTTGCATGAAAGACTGTTACATAATACATTTGCTTTTGTTCAAAACTTTGTAATATGATATATAAAGCCAATTCAGATGAGGCTTATCATTGAAAATATAGTTCAATTTGGACACAATGCAAAATGCTCTACTGCATAATATACATGGAAATCTATGGGTCTAATATTTTTCCTAATTTCTTTTTTTTTCTCTCAGATACATACAGAATTTGTGAGAAGAAAAGGTGGCATGTTATTTCTCCTACTAGCATTGCTCTGTAATATTATATCCAGTATCGGACTGTTGTACCCAGGGACCACCAGTAAAATTTATTTTGGTGGCCCACCATACGAATACATTCAAATATAATAAATAATCTAACAAGTTTTTATATGAACACAGGCGGGTTGAGATGCTGTACATTGAATATAAGTATGTAGTGCAGTAAGTCTACTGTGTTATGTGCCACTTTTAACGGAGGTGGGAGATTAGGGGCCTACCTTGCACAGGAGCCCACTGGGGGATTCCCCTGTACCCATATGTTCACCTTAGGCAGGATTCACACTGTTTTTGTAGTATAACAAATTATTAGTTTTTTCCTTTATAAAAAAAAATATTTCATCCAATGATCTCAATGTAAAAGAAAAGAAATCACCATGATGTGCAGATATGCAAAATCCTACTGCTAAGTCTTACTTTTTGCCAAGTTAAAGGGAATCTGTCACCAGTGACCACCCTATCAACCCGTTTTCCTAGACACATAGCTGTGGTTCAACTGATTAAAATAATGTTTTTCTTTTGTGTATCTGAGGCTCTGTTCCTGAGTTTTGATACTTTTTCTTAATATGAAAAGTAGGTCTTTGTTGTAATGAGGGCGTCATCATCGTTCTTGTTGCACCCAAGATCCACTCCTTTCTGTGGTGACCACCTCACACACTGATTACATTGACAGGGCCAGGAAGCAGCAAAGCAGTGAGAGAGGGGCTGTCATAGAAAGAAGCAGTGTTTGGATGCAACAAAAGCCAATGACACCCTTGTTGCTCCAAAGGCCTAATTTTCATATTTCATAACTCAGGAACAGAGCCTCAAATCAACAAAACAAAAACAGAATTTCCATCAGGTGAACCACAGCTATGTGTCTATGAAAACAGTGTGATAGGGAGGTAGCTGGTGATAGATTCCTTTTAAATGTTGAGATCTGTTGTTTAGGCGCTCACTTTTTTATGGCTAGTAAAAGAGTCTAGTCTGAGCAGAGCTACAGGAAGGATATGTGTGTATGGAGAGAGTCAATGAGTACCTCTTCTACCTCTTTCATTGATGCTACCTATACATAGCTATTAGTAGGATATTATACTGTGATATGTTTTAGAACGGTGCCTTTTGCTGCTGTATGCACTGCTACTCCTATCATCGATTTAGTAAAAAAAAAAACTTTATTTATTGCAAACGGGCCTGATTCCGGTACTGACTGACTCCATTATCCATCTGCCTGCTCTGCATCCATACTCCTGCCTTGCACCCAGCCAAGCTGTTCAAAATGTTCACTGTTACACCAACTACCACTAGTTAGGAGCCTCAACACCAAGGTGTTCCCCAAGGGAAGAAAGGGTGTACACTCCAGTCTCTGCACAGCCCTAGGGAAGGCTGGGGTGGAGCAGGCTACCATGAGTTGTGATTACTGCTACCACCATTTTAGCCACTACCACTCTCTTTCTCCTCTCCTCCATTGTGGCTCACTGGAGATGAATCAAGTAATAAGAAAAAATATTGTGGCTATTATGAAATCTAATGCTAACTGATACACTTTTCTTTTAACAAAAGGTATACTGTTTGACATCTGTGACCCTGACAGGAATTAAGACTCTAGTCTGAATAGCACATTTTAATCTACAATGCAAGTATCTTTGTCTCTGCAAGGCCTCCTACGACCATGTAGATATGGCAGTATCAGAGAAATATGCAAAAATTGCTCATACTGTATATAAACATTGGAAAAACGGTTCTGTATATTAGCAGCAAAACAACATAGAATGGAGGCGGCAGAATAGGAAAAGAAAACATTTGGCTCCTTCTTGGTGCAAGTTCATGTACTTTCCCAACAAGCATCAGGGAAATCTGGTGTTTGCTGACCTCCCTAATCCTCTTTTACATAATAAAAGGGACCTGTGTCTCTTGGACTACTCTCCTTTTCAAATTTGCTAATGGATGGATCCCTTTTTGAAGATAGTGATGAAAGCAAAGAATAAGGCAGTCTCATTTTTGCCCCCACTGCACTCTCTTTGGCTAGTAGCTACACTCTTGATTAGCATAAGATAGACCCTTCAGTTAGGAAGGCCCTGTATGCTAGCAAGGAGAATTATGTGTAAACTGATGGTTGGACTATTGGATATCTGGCTTAGGAGTAATAAGATAAATATAAAATGTATGGTATGGAGCATGAATCTTAGAAAGGTAGACGTAAGATACATGGTTTCTTATTAGAGATGAGCGAGCATGCTCGGCCGAGCATGCTCAGGTGTAATTTGCGTGCGCTTTTTCAAATCTGCACGCTAATTTATACGCATATTTTAGTATGTACACTAATGCATACGCATTTTATAAATTAGTACGCATTAGCGTACTAATTTATAAAATGCGTACGCATTAGTGTACATATACTAAAATATGCGTATGAATTAGCGTGCAGATTTGAAAAAGCGCACGCAAATTCCACCTGAGCATGCTCGGCCGAGCATGCTCGCTCATCTCTATTTCTTATATAAAGAGCATTGTTTTCAGGGTGATAACAGTTACTTAGGGGGCTATCTGGTACTTCTTCCACATGAGAAGACACCAATATTACAAACTAAAATGGTAAATTTTTTATTTTATTGGTAGCAAGAGCTTCAAGTTATGTCTGACCACCGAGACAACATTGGTTGTTTATACGATTCTCCAATACAAGTATTATAGTTCATTCAACCACATAACATGATGTTCTGCAAGAAACTGGTTAAATCTGAAGCTTCAGCTCTTTCCTATCAAAGTGCTACTGTATGTGTTAACAACCCCTAAACTTCACGGGTGGAGGCACAAAATGTACATTTCAACTTGCATCTGTGCCAACATTTTTTTTTTAAATAAAAAATCCAAAATAAATGATATTTTTTCATATGTTTGCTTTTAACAGTGCATAATTTCTACTTACTTTATTTTATATGAGGCTCATTGTAACATTTAGTTTAGGTCAAGTTTAAATTTCAGGTCAATTCAGTAAAATCACTGTGATGTACTATAATTATTTCACTTATAACATTGATTTATTGAGTGATGACCTATAAATCAGTTTTATTGGTTTTGTGTGTGTTATTAGTAGTTTATTATTCAAACCATAACAAATCAATTTATGAGTAGATCACCACAAGGTCACAAAGTCCTTCCTGGACTCACATTGTAGAAAAAATGTATAAAGGCTCTAAAGCTGGGATATTTTGACAAGCTAGAAGCCAAATTTTGATTTATATTTCATACTTACTTTCTTAGGTTAATGCTCACTCAGCAAAATGCTGCCAAATGAAAATCATTAGAAATATTACCCTTGAAATGTATTTTTACCACATACTCTCAGTAAATAATTCTCACACATTAAAATACTTATAAGTTGTGGGGAAAAACTTGCAAGCCTTTATTGTTAAGAAAATAAACAGGACCTATGTGCATGAGATTGCTTCACCGTACATTTGCACTTGGTCCTGCTATGCACATAAGATCTTATGTAAAGTGGCCACTATTGCACTTCCACACATTAGTTGCACCCAGTTTTTCTAGAAGTCTCATTTAAGCATTTCGGTCGGTTGCCCCTAAAGTGAAGCTGATCCGAGATGCCACCTATAGTAAGTTTGGAAACTACAGTATATATATATATATATATATATATATATATATATATATATATAAAATACAAAATGGTGATCACAATCAATATACAAACCAACAGATGTAGTTGGTAATATTGCTGCCCAATTATGACAAAGAACTATTAGACAAGTGCAAATATTTTTCAAAATAATCCCAAAATCCCAGGGAATGTAACAATAGGTTCACATACATATTGTATAATGATATCTAAGTAACAGTATTGTAAATAAGTATACCATAAACAACAAAGTGCAAAAGTGCATCCATGAACTGACCCAAACGGGTTAGTAAACTGCATATAAGAACATAAGATATTGCGACCCAAAGTTCCTAAATGAAGAAAGCAACAATATAGACCCATAAGGGAAAAAGGACAATACAACAGCAACCAACCACTTGTTACCCAGATGCGTGTTTTGCGGTCAGCTTCCTCAATGGGTAATGACATTGTTCGGGAGAAAATATGTTTTTTTGTTTGTTTTGCTGTCAAAATATAGTAAAACAAAAATTTCTGTTTCCTTTTTACGGTATTCATGTGTTACAATAAACAATCTGATAAATTAATTCTTCAGATTATTACAGTTGTGAAGGTACCTAATAGTTGTAGGTTTTTTATTTTTATTTCATGTGTGCATAATGATATTTATTTTACACTAAATTATAGCGTATTTTATAACATTTTCTTAAAATCCCATTGTGGGATTCTGACTTTACAACTTTTACTGTATGAATATACTTCTTTATGCTAATACAATATGCTCTGTCTCACTATCACACAGGCTGCTGTTAGGGCAATATTAGTGTTCTCTAAGTGCAGGCCTACTAAAGTGACATCCTTGGGCTTCTCATGACTGCAGATGGCTCTCTTAGTCTTCAGTCCAGTCACTGGGAAAACAGGTGACTCAGTTGTAGGGGGAATCCCTTTTGATTACACCATGCTACGGACAGCAGCAATCAAAGGGTTAACAGCCAGGATTGGAGTTCCCTCAAACTGTTGTTGTGAAGCAGGAGCTTGTGCTAAGAACCAATGTTAAGCGCTGCAGAAGTTGTAAACCCCACCATCACCCACCCCTCTTCTGCAGCAACACCTAAGAGATTTTTCACACAAGTATGTGTACTCATCCAGATGTGATGTGTGTAGCGAACGCAAAGCATTCGGACTGAATCCTGACCCATTCATTTCAATGAGCCTTTTTCACGCATCATCTTCAAGCATTCAAGAAAAATTGCATGTTCTATATTGTGCGTTTTTTATTTAGCTCTGGCTCCATAGAAGTGAATGGTGCTTATGTGAAAAACATCCGGATGCAATGCGTTTTTTTTTAATGTCTTTGGAGATGTTGTTTGTTATCCTTCAGTTTTTCTTCACGTACGTAAAAAACGCATGCAATCTGGATACAATTCAGAAGGAAAAAATGCAGCACAGCACAATCGTAGAAAAAAAAGTGATTGAAGCTGCATGCAAAACCATCAGTTTTTCCCTGAACGGATTCTGACATGATCCATATCACTCATGTGAAAGAGGTCCAAGACACTGCTGCAGACACTCTTCACCATCCAACATCAAAAGACAATAGGCCGACATGTCTAATGTTTTTCATTTATATATTACTGTAACTGTTCTTACAAGAAGCCACAAATACTGTCATGTCACATTTCCCAATTTTTTAAATGTGTATGCACCTCTATTATAAATCTGTATTTATTGATGATAATACCACATACACTTTAGTGCTTTATTATTAACCACAATAACTTTTTCTTGTCCTTCACAAATCTGTATAAACTATTTCTTTATATAATCGATCTTTTCTTTCTAAGAACCCCTTTGGCTTCTAACGGTTTCAGAGAAAACAAACATGAACCACGTAGATCTCAGTTGTAATTTATTTGTTAGTAATTAAGGGATAATTTAAGGCGAGCTGATTGCTCTTAAACATATTTAACGTATAATAATTACGAAGCTGGAGCCATGAGCAGACACCGCCAGGTTTTTCAATCCTTACTTAAAAAGAAATCCATCAAAAAGGGCTGACATCCATCTGCTGCTCATTGAATACTGTGCTACAGTGCCAATGATTCTGTGCATTTTAAGTAATGGTGCGAGGACCTAGACTAAGTGTTTAGTAAGTGCCTTTAGGTAGTGAGACACTAGTTTATTTGTTTTGGCAATAATTGTCTTCATTGCCTCCAGGGGAGGGTGGCTGAAATAGCTACTATGTTTAGAAACAAGATTGCCCTGTCCAGGCGGCTTGTCACCAAAGTTCAACTTTGTTATATCTTTGTTTATTCCAAGCGCACCATTTTCCAAATTTAGCTCACCGACTCTTTATGGGATTGACTGATGTGTCCAGTCTGGACATTAATGTGAAGACACAATGATCTTCCACGTAGACTTAGAGGAAGGAGCCATTGTAATAACTTTTAGGACTGCTTAACACTGATTAATGATCTTCTAGCTTATTATTCTACACCTTAGAATGGCAATACATCTATTAAACATTGCCTGGAGAGAAGTAGATCGGAAAATATAAAAGTTTTTCATGTATTTGGAAGCCGCCAAGTGCTCTTAATGCATTAAATCAGCTATATATATCATGTAAGTGTATTACTTATTTTTTATTTACACGTTATATACTTTTTATATTTATTGGATTATGCTGTTGCTATTGTATGTGTATACATTAGAACTATAGGCATGCAAGTTTACATAAATAATCAATATGTGACTATTTAAATAAATAAAATATACTATGCTTGACTATTAATTAGAGATGAGTGAATCGATTCGTCGATTCGTTGATTCGTATTGAATCTTGGGAATTTTTAGCTGCGAAGCGAATCCGAATATTAGGTGATTCGCTTCGGCTTTGTACGCATTCGCTACGTAGTTTGTCCTATCAATTATACGCTATTGCTACATATAAGTTACTCTATACGCTGTTGAGTACGAATTCAATTCATTTGCGATGCAGACTCCTCCCTGGTAGCTCCGCCCCCTTCTCCAGTGCACGAGGGAGACAAGGCAACTCAGGAAATTAAGATGGCAACACAGCGAGGTCCTGACTGGGGAGGCATGGTGTGGGGCACCGACCCCTATGAGGAGAAGGAACCGGAGGAGATCTACGTCTCTCAATATGTCCGGCAGCCTAAGAAGTCGGTTGAGGTGCCCGCTGAGGTGTTCACTTCGCTGGCTGACACGGTGGAGGCGACAGGAGTTCCCGCTCCGCCGCGGAAGGACTATTCCCTTCGTCAAAATTCTATGGTCCCCGAGGCTGTCACCCGGAACGCCCTGACCCTCTGGGAATACAAAAAGCTGGTAGAGGAGTGGGTTGTTCAGGTGTTGGAGCACCCACGGGTCCGGTGACCCTAAGCTGGAGCGCCGAAGGGGTACCGTTATTTGGTTCAATGTGGAACGGGGAGTAGGTTTCATCGGCGATCAGGAGACGGCGGAAAAGTTATGTTTCTGTAAAGCGGCCGTATCTTCCGCCCGTCCACCACAATCTCCACGCAGGGGATTACGTGGAGTATACCCCCATGAAGAGCCTCCAAGGCCCATTTGCTACTGGGGTGAAACTCCTTAAATGACCAGCTACTCCTGCAGCGCCCCCGGAAGACTGGACTGAGGAGGCCCAGGACGCAGAAGAGGCTCGGTGTTCCCATGGGACTCTGTGATCTGAGGAGAAATCCCATTCCCAAGCTCAGCTGGAACCCCTGATACCCGATTTGCCACCGCCACCAATCCTTCATGTGGGAAAGATGACCACCAACAGTTTTGTGTACCAGCCATCGGTGGTACAATACCAACTGCCATGGCAGGTTCAGGCCGCACAGTCCGCCGCTCGCGGAAGACCGTTACCAGAGCCCTTGCAGCCGGAGATTCTGTCACTTTGTATGCCGGCAGAAGGATCTGGCCACTACAAGGTAATGGGCAAGGCCCAAGTTGCCACGGCACTTGCCAGTGTGACCGCCCGGTCACTACCAAGACCATCCCTGAGAGGTCGTGGGGGTCTGCTGCCGCAGCCAGTGTCGCTTTCATGAGGCAGGAGCGCCCTCTCATGTCTTTTAGCTCCAGCAGCAGTGAAGAGGACCTGCTGGCCCTTAAGTAAGGATCCTGCAGCTGTTATGGGAGCCACAACGTGGACTTAACCTGAAGGGTGAGCACTAATGTACTAATGTATTTGCACTATATTGTTTGCACTGGATTGTTTGCACTAATGTTTTTACCTTTCAGCAATGTTTTCAAGTATGTTGCCCATTGTGTGCATTTCTTTACAGGTACCGCAATGGGTCCTCATATTCATTTTATAGTATTGTGGATGATTGTACTATGCCCATAGTCGGATAGACAGCAACTTGTTCTACCTCAAATATACATACTGCCTCTGAGGGCGATTTCAGATCTGACCTTTTACACTGGATCTGGCCCGGGGTCCGCAAGGTGTCAAAACGATGGTGCAAGCCTCGGATCACCTGCTGGATCACCTCCTTTTTATGCTGGTTCGGGTGGCGGGGTGTGCCATCGTAAATCGTAATCCTGGCGGTCCATCAGCCGGACTATGTATTTCAGCTGTGCAGCAGAGCTAAATGATGAGGATCGTCTGGATGCCATATTCGTTTTGCCTCTGAGGAGTGCACGCCGCGGCCTCTCGTTGTACGTGTCTGCGTATTACGTAATCGCATAGACAATAATACGCTGAGGATTCGTAAGCTATTTGTATGCTCATGCGTACGTCTTCTAAGAAGTTGCGTCAGAGGCGTTGCTAGGGTCTCAAAAGATCCGGGTCCCAAGCCCCAATGAATATGGCCCAATTCTCTATGTCGACCCTCGCCCCAATCCTACTATACAGCAGCACATACCTCACATCCAGGGCCTCCCGGGTGACTTCTCCTCTGATGTAGATCTTCTCTGTCATCTTCTCCACTTGGTCCAGACAACTTCTCTCAGCTGCTCCTCATCTCTGCAGAGTGTGACACACGGACATCTTAGCTTCCTCACATTTCTATCATCATCCCCCAACCTGGAGTCCCCACAGTCTTATGCTGCTGCTCACTGTGCCCCCAAAACCTCCAGATACTATCCTGGAGAAATAATACTGCCCCATAGTAATAGTCCTACCAGCAGTAATTCCATCATTAGTAACACTGCACCCTACAGTGACCCCAGCACTGATAATGCTCCCCAAGATTGTCCCCATTACTAGAAGAGTCCTCCAGTAGTAATAATGCCATCACAGAGCCTCCAGTAGTAATAAGGCTCCCTATTGTTCCCCCATTGGTAATCAAGCTCTCTACAGACCCTTCAGTAGTAATAAGGGCCCCCATAGTGCTCTTAGTAGAAATAAGGCAGATCTATAAGACACTCCTATAGAGCCCCCAGTAGTAATAAGAACGCCTAATGTCCCCTGGTATTATAATACCCCTACAGTGCCTCCAGTATTTATATCGCTCCCCCTACTGTTATAATGCTCACCCTGAAGTGCCCGCTGTAGTTATATTCCTCCTTTTAGTGTCCTCAGAAATTATAATTCCTCAGCCCCTCCACCATACAGTCCCATGTAAATAAAGCTATTTCCCTCCTGTGTAAATAACATCACACCATCTCTCCAGCCCCCTCCAAATACAGTCCCATGTAAATAACATAATTCCCATAGCTGTCATCAACATACAGTCCTATGTAAATATCACTCCCTCCGACAGCCGCCTTTAACATACAGTCCCATGTAAATAACATCACTTCCTTCCCACATACACCTCCAACATGCAGTCCCGTAAAAAAATAACATCACTCCACCCCACAGCCCCATGTAAATAACATAAACCTGCCCTCAGCCACATCCAACATGCAGTCCCATGTAAATAACATCACTTCACGCCACAGTCCAATGTAAATAAGGCTACTTTCACACCAGCGTTTTTGCTGGATCCGTCATGGATCAGCAAAAACGCTTCCATCATGATATTACAACCGTCTGCATCAGTTCTGAACGGATCCGGCTGTATTATCTTTTAAATAGCCAGTTTGGATCAGTTTCTTCATGTGGACACCAAAACACAACAAGCAGCATTTTAGTGTCCACCTCCAAAACGGAATGCTGACTGAACTGAAGCAAAACTGATGCATTCTGAACGGATCCTTTTCCATTCAGAATGCATTAGGGAAAAACTGATCAGTTTAGGACCGTTTGTGAGAGCCTGTGATGGATCTCACAAACGGATCCTTACAACGCAAGTGTGAAAGTAGCCTAAGGCTAGTTTCACACCTGCGGCAGGGGACTCCGGCAGGCTGTTCCGGTGGGTGTAACTGTATGTTCGTTATTAGTGCGCGAATGTTCGCTAATAGCACATAATAACGTATATTTTGTACGCAAATACAACGAATCTATTAGTCGAATATACAAATCTTCGGCGAATGTTCAGCGAATAATTTTTTGAATGATTCGCTCATCTCTATTAATAAAGATATCCTTTGCAGGTGCTACATTTAAAGGTCTTATTGGAAAAAAGGTATGCTTTTTTCCTGAAACATTGCCAGTCTTGCCCCTAGGCCGTGTCTTGTATTGCAGTCTTATTCATTTGAATGAGGAAGAGATCCATTATCAAATACAACAAATGGACAAGAGTTAATTATTGCAGAAAGTTTTTTTTTTTTTTTTTTTTTTTGCTGTTTCCAAATTATGGTAGAACTTTGAAAATTATGGTAGTTATAGTGAAAGATCCACATTTACATTTTCTCCTGAGCCCCTGATATATTTTCTATTCTTTTTGTGGAAGCATTTCTTATTTACGTTTAATGGGAAAAATAAACATCTATCTGTAAATATTTGATTTGTATATAAACCCCTTTAGAACCCAGACAGTTTTCACCTTCAGGACCCAGCCTAATTTTGCAGATCTGACACGTGTAATACCTTTGGGATGCTTTCGATTATCAAAGTGATTGTTTTTTCATGACATTATACTTCATGCTAGTGATAAATTTGGGTAAATATGTTTTACCTGTATTTTATTAAAAAATCCAACATTTACAGAAAACATGGAAAAATTAGCAATTTTCTAAATTTCTAGATTAATTTCTCTGCTTTTAAGACAGATGGTGATATCTCCCAAAATAGTTATTAACATTCACCACACTACTTTATGTTGGCATAATAATAATCATAAATAATCATAATATTATTTATATAGCGCCACCATATTCCGCAGCGCTTTACAGATTCATAGGGTTCATGTACAAAACAAAAGTAACCGGCTATTATACCACTTGAACACTAGGAATCAGGGCCCTGCTCGCAAGAGCTTACAATCTATGAAGTATTGGGGGTGACACATAAGGTAGTTGATTGTAATAAGTAGTAGTCAAGCCATTATCGTACTAAAAGCAGTGATGAAGGCCGGTCTGCTTTGGGTTTGGGACTGTTAGAGGATTGAGTTTAGGCAAGAAGAGTTGGTGGGTGAGAGGTTTACTCAAGGAATAGTTATTTTAGGTAGCTTGATAAGCCTGCCTGAAAATATGTGTTTTTAAGGCACGTTTGAAGGTGGAGAAGTTGTGAATTGACCTGATATTCTGGGGCAGAGTATTCGAGAGAGTAGGTATAGCTCGAGAAAAGTCTTGAAGACGGGAGTGAGAGGTACGAATTATGGAGGATGTTAATTTTAGGTCATTGTATTCTGTGGTGGATGGGCAACCAGTGATGTAACTGGCACAAATTAGTAGCATCAGTGTAGTGGTTGAGCCTGGCTGCATCATTTAGGACAGACTGAAGGGGAGAGAATTTAGTAAGAGAGAGACCAATTAGAAATGCGTTGCAGTCGTCAAGCCGAGAATGAATCAAGGCAACAACAAGAGTTTTGTCGTTTCCATCATAAAAAGGCAGATTCTGTAGATATTTTTGAGGTGCAGACGAAAAGAGTGTGTAAGTGATTGAATATAGGAAACAAAGGAAAGATCTGAGTCAAACTGGCCCCAAGACAGCGGGCATGTTGCACAGACCGAAATTGAAATATCAAGTTTAGGTGGTTGAGTAGACGGGGAAAACACAAGAAGGTCAGTTTTTTAAAGGTTCCGTTTTAGACAGAGAGGACATGATGTTAGAGACAGCTGCCAGACAATTAGTGGTGTTTTGGATTAAAGCAGGGGTGGATGCATCATTTTTAAAAGTAATTTTTAAAATTTTCAAGAAACTTTCCAAAACCCTCTTTTTAAAGAGGACCTTTCACCACTCCTGACATGCCTGTTTTAATAGCTCCATGCATTCCCCACCTACTAACAATTCTGGAACATCTATTCTTATGTCTGTATGTTGTGCCATTCCTTTAATATTTGCACTAGAAGTTATGAATGAATTGCTATTTGTCTTCAGTAAAGGAACAGAGGGGAGGTGGCCAGTTGGGGGTGTGTACCTGCACAGACTGACTCTATCCAATCAGTGCTGTCATGTTCAGACTGTGCAGATACACACACCTAATGTGTTACCCCCCCCCTCCCCTTTGTTCCATTTTTTCCTGTTACAAAGCAAGGGTTAACAGCAAAACAAACATCAATATTGAATATCCTAATTCTGAAGTTTATAGAAAAATACTACTGGTTGTAAACTGCTGCATGGGGACTCAGCAGGGCTCTGAAGTGAAGGAGCACCATATGATTTTTGGAGGGAAGATATTTGCAGATACCCTGACATATCACTGCAGTAGAAACCTCCCAAAAGTGACCCCATTTTGGAAACTACACCCCTAGAGGAATTTATGAAGGTGTGTAGTGAGCATGTTGACAGCACAGGTGTTTTGCAAAATTAATGCATAGCAAATGGAGAAAAGTGAAAATTGCAATTTTTCTACAGATATGCCAATTCAGTGTCCAATATGTTGTGCCAATCATTTGCCAGTGTGAAAAGTCAGCCTTCTTATTATTATGCTGTGCTTCCTGGTTTTGGAAGTGGCTCCAAAATGTGGCTCCATTCTTTTTTCTGAATGTATGAAAGGCCTCAGGAGTAAAAGAGGACAATGTAAATTTTGAGGCCCAAAATGGTGATTTATATCGTTTGTGGTGCCAACTGCAGAGGCTCTGGGGTTAAATAGCAAATGAAACCCCTGGGAAGTGACACCATTTTGGAAACTCCACCCTTCAAAGTATTAGGGGTTGCAGTGAGCATTTTGATGACACATTTACAGTGGGTAAAAAAAGTATTTAGTCAGCCACCAATTGTGCAAGTTCTCCCACTTAAAAAAATGAGAGGCCTGTAATTGATATCATAGGTAGACCTCAACTATGAGAGACAAAATGGGAAAACAAATCCAGAAAATCACATTGTCTGATTTTTAAATAATTTATTTGCAAATTATGGTGGAAAATAAGTATTTGGTAACCTACAAACAAGCAAGATTTCTAGCTCTCACAGACCTGTAACTTCTTCTTTAAGAGGCTTCTCTGTCCTCCACTCATTACCTGTAGTAATGGCACCTGTTTGAACTTGTTACCAGTATAAAAGACACCTGTCCACAACCTCAAACAGTCACACTCCAAACTCCACTATGGTGAAGACCAAAGAACTGTCGAAGGACACCAGAAACAAAATTGTAGACCTGCACCAGGCTGGCAAGACTGAATCTGCAATAGGCAAGCAGCTTGGTGTGAAGAAATCAACTGTGGGAGCAATAATTAGAAAATGGAAGACATACAGGACCACTGATAATCTCCTTTGATCAGGGGCTCCACGCAAGTTCTCACTCCGTGGGGTCAAAATGATCACAAGAACTGTGAGCAAAAATCCCAGAACCACACGGAGGGACCTAGTGAATGACCTGCAGAAAGCTGGGACCAACGTAAAAAAGGCTACCATCAGTAACACACTACACCGCCAGGGACTCAGTTCCTGCAGTGCCAGACGTGTCCCCCTGCTTAAGCCAGTACATATCCGGGCCCGTCTGAAGTTTGCTAGAGAGCATTTGGATGTTCCAGAAGAGTATTGGGAGAATGTGATATGGTCAGATGAAACCAAAGTAGAACTGTTTGGTAGAAACACAACTCGTCATGTTTGGAGGAGAGTGAATGCTGAGTTGCATCCAAAGAACACCATACCTACTGTGAAGCATGGGGGTGGCAACATCATGTTTTGGGGCTGTTTCTCTGCAAAGGGACCAGGACGACTGATCCGTGTACATGAAAGAATGAATGGGGCCATGTATCGTGAGATTTTGAGTGCAAACCTCCTTCCATCAGCAAGGGCATTGAAGATGAAACATGGCTGGGTCTTTCAGCATGACAATGATCCCAAGCACACCGCCAGGGCAACAAAGGAGTGGGTTTGTAAGAAGCATTTCAAGGTCCTGGAGTGGCCTAGCCAGTCTCCAGATCTCAACCTCATAGAAAACCTTTGGAGGGAGTTGAAAGTCCATGTTGGCCAGCGACAGCCCCAAAACACCACTGTTCTAGAGGAGATCTGCATGGAGGAATGGGCCAACATACCAGCAACAGTGTGTGCCAACCTTGTGAAGACTTACAGAAAACATTTCACCTCTGTCATTGCCAACAAAGGATGTATAACAAAGTATTGAGATGAACTTTTGTTATTGGCCAAATACTTATTTTCCACCATAATTTGCAAATAAATTCTTTAAAAATCAGACAATGTGATTTTCTGGATTTGTTTTCCCATTTTGTCTCTTGAGGTCTACCTATGATGTCAATTACCAGCCTCTCTCATCTTTTTAAGTGGGAGAACTTGCACAATTGGTGGCTGACTAAATATTTTTTCCCCCACTGTATTTGCAGAAATGAATTCACAGTGGACCATGCAACATGAAAATTCCCTTTTTTTTCCCAGATATGGCATTTCAGTGCCCAATATGTTGTGCTCAGCTAGTGCCATTTGAGACTCAAACCTCATTTCTCTCATTTATAGGTGGGTTCTAGTGGGTATGGAATTGCCATAAATGTGGATGTAAGCTACTGTAGGGGCATGCAGCAGGACTCAGAAAAGAAGGAGCGCAATTTGGTGCATTTTGGAGCATGGATTTTGCTGGAATAGTTTTCGGCCACCACACCACATTTGAAGAGCCCCTAAAGTACCCATACAGTGGAAACCCCCAATAGGTGACCTCATTTTGTAAACTATACCCCTTGATTTATGTATCAAGGAGTAGAATGAGCATTTTGGCACCACATATATTTTGCAAATATAAATGAGCAGAGGAAGGTATAAAATAAGTATTGCAAGTTTTCCATAGATATAGAATATCAGCGCCCATTATATTGTGCCCAGCTTGTGCCATCTGAGACTTAGATAACACCCCTTAAATGCCATAAATGTGGGTATGCTGTTTGGGTATGCTGCAAAGTTCAAAAGGGAAAGACCACTTTTTGCAGCAGAGATTTTGATGGTTTGGTTTATGGGCACCATGTTGCTTTGGCACAGCTTCTGAGGTACCAGTTCTGAGAACCATGAGTTTTTTATTATTCTCTTGACTGAGCTGTGTGAGGGTTTATATTTTGTTGGATAATTTGCAATAATCATTGGTACTCTTTTTAGGTACATACACGTTTTTATCACTTTTAAAGGGTTATTCCGGTTACCATAAATATAACTTATGATTTAGACTAATTCATCATCAATAATTACCTAATATAATGTCAGTTTCACATATTTACCGTTCAGTAGTTATAAAAGTAGTTTTCTTCCTATGCTTCCCACTGTGTTGCCTCATAAATTACCATGGCATCGACTTGTAGTTCTGAGCCTTTGTTAGGTCGAGCATGCTCAGTGTGTTGCTATCAGTTCTAAATGTTAGTCTGCTGTTGATTACTGAGTAGAGGGGGCGTGATCAGACTGGGGCATTTGGGGGGACCCTGATTAGAGCTTACTGTCAATCTGCTGGCGCTCTGCCTGTACTCCATAGTGAAGGACCTAGGATGACATCACAGTCATGTGATCTGTTCAACACTGGAAGTGGTGATAGGACCGGTGATGAGGTCACCGTCATGTGACCAGTGCAGAATGAGGCAGCGCTCTGCAGTGGAGACCTGTGATGCCCTGAAATGTGAGTGCCAGAGACATGCTGGGAGATGTGGGTCTCCCCTGTTATACTCCCTGCTTAGTGGGAGGGAAATATGTTATTTAACTGGGGCTGTATGTTAGAGGGGCTGAAGGGAGGGGAGAGGGTGTGAGTTACATGTGACTGTATGTTACATAAGATTGGGGGAGATGACTGGTGTTATTTACATGGGACTGGATAGAGGACTGGAGGGTAGGGAGTAATGTTATTTACATGGTACTATGTGTTGGAGTTGCTGAAGGAGGGGATTTAAAGGGATTCTGTCAGCAGGATATTGGGTATAGAGATAATTACATCTCTATACCGGCCTTACTGCTGTGATTTTAAATATGTAAGTGTAATTGTTATTAGGGCAGTAGTTTACATAAAAAAGCGTTTTTATTAACATGTGAAATACCTGGATTAGGAGCCCAAGGGGAGGTCCTGCGAGCCGTTGGAGCCTGGGCACGCCGCAGATTTCGGAGCCCAGCACCGCCCTCCAGCTAATTATGCACGCCCCTTCAGCGCTGTCTTCTCCCCCGGCTGCGGCACATCTCGCGCATGCGCCGTGCATACAAGAGTCTGTGCCGCAGCCGGAGGAGAAGACAGCGCTGAAGGGGCGTGCATAATTAGCTGGAGGGCGGTGCTGGGCTCCAAAAATCTGCGGCGTGCCTGGGCTCCAACGGCTCGCAGGACCTCCCCTTGGGCTCCTTATCCAGGTATTTCACATGTTAATAAAAACGCTTTTTTATGTAAACTACTGCCCTAATATCAATTACACTTACATATTTACAATCACAGCAGTAAGGCCGGTATAGAGATGTATTTATCTCTACACCCAATATCCTGCTGACAGAATCCCTTTAAGTTATTTACATGGGACTGTATGTTATAGAAGACTCTAAAGAAGAGAAGTTATTTACATGGGACTGTATCTTATATAAGAGAAGTGGGAGAGGACTGGTGTTATTTACATGGGACTGCGTGCCATAGAAGACTGGAGGGAGAAGAGTGATGCTATTTACATGGGACTGCATGGTAGAGAAGACTGTAGGGAGAGGACAGGCATTAAAATGTATGGGGGCACTACAGAGAAGATTATAACTCCAGGGGGTATGACAGGAGGTATGATAATTATAGGGGGCACTGCAGGGAACATTGTAAATACTGTGGGCAGTGGTGGCGGGCATTACTACTGAGGGCTCCATAGTAGTGCATTATAGATTGGCCTTATTTCTATTAGGGGTGCCCTATTAATATTGAGGGCACTACTGTAGGGGTACTATGGTGATGGTGGTGGAGGGGATAGCATTGAGCCCGGTGACATCACCAGCACTAATGGACGGGTGTTAGCGCTGACCTAGCATGTAAAGCCATCCATCAGTGCCAGTGATGTCACTGAGAACACTGCTAGGACTGTAAACAAAACAGTCCTTGCCCTACGCTTTACAGCGCAGAGCAAGGGAGAGCATCGGAGTATGAAATGTCAGAGGGGGTGAGTGGGGGGAGAAGGGGATATGTCCAGGTTCTGCTCTGAACCCCGACAACTGCTTTAACAGGCATCTGTCAGCAGTTTTGTACCTATGACACTGGCTGACTTGTTACATGTGCGCTTGGCAGCTGTTCATATGTGCCCACATTGCTGCTGATGATGTTTTAATATAAGCAAATGGGCCTCTAGGAGCAACGGGGGTGTTACCATTACACCTAGAGGCTCCGAGGCTCCGACCAAGCAGTGAAAATGTCATCACAACTGGCCATGGGGGTGGGGGCCCAGATACATTCCTTGCACAGGGGCCCTCTGCTGTCTGTGTCCACCCCTGATTGAAACTGTCAGTATTACGCTGTCAGTTCACCTATGAGACAAAACAAAGGGCTGGGCCTCATAGGCTTCTGTAGATGGCAGGTCCAGAGGCCTTTCTGGGACCTTGGACTGGCATAGCAACCATCAGTACTCTGTGATTGCATTGTGAGGAACCAATAGAGTGAGAGAGGGAACTCTTTCTTCTATAAACCCCATAGATGTGGCACTCAGCAATGAGGGGTTAAATTGCTGGCATCAGAGTTTTTACCAATGCTGACAGTTTCAGCAGGGGCCTGTCTGGCAGTAACATCCAGGCCCCTATCCTGATCGGGCAAGCAACTCTTGTGCCAGCCTGATCACCGCACTGTAATAGTATGGCTCAGGTCATTAACTCCCTTCCCATTGCGTCATATATATACAGTAAAGGTGGGGAAGGAGTAAAGTATATTAGGATATAAATGTTGAGGCATAAGACTGTATTGAATATAGAAATCTCTAGAAGGATGGTTTCTAGTCGGAAATGCATGAGGAAATTATTCTTCTCCAATGTGGCTTGTAGAAAAATTGAATTGAATTTTATGATATCCTGTAGTTCCAGACAAGTCTACCTCCAGTTCCTTTTTATCTCAAATGATGAAAAAATAGCATCCGTTTTGCATCATTTTTTAAATCTGTCACCTATTGACCTCAATGACAAAGAAAAAAAGCTGATAATGACAGATTTGGCAATGAATTCTATTCATTTCTATAGGACTCAACGGATGCCAGAGTACATCAGTCTTCATCAGTTCAAGTCTTTATCAGTATTTTTTTTATCATTAAGGTCATTGGGTGACAGATTGAAAAACTGAAGCAAAATTGAACTGGAAATAGTTGTTTTTTTTTTATCAGTTGCAGAATACAGAGCAAAAATAATATATATAAAAAATATGAAGTACGTGAAACATAATCAGACAGCATATGACTAGATCAATTCCCATGTAGCCCTATAAATGCTTTATTTTTATTTTTGACATGGGCATATAAAGTGCCCTCCTGGTTTATTAAGTCATATATATATATGACTTATGACTTACATATATATGACTTATCACCATAATGCATGGATAGCATTTTAGGGCTATCTATGGGTTTTTTCCAAAAGTATTACTCAAAGGGTTCCCCTTGAAAATGATTCTAACTATATAAAACCAGCATCTGGATCTGAATACTTTTGTAATTGCATGTAATAAAACATTTTGCATAATTGCTAATAGTTAGTTATTCAATAAAATATATCTGTATTGTGCCACCTGCTGTTTGTTCTTTTCCTTATTTCTCCATCCATCTCACTAAGGTGGTCGCATACGCTAAGTTTAAATGTTCAACTGTCACCAGACATATCTACTCTAAGGGGCCGTTCATACTGCCGCGTTTTTGAAGATCCCCAAAAACACGGATGCAATTTGCGGAACACACATGGCCGGTACCCCATACAAAATGCCTATTCTTGTCTGCAATTGCGGACAAGAATAGGACATGTTCAATTTTTTTCCATGGAGCCGTGGCTGTCCGTAGTCTAATGCTGCCCATTGAAATAAATGGGGTCGCACCTATTCAGCAAAATTGCAGAATAGATGCAGACCCATTCACACGGTCGTATGAACGGGCTCTTAAAGTGTGCTGCAGATAAGCATTTTTTACATCAATCATGGCACAACCCCTTTAATATTAATCTATAACCCCAAATTTTCAATGACACTTGCTACATTTATCCAGAATACCATGCTTCGCTCTACACATGCTTACACTCAGCCATCATCTTACATTTAACATTTGAAGTTTTAATTCTATAAATATTACATAAATTGTATTTTAACATAAAAAAACATAAATGAACCCTGAAAATACTGAGCCGCTCATCCCTTCCTTATGAATGGAACACACAAATTCTGCATTGAAAATTAACTCCATTTAAAAAACGCCAACATTGGAGGTTTTATAGTATATTAAAGAGGTTATCCCACAAATTAAAAAAAAGTATTTAGACATATCATTATTTTAAATATATCAGTGTCATTATATTGAATATCATTCCAGTAATTATGTAACTATAGATCCACCCCAGCCAGATTCTTCCTTGCTTAAACCCTGCATATGTTATTATCGCCATAAATATTGTAGACCATGATATTGTTTTTAGACACTTTCTTTAGGACTGTATGAACAATTACAAATTTTACCAAAATTTAAGCACCATCAACAGAATAAACTGGTAAAATGAGCTTAGCTGTCTTACATTCTTTCAATTACTGTGCCTTATAAATGGAAAATTGGATGCAGTAACTTTTCTTCCAATGATTAAGAAACTTAAACAAGTGATTAATGAGGGATAGCAATTACAAAAAGAATGCTAGCTGTGATCAGCTCGCTGGCTAATCCGACTATGGCACGCAACCTAAACATTAGAGCTGTCAATAGCTGGTCAGAGGCAGTTGGAAAGGCCAAGTATCTTTGGCTGCCTTACATTGAGTCATAGAATTAAAACAAGGCTCCAAGTCACAGTAATCTTAGCCGTACAGTTCTGTTTTTGAGCTTGTGATAAGCTTGTCTCTTCCTAGTTCAGCTCTGTGGCTCTGGTACAGTTCTGCAATGAATGCTTTTGCCCACCCAACAAACAGCTTTAATAAGTACCACTAGAAGACAAACAACGTATTCTTTTGGGTAAGTGAATGAATCATGCTTGTAGCAGGCTGCTCATACAGCACAGAACAGCAATACGCAGTGCTTTAATTAGCTTTGGTGCCATGTAATTAGCATAGGTCAGCAATAATTTGATTTTTTAAGGGCTTATTCTTTTTTCTTAATGTGCTAGGACCACCATGAAAGATAAAAAAGACTGTGTGAAGAATGCACATATTCATCAATGTTTTATTTTGAAATGCTTTATCATTTGCTAGAATTTTTCCAACCCAGTGTAGAAAGTATTTGGTGGTGTCCATCTTTATTAAATAAATATATATATATATATATATATATATATATATATATATTCTAAAATCTAAAAGTATGTACATATACACCATATTTCAAGTCCACCAGAAGATTGGAACCATACCTTTTTCTCATTGACATTTAAGAATTTATAAATCCAACGCTCTGTATTGTTTACTGTGGCCAGATATCACCATTTTACCTTAACTTACCTCTCAGTGGTGAATTTCAATTTAACATTAAATTAAAAAATAAAATCAGAGCAAAAAATCAAGCTCTAGATTGGCTATGTAGTAAACAATGCTAAACACTATAATCATGTAATGCATCTATATTACCTTTTTTCCTTGTTCACTTATTTTAGCTTTGTTTTAGAGATAAGATTAATTGTTTCTAAACTAATCAGATTCATAACAAATTTCACAAAAATTCGACTGCCAAATGAATCCAAAGTTTTGGCAATTTGCTTCAGCCGAATCGTGCAAACTGGCACCTGTATCATTTTATAGTGAAAATTGGCAGGGAGGATGAAGATGGAGGATCACATGACTCTGTGATGGCAGGTCCTTGCTTTGATTGGCTCAGATGCTGACAGACAACCAACATTTTTTCCTTAAATGGCTAGCCAGAAAACCTTTTCTTTCAAAAACCTTGTTTCTATAGATCATAAGTGGTTTATAAGCTTATTGCCGGCATCAGCATTCTGATGAAAACTCATTGTATTTTGTGCAGTTTTAGTGAACACATTGTATGGCAATAACTGCATTAATATAGCAGTTTCATTCCACACAATGTATTTCATCAAGATACAGTGTAGTTCTAGTGAACGTGTTGTCTTGCAATAGCTATATGTCACGAGTGGGCTTGCGTCTGGTATCAGACGTTCTGCGCAGCTTTCAAAAGTGACATAATTTGACATGCTTTTCCCTTGGTTTGGTTGCTGTTTACCACACCTCTTCCCCTCAGCTGTTGTGGCTGTGGTAATTTTCCACTATTTATTCCTTCTTCTCCCAGGATTCACTGCGGTTTATACTTTCTGCCTACTTTGTAGTGTGTGGTGTGGATCTCGGCTGAGGAGGTGACCGTTTCCCTGGTTGTGGTCTTTTCCCTTCCCTCGTACGCTCAGTGTGGCTATTCCCTCCACACCAGAGCGTGACATTATAAACCGCCCAAAACAAAAATTTATGTCATTTTTGTGCTGACATGGATGCTATTGCTGCGCTTGCTGAACGGCTACAGGGACTCAGTTTGGAGGTGGCTGACATCCGCAACCAGATTCAGAGACCACAGGCTGGTGGTTCTAGGGGTGCTGAGTTTCAGGCCTGTTTGGAGCCTAAGGTCCCCCTCCCGGATAGATTTTCTGGGGGACGTGATAATTTTGTTCTATTTAGGGAGGCATGCAAATTGTATTTCAGACTGCGTCCACATTCTTCTGGTAATGAGGAGCAGAAGGTTGGTGTGGTCATCTCGCTGCTTAAAGGGGATGCGCAGTCATGGACCTTTTCTCTGCCGACCGGATCGCAGTCTCTCCGGTCAGAAGATGAATTTTTCAAGGCTTTAGGGATTATCTATGATGACCCGGATGGTATCTCCCTGGCTGAGACCCAGATACGTGACGTTTGTCAGGGTGAGCGGCCGGTTGAGATTTATTGCTCTGAGTTTCGGAGGTGGGCGACCAATACTGAATGGAACGATCCGGCTTTACGTAGCCAATTCTTTCAAGGTTTATCTGAAAGGCTGAAGGACGCTTTGGCCTTTCAGGAAACCCCTGTGTCTTTGGAAGCCGCTATGTCTCTTGCTATGCGCATGGATAGGCGCCTGAGAGAGCGATCTAGGGGCCCCCGCTCTCAGGATGTACTATCACATAGTGTACTGTCTTCCTATGACACTTTGGGTGAATATTCCCCTAGGTTGATGTCAGGGGACGAACCTATGCAATTA
>ONZH01027814.1:0-21839 GCA_900303285.1 Rhinella marina
CCATTTGCCTGAACATCGGCTGTTGTGCGACCTGCCCACTCGCTGGAATTCCACCTATTCCATGTTGGCCAGGGTGTGTGAGCAGCAGAGAGCATTGATGGAGTACCAGATTATGAATCCACGCGTGCCTCCAACTCAGCTCCCTCAGTTTGCCAACCACGAGTGGCCATGGATGGCAGACATATGCGATGTACTGCGTATCTTTGAGGAGTCCACCAAGAAGGTCAGCAGCGAGGACGCTATAGTGAGCGTAACCATCCCGCTCCTAGGCGTCCTTAAAGAATCCCTCATCGCAATAAGGGAGAACGCATTGCACGCAGAGGAGACGGGGGTAGGAGGAGACGCAACGGAGCTACACAGTCAGACCACACTTTTGTCTGCTTCACGGTGGCAGTTGCAGGAGGAGGAGGATGAGGAGGAGGACGACGTGGAGGTGGCTGTGGAAGAGGAGGAGGATGCTGGCGGCGAGGGTAGCAGTCAGGCTGTGTGCGTCCCATTGGTTCAGCGCGGATGGGGCGGAGAGGAGGCGGAAGAGGAAGAGGAGGAAATGGCAAGTGATCCTTCTGGTGGGGGCAGTGAGGTCATGCCTATTCAGAGTCTGGCACACATGGCTGACTTCATGCTGGGCTGCTTTTCCCGGGACACACGTGTTGTCCGGATAGTGGAGAACAAACTGTACTGGGTCTTCGCACTCCTGGACCCCCGGTATAAAGATAACGTCTCCTCTTTTATTCCGGTAGAGGAGAGGACAAATCGATTGCTGGAATACCAGAGGGAACTCGTGCAGAACATGATGGAGATTTTCCCACCCACCATCGCTGGCGGCAGAGAGGAGAGGGTCTCCCAGAGTCCCACAACATCCATCAGGCCCACAGCCACCAGGGGAACACTCTCCAAGGTGTGGGACACGTTCATGGCACCCCCTCGTGCAACTTCCATCACTGCGGGGCCCGCTATCAGCAGGAGGGACAAGTATCGGCGGATGTTGCGGGAGTACCTGGCAGACCGTAACCCTGTCCTCCCCGATCCCTCGGCGTCCTACACTTACTGGGTCTCCAAGTTGGACACGTGGCTGGAACTGTCCCTGTACGCCTTGGAGGTGCTTGCCTGCCCTGCCGCCAGCGTGCTATCAGAAAGGGTGTTCAGCGCAGCCGGGGGCATTATAACCGATAAGCGCAGCCGCCTGTCAACCGACAGTGCGGACAGGCTGACGCTAATCAAAATGAACAGCAAGTGGATTGACCCGGACTTTGCTTCTCCAACCGTGGAAAGCAGCCAAAAGTGAAGTGCCATCTGTATGAAGTGCCATTTCCTCCTCCACCTCCTCCTCCTCCTCCTTAACCGCCGTAGAATTGCTCCGTAAAAAAAAAATATATATATTTTATGGCTCTCCTCTTGGGCCTCCACAATAATTTTTAAGAGGTCTCACCTCTTGGGCCTCCACATAATTTTTAAGAGGTCTCACCTCTTGGGCCTCCACATAATTTTTAAGAGGTCTCACCTCTTGGGCCTCCACATAATTTTTAAGAGGTCTCACCTCTTGGGCCTCCACAAAATTTTTAAGAGGTCTCACTCTTGGGCCTGCACAAAATGTTTAAGAGGTCTCACCTCTTGGGCCTCCACATAATTTTTAAGAGGTCTCACCTCTTGGGCCTCCACAAAATTTTTAAGAGGTCTCACCTCTTGGGCCTCCACATAATTTTTAAGAGGTCTCACCTCTTGGGCCTCCACATAAATGTTTAAGAGGTCTCACCTCTTGGGCCTCCACATAATTTTTAAAGAGGTCTCACCTCTTGGGCCTCCACATAAATTTTTAAAGAGGTCTCACCTCTTGGGCCTGCCACAAAATGTTTAAGAGGTCTCACCTCTTGGGCCTCCACAAATTTTTAAGAGGTCTCACCTCTTGGGCCTCCACATAAAATTTTTAAGAGGTCTCACCTCTTGGGCCTCCACATAATTTTTAAGAGGTCTCACCTCTTGGGCCTGCCACAAAATGTTTAAGAGGTCTCACCTCTTGGGCCTCCACATAATTTTTAAAGAGGTCTCACCTCTTGGGCCTCCACATAAATTTTTAAGAGGTCTCACCTCTTGGGCCTGCAACAAAATGTTTAAGAGGTCTCACCTCTTGGGCCTCCACATAATTTTTAAGAGGTCTCACCTCTTGGGCCTCCACAAAAATTTTTAAGAGGTCTCACCTCTTGGGCCTCCACAAAATGTTTAAGAGGTCTCACCTCTTGGGCCTCCACAAAATTTTTAAAGAGGTCTCACCTCTTGGGCCTCCACAAAATTTTAAGAGGTCTCACCTCTTGGGCCTCCACAAAATCTTTAAGAGGTCTCACCTCTTGGGCCTCCACAAAATCTTTAAGAGGTCTCACCTCTTGGGCCTCCACATAATTTTAAAGAGGTCTCACCTCTTGGGCCTCCACAAAATCTTTAAGAGGTCTCACCTCTTGGGCCTCCACAAAATCTTTAAGAGGTCTCACCTCTTGGGCCTCCACAAAATCTTTAAGAGGTCTCACCTCTTGGGCCTCCACAAAATCTTTAAGAGGTCTCACCTCTTGGGCCTCCACAAAATCTTTAAGAGGTCTCACCTCTTGGGCCTCCACAAAATCTTTAAGAGGTCTCACCTCTTGGGCCTCCACAAAATCTTTAAGAGGTCTCACCTCTTGGGCCTCCACAAAATCTTTTAAGAGGTCTCACCTCTTGGGCCTCCACAAAATCTTTAAAGAGGTCTCACCTCTTGGGCCTCCACAAAATCTTTAAGAGGTCTCACCTCTTGGGCCTCCACAAAATCTTTAAGAGGTCTCACCTCTTGGGCCTCCACAAATCTTTTAAGAGGTCTCACCTCTTGGGCCTCCACAAAATCTTTAAGAGGTCTCACCTCTTGGGCCTCCACAAAATCTTTAAAGAGGTCTCACCTCTTGGGCCTCCACAAAATCTTTAAGAGGTCTCACCTCTTGGGCCTCCACAAAATCTTTAAGAGGTCTCACCTCTTGGGCCTCCACAAAAATCTTTAAGAGGTCTCACCTCTTGGGCCTCCACAAAATCTTTAAGAGGTCTCACCTCTTGGGCCTCCACAAAATCTTTAAGAGGTCTCACCTCTTGGGCCTCCCACAAAATCTTTAAAGAGGTCTCACCTCTTGGGCCTCCACAAAATCTTTAAGAGGTCTCACCTCTTGGGCCTCCACAAAATCTTTAAGAGGTCTCACCTCTTGGGCCTCACAAAATTTTTAAGAGGTCTCACCTCTTGGCCTCCACAAATCTTTAAAGAGGTCTCACCTCTTGGGCCTCCACAAAATCTTTAAGAGGTCTCACCTCTTGGGCCTCCACAAAAATCTTTAAGAGGTCTCACCTCTTGGGCCTCCACAAAATCTTTAAGAGGTCTCACCTCTTGGGCCTCCACAAAATCTTTAAGAGGTCTCACCTCTTGGGCCTCCACAAAATCTTTAAGAGGTCTCACCTCTTGGGCCTCCACAAAATCTTTTAAGAGGTCTCACCTCTTGGGCCTCCACATAATTTTTAAGAGGTCTCACCTCTTGGGGCTCTACAAAATGTTTAAGAGGTCTCACCTCTTTAGCCTCCACACAATTTTTAAGACGTCTCACCTCTTGGGCCTCCACAAAATTTTCCATGAGCCTTCTGGCCAGCCCACGGCCTCTTTCCTGCCTTTGCGGTCCTACGCATCCCTCAACATCCCCACTGCTTTACCTGCTAGACATGACACTGGGCCAGGTCGGGTCACTGACATCTCAAGCGCCAACAATTTGGGCATTTTAAGGCTTCTGCATGTGTTTTGAGTTGTTTTTACAATTTTTAAAGAAGACATGTCTGACCACATCTCACACACACACACACACAATGACAATTAGGGGTGGGGTCTATTTGCTTTCCCCCTTGCCTATGCCATCTGTGGTTGTCATAGGCAACGTGATTTTAAGGGGTGCAGAATTTTATCTTCTTTTTTGTCTAGTTTTGGCTTGGGGTACATGGCAATTGTAGAGGAAAGAAGGTTTCCTTGTATGGTCTCACTTTACAGAGAGGTTAGATTGTGTTTGGAGTGTATTGTTGAGAGGCTGTGATAGTGGCGTAATAGTGCGACTTGGGCACGTTATATGCACCCAGACATGCTTCCCCTGCTGTCCCAGTTGCATTCCAGCAGTGTTGGCATCCTTTTCTGAGGTTCCAGGGTGGACTTGGTGACCTCCAAGTGGTCGAATTGAGATTTCCAAGTGGCGAGCATTTTTTTCCCATAGACTTTAATGGGATTCGATATTCGGTCGAATAGTCGAATTTCACGGTCTATTCGAATCGAATTTCGAACTTTCGAATATTTCACTACTCGCTCATCTCTAATATTTATATAAAAAAATCAAATCACCCAATGTATTAAAAATAAAACATAAACATAATTAATATTGCCAGATGAATGACTGAAAATGTCAGTCAACTATTGAAATTTAAAAAAATATTCATCATGTGTAGTGAACACGCAGCGAGCCCCTAAGGATGGGAGTGGTAGTGTCCATGATAAGATGGTGTGTCATGGTGTACTCCCTCAGGCCATTGCTCCCTGGTGATCGTTTCAGTGAAAGGGTGGTATAAGGAATCAGGCCAGAAGTAGAAGAATAAAAGTCTCTCTTTAGTAACTGAAAAATGGAAGCTGCAGTGCATCCAGCAGTAGATGCATACAGTGCAATTTCCCTTCCTAGATGATGAGGTATGGTGGTTGACAAAGTGGCAGACAGTGGCACCTCTTGCATGCTATCTTGCTGATGTCTCTTCCCTGAACTTCTGGTTAACAACTGGAAGCTGGCACTTGTGGTTATAGGAGTCCACTGTGTAATGCAGGCTGTTTTGAGTTAGCCTGGCCTGGGTGTGACCTAAGGTTATAGGTGTCTGAGCATTAGTCCCTCACCTGCAGCAAAGTCTGGATAGTTTTGGTTGCTGTTGAGTCTGCTGACTGCACTATAGCTTTGCAGAATATCTGTTGTTTTATCATTGAAGTTTCTCTGGAGAAGTGGTTTCACGGATTAGTTGGTTCTCTGGTTCCTAAGGCATTAGGAGCAAGAGCAATATCACTTGCTTCCTCACTTCTCACAGTCCTAGCTAACCCATCCCTCCTCTGGCAGGTAATAGGACCAGCTCACACCTATCAAGAGGGGAGGAATGGGGTGGTTATCCCCATCCCTATGTCAACCATACATCACATGTTGCTGTAGTAGTGCAAACATTACATAGCATGGTAAAACATAGCATAACATTGTATTACAAACCAAACACTGTAGATACCCCCAGGTCTGAGGTACTGCAAATGCCATAACAATAGCCAACTTGTGTTTTCTTGGTCATTTTGCTCTACAAAAATGTAAATAAAAATGTAATAAAAATCATATATACCCCAAAATGGTACCAATAAAAACAACATCATCATCTCAGTGAAAAAAAACTCCTCAAACAACTCTGTAGATGGAAATTTTAAAAAGTTATGGGTACCAGAATATGATGATGCAAATCATTTTAAAATGTTTTTTATTATTTTAAAAGTAGTGAAAAATAATAAAGACCATAAATAAATGTGCCATGTTTTGTGCACAATGAACACCATAAAAACAAGTCCCCCCCCCCTCTGATTAAAAAAAAAATGGCAGAATTTTTTTTTCAGTTTTATCCCACAAAGATTTTTTCCCCAATTTCCAGTACAAGATATGGTAAATTAAATAGCATCATTACAAATACAAACTAAAAAAAAAAGTCTTTTAATTGGGAGACGCATCATCAAGAAATCATTTGTGGCCCTTCTCTGTTCATATAAATAGTCCAACATAAGGAGGGTGGAATTCCAACGGGTGGAAACATTGCATATCAGCCTATGTTGGGGGACACCGTTCTGCCACTGCAGCTCAAGGAGGGTGTGCTTTGGGATGTACGAGTGGCTGAAGTGTATGCAACGTTTCCTGGCCATTTTCAGGATGTCTTGCAGATGGGGTGAAGACTTCAGGAACCACTTTACAACCAGATTGAACTTGTGTGCCATGCAGGGCACATGGCTAAGCCCTTCTTGACACAATGCTGACACCATGTTCTTCCCGTTGTCGGTCGTCATGGCTCTGATTTTGAGTTTTTGAGGAGAAATCCAAGATTTGATTTGTTGATGAAGGACACGGAGCAGTTCCTCCCCTGTGTGACTCCATTTGCCCAGGCAAACTAGGTGCAGAACAGCATGACACCGCCGTGCCCTACACATTTGGTATGCTAGTGGGACACTGTGATCTGTCCCTGCAGTGGAGGCTGAGTTCACAGTGGAGTATGAGGAGGTAGAGGCGGACATTGGTGGAGGACCAACGGCATGAGAACGTGTAAGCGGAGTCACCTGGCCAAGTTGCTGATGTGGCTGGGCAGGAACTACATTTACCCAGTGGGCCATAAAGGATATATACTGTTCTTGACCGTAGTTACAGCTCAGCACGTTGGCACTGCCATGCACTCTGGCAGGCACCGACAGGCTCAAGGACTGGCCCACCTTCTGTTCTACATATTTGTGCAGGGCTGGTACTGCCTTTTCGCAAAGAAATGATGACTTGGGACTCTCCATCTTAGCTCGGCACAAGCCATCAGTTCTATAAAAGGTGCAGAGTCCACCACTTGGAAAGGGAGTGACTTCAGCGCCAGCAACTTGGCCAAGAGCACGTTCAGCTTCTACACTGTTGGATGAGTGCATGCATACTGCTGTCTCTTGGCAATCGTTTCGGTGATCGATTACTGATGGAATAACTGAAGAAGAGTAGGAGGAGGAGCAGGAGCATGAGGATCAGCAGATGATGGGAAGGATAGACAGCTCCCTTCGGCTGAGATGGTGGAGCCTTGACTGTTTGAAATCGGGTGCGTGCCAAGGGGTGATGCAGCGGTTGCTGCGGCAGGTTGGACCACCACATTAGAACCAGAATTCTCCCAGTCCACTTTATGCATGTGTTGACTCAGGGCGGTGGTGCCAACATTGGCACCCTGGCCACGCTTCACCTTTGACCCACAAATTCGTCAAATGGCCATGTTCACCTCCTCCGGCGGCCTAACAAAAAATCACCACACTGCCGAGTATGTAATTTCCCCCCCAACACTCCATGCTGACTCCCTGCTACCGTTGCCTTCGTGAACCCCTGTACCTCTACTTTCCGAGAAGGAAGGCTCCTTCAAATCTGACCGCTCGCAACACCTGCTCCCACGTGACTCTCACCATGACTATTTGCCTGCCTACCAGACGAAGCAGCGGATGTCTCCTCCAGATCTTGGCTGGGCAGTAACTGTAGAATGTCTTCTAGTAGCACGTTCTCGCTGAAAAGTGGAGCCGAGCCCATGACATATAATACTTCTCGCGCTGAGGGAACAGAAAATGAGAGAGGCAGGTTGAGGACAGTTGGGGGCACAGGGCCTGCTCCCTGCCCATGCCAACTAAGTGTTATTTCAGAGGAACCCACGACTCTTGGCTGGGGGTGTTTGTCACTTTCAACGAAGTCGAAGACTGAGTCAACCATTCAAGCACCGCTGGGTTGCTGTTCAAGCTAGATGACACCGGGAACTGAGGCCTCTTGCTGCGACCCATTGAAGGGAGAGTCACCTGTCTGTCTGACATACTGTATAATAAAACAATTAAAATTAAAATAATACCCCCCCAAAAAAAGCTGTAGTATAATGTAAGTTTACCGCAGAACAGCAATAAAGACAAATTCTTTTTCTTATTAACACACCCCAAAAAAGAAATATAACAATTACAATTCACCACAGAACGGCTAATAGGACGTACATATACTGTATTTCCTTTTAATACACCACGTAAATGGCTGTAGTACAATGTAAGTTCACCACCAAACAGCAATTAAGACATTTTTTTTCCCGAATTATAACTCCCCCTCCAAAAAAAATTATATATATCCATCGCAATTCACCACAGAACGGCTAATATATATGATGTATGTTTATTTCCTTTCAATACACCCGGCAAATGGCTGTAGTACAATGTAAATTGAACGGCATTATGACATTTTTTTTCCTATTAATATACCCCCCCCAAAAAAAAAAAAAAATTAACTGCAGAACTTCTACTAGAATGGCGCCATATTTCCTATTAATACACCCCGTAAATAACTGTAGTACAATGTAACTTTACCGCAGAACGGCAATCAAGACATATTCTTATTACTAATATCAGATCTGCAGTGGTCTGACACCTGGCACCGTGGCCAATCAGTTTTGCCATAGACAGCAGCAAAAAACAGGAAGAGAGATGGGAGCTATCCTGAGGATAGGTCATCAATATTAAAAGCCCAGAGAACCCTTTTAAGTTAATGCAGATCTGTTGTACTGCTAGAGGCCTAGATAAGGCAGAATAGTAACAGAAAAAGATCTGCATTCAACCCTCTGGTCAACACTTGATCTTCAGGGAAGAGTGGCTTGTTCTGAAGCAGCCTGAAAAAAATGGTCATCAATAGTAAAAGGGTTGAGAACCCCTTTAAAGATTTTATAACGATAACTACATGACTCTGCGCATGTGTTCCAGTCGATGCAACAAAGCTCACATGTAAGCTACAGAAAACAGAAAGCATCATGCATTTTGACTTCCTACAATGTTTTCAGCTGGTTTGTTCAGGTAGCTTTAAGGTTCTACATGTACCAGGGCTGAGTTTTTCATGTACACACACAATAAATCATTGGAATTAACCATTTCAATAAGTTTACTTGTAGCTCAATAAAGAAAAAAATGCAGAAATATTTAAAGGATGTAATAATGAATTACAGCAAAAGACAAATTAACCCCAGACTATATTTCCATGCGGTCCCCTTATGACATTTCTGTATCCTCCTGGAGCCGTGATCAGAGATATTGATCAGAAATATATGAAGTGTGTATAATAACTATTATTACTCATGTAACACAAAATGGTATGCTAATTACAATGAAGTATGTCAGGTGAATGATAAACTGAATATTGTATACTGATATTGATTATTTCGTCACCGAACCGAATTTTGAGAAAGTTCGTAACGAATCTGGTTAAAATAACGGCGACGCAAAATATACGCATATTTATTGAGAATGTACGCTAATGCGTACAAATTCAGTTAAGTAGCGTACAATTGACAACGCTACACTGTATGTTCGTTACTTGAGTAGGAATGTTCGCAGACACAGTGTATGCGTACGCTAATGCGTACATATTCAGTTAAATTGACAACGCTACACTGTATGTTCGTTACTTGAGTAGGAATGTTCGCAGACGCAGTGTATGCATACGCTAATGCGTACATATTCAGTTAAGTAGCGTACAATTGACAACATTACACTGTATGTTCGTTATTTGAGTAGGAATGTTTGCAGACGCAGTGTATGAGTACGCTAATGCGTACATATTCAGTTAAGTAGCGCACCTTTGACATTACACTGTATGTTCGTTATTTGTGCGGGAATGTTCGCATTAGCGTATGCATTAGTGTAAATTCTCAAATATGCGTATATTTTGCGTCGCCATTGTTGAAGTCACTTGGTTTTTTTCCACTTTTTTCATTGTAATAGCAACTGCAAGTAAACGAAACTATACCCTATCTGACTCCCATTATTGTAGAAGCAATTATTCAGCCGTTATAGCAAGGTTCGTTTTAGGTTCGGTTCGTATGAATCCGAAATTCAAGAAAGTTCGCCGAAGCGAACCGAACCGAACTTTTCAAAAGTTTGCTCATCCCTAATTATTTCCTATAGGCATTTATGGTGTAATCACAGAGAGATTGCAATACACTGCAGATTTCTTTGAATCAACGAGGCACAGCACAAATCATGTGGGGCTGTGGTGCATTTGTTATTCCACCGATTGGTGACAGGTCCACATCATTGACCCCTGGGGGGAAACAGAAAGTGAATTTCTGCAGAAGGCTTGTAAAAAACATGAAGAGCTCCATTCTTGCAAGAGTTTCCCCAGCACAGGCCCTACGACCTGAAATAGAAAAAATGATGATAGTTGGATCACATAGACAAGAATGTGTATGCAAAAAATTCTGATAATCTGGAATCCTAGATATCACAATGGTGCTTGATAATCAGACATTGTGGAAAATCATATGTGCATATGTGATAAACTCTTCTTAGGAAAAGATTTACGGACTAGCCCTTGTGTTCGGGTCCACATCTTTGATTGCATTGGCCAATGCTAACACAAATGAGTACCACCCCCTTATGACATCAGTTTTGGTGTTTTTTGAGCATCTGGGAAACAAGAATCCTTATAGGACGTGAACTCTAAAGCCCTGTCAACCAAGCATCATAGATTTAAAGTTCGAAGCTACCAGGTATAGCTATGTTAAGCCTTTATTACACTACTTTTATTCCATGTTTGGACCTTTGGTGGTCAACCAGTCTTTTGTTATATATCTTCTCAGTATCATCATTATGTTAAAATAATGGTTATAGCAAAATCTCCCAGAGGTTACCAAAACCACAGGCCAAATCCTCATGGGCCATGGTAAAATGAGTTTCTCATCATCTCCTATCTAGACTACTGCAGCATCCATCTCATTGACATTCTAACACTCTTGAGCCTCTCTAGGCCATCCTCATCTTTGATGAAGATTTGATGAACATTTGATCCACCTCTCATCTTTCTGCTCCTCCGCCAATCACTTCAGTAGCTCCCCACTGCCCAGAAAATTAAGTTCAAATTCACAAGTTGTCCTCATTTTACATCTCTGACCTAATCTCCTGATATCACCCCACAATAATCTCAAAATTGTATTCTTTGTCACCTCATCTGCCTCTCACACAATTGTCTCTATGATTTCTCCTGTTCATCCCTCATTCTCTGTAGCTCACAATCCCATCACATCAGACTCTCACTTCCAACAATTTCAAAAACAACATGAAAGCCAACTTCAGGAAAGCCTACAACATACAATGACTCTGTGGTCACGTCACATCCTACACTACAGTTGGTGCATGAAAAGAGGAGAACCTTCAACTTGAAGTGACAAAACTAGAATTATTGCACAGTTTTGTTTTGTTTTTTTTAAACCTTGATGGACAAAACTAGGGATGAGCGAACTTTTGAAAAGTTCGGTTCGGTTCGCTTCGGCGAACTTTCTTGAATTTCGGATTCGTACGAACCGAACCTAAAACGAACCTTGCTATAACGGCTGAATAATTGCTTCCACAATAATGGGAGTCAGATAGGGTATAGTTTCGTTTACTTGCAGTTGCTATTAAAATGAAAAAAGTGGAAAAAAACCAAGTGACTTCAACAATGACGACACAAAATATACGCATATTTGAGAATTTACGCTAATGCGTACGCTAATGCGAACATTCCCGCACAAATAACGAACATACAGTGTAATGTTGTCAAAGGTACGCTACTTAACTGAATATGTACGCATTAGCGTACGCATACACTGCGTCTGCGAACATTCCTACTCAAGTAACGAACATGCAATGTAGCGTTGTCAAAGGTACGTTACTTAACTGAATATGTACGCATTACTGTACGCATACACTGCGTCTGCGAACATTCCTACTCAAGTAACGAACATACAGTGTAGCGTTGTCAATTGTATGCTACTTAACTGAATTTGAACGCATTAGCGTACATTCTCAATAAATATGCGTATATTTTGCGTCGCCGTTATTTTAACCAGATTCGTTACGAACTTTCTCAAAATTCGCTTCGGTGACGAACCGAACTTTTGGGAAAGTTCGTAACGAATCTGGTTCGTTACGGTTTGGTTCGCTCATCCCTAGACAAAACTATCTTAGATATTGTAAATATAGCATCTAGTCATATTTATGGTTTTTAGAATGTACTCACCAGCAGAGAATGGCAAGAAGGCATCTTTCTTTACAAAATTTCCCTTGGAGTCAAGAAAATGCTCTGGATAAAACTCATAAGGCTTCTCAAACTGTGTACTGTCTTTCAAAACTGAGCTCAATAATGGGATTACATATGTCCCCTGGGTTCAAAAAATAGAATTAATAAATTACATATATGCATTAAGCCAAAACAAGTAGGTTTTATTTTGAAACAAAGGTTTAGTTTTAATTAAGAAAAAGATGCATCATAGCTAAATGTTATTGAACTGTTCATTTTCTTCACATGAAAACTTTAAAGGGTTAACGTGCATTGACCTATACTGTTTAATGCCATGTAACTGCATTTTTTATATGTATGTTTTGTACACTGACGCCTAGACTACCTCTTTGTGTCAAAAGAACACATCCAGCTGTGCCCGGGGGCGGACGTAGGCTTCATCCTCCTATCAGACCACTCCCAAATATACATCTCAATTGACACACCGGAAAAAAAACACACTCTTTCCCGACTTGGGGACTAAATGAGCACATACTTCACGACCTAGACAACAAAACACACCTCTCACAATTATTAGAGGATTATTTCTCTCTAAATAAGACCCCAGACATAACACCTCAAACTCTTTGGGAGGCTCACAAAGCATACATACGAGGTCATTGCATCAGCATAGGAGCACACATTAAAAAAAGAAAGATCTGAACAAATAGACGCCCTCCATGATAAAATAAAAAGGTTGGAAATCGCACACAAACAGTCTCTCTTAGAAACACAATTGAATGAATTAGCTAATTTAAGAGCTGAACTCAAAAACCTTAAAGACAGCTTCAGCAAATTTTAGTTACACTCACAACATAAGCTATTTGCCCATGGCAACAAAGCTTCCAAATTTGTGATGCAGAGATTAAAAAAGAGGAAACTAGCTAATTATGTGCACCAACTGAAAGCCCTACGGGTACTATAGCGCATGATTTCAAAAAGATAGCCTCATAATTTAGAGATTTCTACGAATCTTTATACAACTTTCGATTACGCTCAACATACAGATAATAGCGCTAAAAGAGACCCACCAACCAGCTCCTTCTTAGACTACCTTAAAGGGTTGTCCCATGAAAAATATTCTACAGTTTTCAAACCAGCACCTGGGTCTGAATACTTTTGTAATTGCATGTAATTAAAAATTTTGTATAGCTACTGAGTTATTCAATAACATGTATCTGTATAGGACCACTTAAATTCTTTGACCTATTCACTGAGCAGGCCACACATGCTCAGTTTCAAATTTTAACTGCCTCCTGAGCTGTGATAGGGAGAGCTGAGACACGCCTCCTGAGCTGCAGCAGAAAAGACACTCCCCTTGAGCTGCCAGCTTGATATAAATCTAGCAGAGCAATGAATGTGGAGATCTCTGGATCCATGTGAGGTACAGGGCTGGTTCTAGCTTTGCTAAAAATAAGTTATCATGTACTATATGATGTCTGATTTTCATTTTTTACATTATTCATGGGATAACCCCTTTAACACAGCTGGCCACTCATTTTACCCCAGAGGAACTTACTAATGCTATCCAACAATCTCCTAAAGGGTAAAGCCCAGGTCCTGACGGTCTCCCAATCCTCTACTACACCACCTTCTATCATTTGTTAATACCACACTTACTCCCCGTCTACAATTTAACATTAGAGGACAGACCCCTGTTGAGAGAAATGAGAAAAGCCCATATCACTCTAATCCCCAAAGGGGGGAAAGACCACACATTATGCCTCAACAACCGGCCTATATCGCTCCTCAACTTTGACTTGGCTAAAATGCCAGCAAGCAGACTAGCCAAAATCTTACCCTCATTAGTACACAGAGACCAAGTGGGCTTCGTCAATGGAAGGGAGGGTAGAGACAACACAGCAAGAGTGCTCAATATTTTACAGTATACCACACCAAATGCAAGTCCATTCCCATTGTCCTTCTCAGCACAGAGACATTCGAGTCAGATTGTCCTTTATGAGGCAGGTTCTGATGGAGCAACGTTTCCCAGTCTCTTTTTTTTTGCCGCAATTGACGCTATGTATTCAAATGCTTCTGCCTCTACTACAGTTAATGGTGTCCTTTCTGGACCTTTTCAGATAAGGAATGGAACCCGACAAGGATGCCCACTTTCCTTATTCTTATTTATTCTTACCCTAGAACCACTCCTCCAGACGATTAGAGGAGAACGGGGGATTACAGGCATTACGATTGGTGATCAGGATAATATAAAACTGCTGCTTTGATGATCTGTTAATCATGATTAGCAACCCAGACACAGTGCTCCCGAAGATATGCCAACATTTGGAGAATTTTAGCTCACACTCTAACTTCAAGACTAACTTTAATAAGTCTCTGATAATTAGCTCGGAAATCTCGGCATCACATAGGAACTGCCTCAAACAAAATTCCCCCTTTAACTGGTCGGCCTCTCACTTAACCTACCTGGGCATGAAAATTAGCGCAGACCACTCTCAGCTATTCTCACTGAATTACTCCCCCCTCATGCAAAAAATCTCTGACACTCTTACAAGTCTATAACTCCCCATCGTATCCTGGTTTCTGAGAAAGAACATATTAATGTCATTAGTTTTGCCAAGACTGACATACTTGCAACAACTACACCCAATCCCAGTCCCCAACTCATATTATGACTCTTTGAGATCACTATTGAGATACTTCATATGGAATAAAAATAAGGCCTGCCTCTCATGCAAAAAATTGACTCAACTCAAAAAGATGGGGGGCATAGCACTTCCAGACCAAGAGCTATATGGGAAGGTGGTGTTTTCACGAACAGTAGACTGGTTTAGAACCCCACCACACAAATCCTGGGTAGCTATTGAACAATCGAAAATGGGTTCCACCTTCAGATCAACATTGCTGGGACCAAAACTCTTCAAACCATCCCTCCCTCTCCCACTCCACTGATTAAAGCCACATTGTTGGCTTGGAAATGGTTTCAAATGGTTGCTGGAGATGCCTAAAAGAAAAAAGGTACCTTTCTCCAAATTTGGTAGTCATGCTCCCCGATACACCAATGGTGGGAACGAATATTCAAAACCTGTAACCTAATTTGTGGCACTGCCCTCCCCACATCTCCTAAGACAGTTCTTCTGGGCCTATACCCCTATGGGGTCAAACCTAATATTATTTAAGCCGCTGATATTAGCAGCTTGCTTTTTAATCCCAAAATATCTGGCTCTCGACTGACCTTCCCACAATAGAGCAGTGGACACTGAAGGTAGATCAGATATGAAGATTTGAGGAGATTTCCTCATGGCAGTTGCAGGCCAACCACAGATTTTCCAAAATTTGGCAAGAGTGAAAAACGTACAGAAAAGCAGCATAACGCCTAGCAAGTGCCAGATGTAGCCCCGCAAGCTGGTGGTTCTAGCTCGGATTTGTCCCTCTCTCACAAACATACCAAATGGGACCAGGGAAAGTCAGAAACAACAATATTACTACAACTACTACCCCTGAGTTGAGCTTCCTGCTCCTTATAACCTCTGTCACCAGCACTTACTTCAACAACCACTCAAGTGAGCGAACATTGATTATTATGAACCACACCTTGCCTCTGACTTCAGCACTCAATCATTGTTTTACCATTACAGTGATTCTGTGTTCAAGTTGACTGTTACTCCCTTACTTCTTATTGTGTTCCTATCGGAGGCTTCTCCCATGCCTCTTCCTGCAAGTAATGAAATATCTTTAAAATAAAGCATTTGAACATTTAAAATAAAAATTGGGATTTCATGACTCAGCAGACAATAAGTCGACTTGTGAGCAGCAGGAGACGTTATTGTCAAGCTGTAATTGATGCTCAAGGCCACAGGACAAGTTATTGAGACACTGACATTTTTGTGGCGGTATACCCAGCACTGGTGTTGGCTTTTGATTCAATAAATTGTTTGAGATGAGGAAATCACCACTGCTGCTTCTACTTAAATGCCCTGAAACTTTTCTGAAATAGTATTACTGGAGCCGGAACTTTTTACATTTTCCATAAATTTCACCCAAAAGCCAAATATCCCTAACTTTTTGTGAGTAGTATATATACATTAGACAAATATACATGCACATTACATATTACAAGTGCATTTTATACAGGTTTAGAAACACATTTCATACAGCACATATTGCCTACATAAATACACATTTTATTTATGTACTGTATACCTAAATAGTATACACACATAGTACCTATTAATTCAAACATGCATGTATACTGTATATCCACATTACGTATGTGCATTACGCACATAACACATGTAAATACATATAAATATTCAGCCATGTTACACACAGTAAACATGTACAGTACACATACATCTCTATGCACACTGTGCACACTTCACCCACTCTAAACATACATTTTGTTCTCCTCCTGGCTATCTCAACAGAGCTATCAAGTTACAACAGCTGGCAACTAGCTGAAGTTGTTGTAACTTCAAACAGCAAAGGCAAGAAGTCCACACACCTTTATTATGCAAACCTCTCCATACCCTTACTATATTATACCTGGGGAAAGGGTCCTCCCCCAAACCCCACCCCCATTTTTTTTGTATAGTATGTTTTTGTGTCCAAGTTATGTTTGATGAAACATTGCACAAAGCTAGTTGTGATTAAATCATTCACTTGCATTCCTATAGATAGCATCATGTGTTGCTCATGAAAAATGTAGAATCTAGTAGTAAAATACAGTAGTGCTGTGCAATGGGTAAACAATATATATTTTTTTTATTATGAGAACTTGCTCTTGTTGAAGTGTTAATATTTGAACATACAGTACTGTATTGTGTCTCAAAGCTGCAAGTTGTAAATACTAGGGATGAGCGAACTTTTGAAAAGTTCGGTTCGGTTCGCTTCGGCGAACTTTCTTGAAGTTCGGATTCGTACGAACCGAACCTAAAACGAACCTTGCTATAACGGCTGAATAATTGCTTCTACAATAATGGGAGTCTGATAGGGTACAGTTTCGTTTACTTGCAGTTGCTATTACAATGAAAAAAGTGGAAAAAATCCAAGTGACTTCAACAACGGCGACGCAAAATCTACGCACATTTGAGAATCTACACTAATGCGTACGCTAATGCGAACATTCCCGCACAAATAACGAACATACAGTCTAGCGTTGTCAAAGGTACGCTACTTAACTAAATGAATATGTACGCATTAGCGTACGCATGCACTGCGTCCGCGAACAATCCTACACAAGTAACGAACATACAGTCTAGCGTTGTCAAAGGTACGCTACTTAACTGAATATGTACGCATTAGCGTACTCATATACTGCGTCTGCGAACATTCCTACTCAAGTAACGAACATACAGTGTAGCGTTGTTAAAAGTACATTACTTAATGGAATACGTACGCATTAGCGTACATTCTCAATAAATATGCGTATATTTTGCGTCGCCGTTATTTAACCAGATTCGTTACGAACTTTGTCAAAATTCGGTTCGGTGACGAACCGAACTTTTGGGAAAGTTCGTAACGAATCTGGTTCGTTACGGTTCGGTTCGCTCATCCCTAGTAAATACCTAATGCTTTTGACAAGGTGTATTCTTTCAGGAATCCAAAGGTATGGGGGGGGGGGAATTTATCATTAGGAGAATATTTGAAGTCAGTTTTGCTTCAGTCTATGGTTGAGTACTTTGTGCCACATTTATCAAATGTCACAGGTTGTTTGATAAATATGGCTTGTCCTTAAACCTAACACTTCTGTCTAGAGAAGCCACTCCATTTTTCCTACTCCACCCTCCTCTTGGAGTGAGATTGCGACTATTTTGCAACTTTTAAAAAAAGTCGCAATGATAAATCTGGATTGAAACTCAATAACATAGCTAACCACACTCACTTTCCACCCATATTAAAAAACTGGAGTGAGTGGTGTACACATGCAAAAAGTCGCAAAATGTTGCGCAAAAAAGTAGCAAAATTTTGCGCAATCGCATAAATTTTGTTCACGGGAGTGCAAAAAAGTCGCAAAAGCCTTATTTTGCGTCTTTTTGAGGCCAGAATTCTGGAGTGATGGTATGATAAATCAGGGCCTATATCTTTCATTTCATTGTCATAGGGACCATATTGGTTAATATTTCCTGATAAATGCAGGTTATTTTATTAGCAGCAATGTCGGTTGGGTAATGATCACTGATGCTCAGTTGATTTTACTTACTTTAGGAACAAAATATCCTCTAAAAGTCACATCTTTGGCTGTTTCATGGATAACACCAGTAGGAACAATGTCAGCGAACCTCTGGATTTCATGTATTACTGCATTTGTATAGGGCATCTGTCCTCGGTGGCTGTACATGGGTTGTGCAGATCCTAAGACTCGAGAAATCTCCTCCTGGACTTTTTCTAAATAAGATGAATAAATAGGATCAATTCAGACATAAATCTACTGTAGATTTTCCTAAAGTGTGCTAGGTACTTTTTATAAGAGACATTGGGGGAGCTTTTTCAAACTGATGTAAAATAGAAGTGGCCTTGTTGCCCATAGCAACCAATTAGATTCCACCTTTCATTTTCCAAAGGAGCTGAGAAAAATGAAAGGTAGAACCTGATTGGCTGCTATGGGCAACTAAGCTAGTGCTACTTTACACCCGTTTGACAAATCTCCCCCAGTGAGTCGATTGAAATCACAATCTGCATCAATGTTTACACTAAGGATGATCAAACCAGTTATGTCCAAACATTGCAATTTTGAAAACCTTTACAGGTTTGTTTCAGACGAATCCAATAAAACGGTGCATATTGCCATTTTAGTGCATATGGAGGGGAAAAAGCACTAGCTGGAATTGTGTTTGTGAGCACAGAAATAAAGGGAAACTGACTTAGGCCTAAATTTCTTATCCCTCACAGATACTTTTGCATGCTGGCCTCTGTATTGGTGTTGATCACCTATATGCTGGTTTAATTAAATTGAACTATTCCGAAAAAAAACATGTAAATTCCAACTGTGAGGAAATAGAATTCCCGAAAATGGACAATTGAAGCTTGACACTCAATTTCTCGATATCACTCTGTCACGGACATGACGGAACATACTGACATTCCTGCGGCAGATAGCAGGAGGACAGTGAGGCTGGAAACATGTGGTTTAACACCTTTCACGCCCAGTGCCCTAATAGTAAGGAGCTGCGTGAAGGGGCTTGACGCCCGGCGCCATAGTAATATGGCGCGCTGATCGGGCGGGTGCAGGAGCTGCGCCCGCCCGATCAGCTGCAGGGGGCCGGCTGTTCCCAGTAGACGGACCCCTGCTGCGTACGCCCGCATTGGTGAAAACACTGATGCGGGCATATTAACCCTCGATGTGCCGCAGTCAGCGCTGACTGCGGCACATGCAATGCGGGCGTCGGTAAGTAGGGTCCATCGGGTCCGCGCGCTGCTGTGAAGGGGACCCGATGGCAAGGATAGCAGCCCGATGCTTTCCTTAGGCATCGTGGCTGCTATCCCTTCGAGCCTGTACGATCCAGCCCCCTAGATCACAGAGGAAGCAGTCTGTAAGTGTATTACATTGAGTAATACACTTACAGCCAATGCATTATAATTAGAGATGAGCGAACGTGCTCGTAACGAGCACTGTAGTGCTCGGCTCCCCTGCGCTCGCATGGGCGCAGGCATCCGGATCCGTCCTCCTCACCCGACGGGTCCTTACGTGACGTAAGTATAGATCAATTACACAGAAACAACGGATTGTGGTCTGTGCAGACTGAGGTGCTGGACTGTAACTCATAGAATTGTTTCACTGAGCTGTATGAAATGGATTTGTATCACTGAGAGCAAAAGAACGTATTTTCTAATGTGACGTGTAGTATCGATCACTTGGAGAGAAAAAGTGGAATGTGCAGACTTGGGCTGCTATAGTGCAAACCATTATGGTGGTGACAACAGAGTGAGCGAGTGAAACTGCGGGAGCAGGCGAACCACATAAACATTTTCTGTGGCCCTGTATGGCGGCGGTGACAACAGAGTGACTGAGTTAGTATGCAGTAGCTGGTGAAGCACCCAAAAATTTAGCCTGACACAGCATGGCGGTTACACCACCAATGACTTTGTCCGACTGAGAATGCAGTGAAATGGCTTTTGTTGAGCCTCCAAAATTTTTTTTCTTTTCGGAGTACATAAAGTCGACCCTCAGCAAAAAAATTTTTGGGTTTTGGGTCAGCTTTAGGCAAAGACGACAAGGAGGAGGAGGAGTAGGAGGAGTAGAGAAGAGGAATCGGATACATAAGTAATGTTAATCTTTAGCTGCTTTCCCCCGGAGGAGATTTGAATTCCATGGAAATCCAGGCTTTGTTCATTTTAATAAGCATCAGCCTGTCAGTGCTGTCAGTTGACAGACGTGTACGCTTATCGGTGATGATGCCACCAGCTGCACTGAATACCCGCTCTGACAACACGCTAGCGGCAGGGCAGGCCAGCACCTCCAAGGCGTACAGTGCCAGTTCAGGCCACGTGTCCAGCTTTGAAACCCAGTTTTTGTATGGAGCAGAGTGATCGGCCCGGACGTGGTATGGTCAGCTAGGTACTCCTTCACCATCTTTCTGTACAGCTCCCCACTACTCTGCCGAGACTGGGGACAGGTGACAGTGTCTTGCTGGGGTGACATAAAACTGGCAAAGGCCTTGGAGAGCGTTCCCCTGCCAGTGCTGGACAAGCTGCCTGCTCGCCTCCTCTCCCCCGCTACTTGGCCCACAGAAGCACGCCCTCTGCCGCTAGCGGTGTCAGATGGGAAGGATTGTTTCAGCTTGTGCACCAGAGCCTGTTGATATTGATTCACTCTCATATTCCTTTCCTCTACAGGGATGAGAGTGGAAAATTTCTGCTTGTACCGTGGGTCCAGGAGAGTAAACACCCAGTAATAGGTGTTTGAAAAAATCCTTCTAACGCGAGGGTCATGGGATAGGCAGCCTAACATGAAGTCTGCCATGTGTGCCAGAGTCCAAACACGCAAGAATTCCCTCTCCTCACTGGCCTGACTCTCCATTTACTCCTCCTCCTACTTCTCTTCAGCCCATACACGCTCAAAAGTTAAGAAGGACTGAGCATTGGTACCCTCTTGTGTCTCGCCAACATTCTCCTCCTCTTCCTCCTAATCCTCATCCCCCTTCTCCAATATGCGCTGAGAAACAGACCGGAGGGTGCTCTGGCTATCAAACGACGTATCTTCTTCCCCATCTCCTGTGACAAGCGCAAAGCTTCTGACTTCATGCTGAGCAGTGAGTTTTTCAACAGGCAAAGCAGCGGGATGGTGAGGCTGATAATGGCGGCATCGCCGCTGACCGTCTGTGTTGACTCCTCAAAGTTGCTCAACACCTGACAGATATCAGACATCCACGTCCACTCCTCATTGTAGACTTGAGGAATCTGAGTGACCTGACTACCAGTTCTGGTGGAAGTTGACATCTGGCAGTCTACAATCGCTCTGCACTGCTGGTAAACTCTGGATAACATGTTTAATGTTGAATTCCATCTTGTGGGCACGTCGCACAACAGTCGGTGAGCGGGCAGTTGTAGGCGGCGCTGCGCTGCCCTGAGAGTGGCAGCATCTGTGGTCAACTTGCGGAAATGCGCACAGATGCGGCGCACCTTGGTGAGCAAATCAGACAGATTGGGGTATGTCTTGAGGCACCGCTGAACTATGAGATTCAACACGTGGGCCAGGCATGGCACATGTGTGAGTCTGCCAAGTTGCAGAGACGCCACCAGGTTACGCCCGTTGTCACACACAACCATGCCTGGCTTGAGGTTCAGCAGTGCCAGCCACAGATCGGTCTGCGCCGTGATGCCCTGTAATAGTTCTTGGGCGGTGTGCCTTTTGTCACTTAAGCTCAGCAGTTTGAGCACCGCCTGCTGGTGCTTAGCCACGGCACTGCTGCTGCGCTTAGAGCTACCGACTGAAGGCGCCGTGCCCACGGATGGTAATTCGAGGAGGAGGGAGGAGGGGGAGGCGGAGAGGAGGATAGT
>ONZH01027815.1:0-66952 GCA_900303285.1 Rhinella marina
TGTAAAACACAGTGATCACGTACAGAGATAATAAACACAGTGATGTCACAGTCAAGGGATAATAAACACAGTGATGTCACAGTACAGAGATAATAAACACAGTGATGTCACAGTCAAGGGATAATAAACACAGTGTACAGAAAGTTAAAAAAAAAAATATATACTTACCTTTTTCATAGCAGCAGGGCCAGCATCATCAGAGCAGGAGATCTTCTTCTCATGTCTGAAGGGGGCGGGGCCTATGCTGCCGGCCGTCCCCGCCCCCCGCCGAGACCTGAGGAGTGCCTGGGAGGTATGGAGAGCTGCAGGGGGGACAGGAGGGAGGATGGAAGAAGCAGACAGCCGGTTTCGGCTATCTGCGCCTTCCTGCAACAGGCAACTGTCTCTACGTCCTATGGACGCAGAGACAGCTGCCAGAGGCCCGGGCCCCCCTTTCTTGACGAATCTGCCCGGGCCCCCCACAGGAGGTTCTGCTGTACCCCCCTGATGGCGGCCCTGTCACTGTATATAATGTCATTGTAAAATACTGTTGAGGGCGCCCTGAAAATAAAATCTTTCAGTTCACCTCCTGGGTGGGCAATTATAGTAATACCACATTTGTATAGTTTTTCTTGTGTTTTAGTACTACTAAAAATGAAAAACTCATTTTTGCTTTGCATTACATTATTCTGATCCCCAAAACTTTTTTATCTTTACATCTACAGAGCTGTTTAGGGGCTTTTTGTGGGGCAAGCTGTAGTTTTCAGTGTTATCATATTGAAGTGTGTATGACTTTTTGATAATTTCTTATTTTTAATTTTTTGGGGGAACATGAAGTAGTAGATGCAAACATAATATATGGACAAAGCCATCACTCTGATATTATAAAATCTGAGACTCTTAGCCAATATATTTTGATCAAAACACATCTGTGCCCACCTACCTAGCGTCACGATGTTCTCAGGTCAGGCAGGTCCTACCTATGCAGTTGTGCATCTATATTCAGGAGCAGACCCTGCACATATAGGGGGGAATTTATCATTAGGAAAATATTTGAAGTCAGTTTTGCTTCAGTCTGTGTTGGAGTACTTTCTGCCACATTTATCAAAAGTCACAGGTTGTTTGATAAATGTGGCTTGTTCTTAAACCTAACACTTCTGTCTAGAGAAGCTACTCCACTTTTCCTACTCCACCCTCCTTCTGGAGTGAGATTGCGACTATTTTGCGACTTTTTTTAAAAAGTCGCAATGATAAATCTGGAGTGAAACTCATTAACATGGCTAACCACACCCACTTTTCCACCCATATTACAAACTGGAGTGAGTGGTGTACACATGCAAAAAGTCGCAAAAAAATGCGCAAAAAAGTCGCAAAAGCCCTATCGTGCGACTTTTTGAAGACAGAATTCTGGAGTGAAGGTGTGATAAATCAGGGCCATAGTGTTCTTCTCCTAGTTACCTCTGTGTGCACCCAGCAACCAATGAGAGGAGGAGCACACACACCTATATGTACCACCTTAATCAAGGTAGCCTCAAAGATAGGTGGGGCAAAAGTGCACATGAATGCTACTCCCCTGATAATAGAAGCGCATTCACACCTGAAGGTGCCACTCCTTCAAGACACATCAAAAAAATCACGGAAAAAAGATACAAAACATCCTGCATGTTTTTTATCTGTTTTCCTATGCTGCTATGCATCTATATTCAGGAGAGAAGACCTTGTTACCTCTGGGTGCATCAGTTACCTCTGTGTGTTTTGATCAAAATATATTGGCTAAGAGTCTCAGATTTTATTATTAGAGGGAGGGCTTAGTTCATATATTGTGTTTACGTCTATTGTTTTAGTGCATTTTTTTCTGTGACTTTATAAATGCAGCCATGTACAACCGCATATTTACCGCATCATATCGTGCAGGATGTTTTGTATCTTTTTTCCGTGTTTTTTTCCAACTTTTTTTTTTTTTGCCAGGTAGTGGCTGGAGATCTGCCGGACTCCATTACAGTTAATTGTGCCGATGGTCATTCTGGTGACATCCGGCAGTGCCAGATCCAGAGCTGTCCAGGGGCGGACTGGGAACTGAAAATGGCCTTGGAAAAAATACTAAAAGTGGCCCCATTTGTAGTCGGGTCCAAATTGATGGAAGGCAGGGCTAACAATACCATATTGTGGGACATTATACCGCCGCAACAGAGCCAATTACCACAGTCCATCACAAAATACTGCCAGCAGCACAAAATACATCCCCCTAAATTTCAACTGGCCAGCCATGAAGAAGGTCCAGGTGCCCCCTTGGGCATTAGCCCACCAGGAAATTTCCTTGTAAGGTCTATGGCCATCCGCCCCTGCCTGTGCCACAAATATTATTTTTCTGACACATTGTGTACTTTGCAGGACCTGAAAAAGCTTCTCATCATAGTGATTTACAGCTTCCAGCCGCCGTACTGGACTCTTATATGTAATATTTTCTTCATCTGTTTCAGCTATCTGCTATTTTTCCCATAATCTTAATTTTTCCTTAGTTTGGTACTTGCATCTTTGGAACGAATTGCTACCTATTCACCCAAGCCCGGTCTCATGTTACAATATTCGCAGTGATCGTTCCGAAACTAATTAATATTAAAACCAGTACAGTAAACCATGTACAGTAAATGGGAAATAGCTATCCACACCAGATTAAAGTAAGTGCCACAAATTCACTCCCGAAATTCTTAAGCCTCCCATAAGCCCCAAAATAATCAGCAATTTATTTTAAGTTGTTCTTCTGCATATTTTTCATTTCATCCCAGTTACTTCCTTTAAGAAATCCAGAAGCCTTCTTCCAGATGATATTCTGCCATAAATATAAATCTTTATGCCTTAATGTTTTTAGCATATTTTATGCAAATAATCAAAAATAAAATTTCTAATTTCAAATGAAGGAAATTCATGGCATGCATCTTGTGTTGCAGTTTAATCACTGTATATTCACTCAGGGAAGTATTGACAGTTGTCCCGTGGAAGCTATTAAAGTGGCTGTCCAAGGTTAAATGAAATTGCAGTTTATCAGAGAAGCATTGAGAAAATAAGGGAATCTGTTCATGGCTCTTGATTAATGCCAAGCGTGATCAACACAAGGGGGTTCATTAAGTCATACATCATGCAGGTAATTTAACATGTCATTGTGCCTTCTGTCTCCTTTAACTCTCTCCATAACAATGTACAGGCGACTTGTATCAGCTCTGTCCCCCCGCCACTACATTACTGCCGTCATTAAACATACACTCATTTGCATAACCTTAAAGAGAAAGAGTTTAATCAACGCATCTACTTCACGATACTTAATTTCCTGTAAGAGCATTTTGATTATCGACATAAACAGTAATTAACCGCGCTTGTGTGTTACATGTATATACCGCATGTTTACCTCCTGCTAATACCTAGAAATATAAATGATCCACCTGTCTGTCTATCTATCTATCTATCTATCTATCTATCTATCTATCTATCTATCTATCTACAGTATCTATCTATCTATCTATCTATCTATCTATCTATCTATCTATCTATCTATCTATCTCTATTTGCTTATATCTATATATCTATCATCTGTCTATCTATCTACAGTATCTATCTATCTATCTATCTATCTATCTATCTATCTATCTATCTATCTATCTATCTATCCATCCATATTTCTTCCTTTATATATATCTCAATTATCTATCTATATTTCTTCCTACCTATCAATCATCTATCTTTCCGTCTATCTATCTATCTATCTATCTATCTATCTATCTATCTACAGTATCTATCTACAGTATCTATCTATCTATCTATCTATCTATCTATCTATCTATCTCTATTTGCTTATATCTATATATCGAACATCTGTCTATCTATCTACAGTATCTATCTATCTATCTATCTATCTATCTATCTATCTATCTATCTATCTATCTATCTATCCATCCATATTTCTTCCTTTATATATATCTCAATTATCTATCTATATTTCTTCCTACCTATCAATCATCTATCTTTCCGTCTATCTATCTATCTATCTATCTATCTATCTATCAATCTATTCCTCTGTCTTTCTATACATCTATTCATCTATCATCTATCTTTTCCGATATGTAAACAGACCAAATACCATTAAATCCCAAATTCCTTTGACATTCGTATAGAAGAATTTTTTAAAGGGGTTGGTTGTCTCCTGAAGACCACTCTTTTCATATCAGAACGTATGGGTGTCACAGAGAAGAATCCTCTACTCTAGACCCTCCTTTATTAAAAGGTGAAGGTGTGCTGCCAAGAACATCTCTCCCTCATGGTCCATCTTCCTATATGATGAATGGTCAGCAACTAGTACGACATTTCTCACCAGGAGTCGCAGAGGAAATGTTTAGAGAGCAATAGCTTTATAAAGTCAGCCCTGCAGAGATCACTCAATTACCGGGTCAGCTTCAATATACAAAATCCCTTTACTATGTAATAACAAGTCTATTAGTAATTAGTAATAGTGAAAAACCGCTCATGTGTTAGTATCATGGACACCAAAGCCAGCAGATATACATGTCAAGCAAGTTAATGTTAATATATTTGAAGGCTTCAGCTGTTTAACCTGTTCCCAACCACCTTAAGACTATATACGTCAGCGGTCGGGACTTTAAATATGGCGCCCGCTCTCCAAAGCTACCAGGTGTCCGCTGTTTTAAACAACAGGCACCCCAGGCTAATGTATATGATTGACCTTAACATCGAGGGCATACATTTAACTCCTTAGATGCCATGTAAAATGTGTTGTAATCACAGTAACCAAGAGAATGAAAGTAACAGGTCAGTTTTACCACAGCCAAAGTTATGGCTTTGGGAGGTATAAAATGAAAATGAAAAAAAAAATAGAATTCTCTATGAAATAGTATTATGTGATTTTATACTAATAACAACTCATTCCTATTACCCTCACTCCTCCAAAACACAAAGCTACATTTTTTATATTTAAAGGGGTTGGCCCATTTTGCTTGGATATACCATCATTGTCAGATAGGTGTGAGTCCCTCCTCTGGTACCTGCTCCTATCTATAGAATAATGGCCCCCTAAGTGAACGGAGAGTAGCTGCATATGCGTGGCCACCCTCCAATCACAGCTATCAGAGTTCAAGTTAGTGCTGGATCTGCTAATGTCAGCATCCCACAGTGGTGAATGGAGCGCTTGCACAATGTGCTCTCTATTCACAGCTATGGGACTTCTGGCAACTGCTGAGTGAAGCTATTTTTGGAACGTCTATAGCAGGGATGTCCAACCTACAGCCCTCCAGCTGTTGCAAAACTACAACTCCCAGCATGCCTGGACAGCCTAGAGCTATCAGTCTGCAGCAGGGTATTGCGGAAGTTGTAGTTTTACAACAGCTGGAGGGCTGCAGGTTGGGCATCACTGGTCTATAGCAATGAATGGAGAGCACCAATGCGTAGTGTACTCTCCTTCACTTCAGAGGCCCCATTCTGGAGACAGGAGCAGGTCCCAGAAGTGGGACCAACACCTATCTGACATTGATGGCTAATCCTCATGATATGCCATCAATGTCTCAGATGGGTCAACCCCTTTAATGAATTGTCTGGACCTTGTCTTGGTGGTGAAAAGTCTCGAAGCTGTTTAAATTGTTTATGAAAACACTTCTAACCAATCAGGTCAAGACATATGTGAACCTACACAACTTAGAAAATGTTCTGAATGATCTTCAAGTCTGAGTCTTTTTGCTACAAGTTGTAATTTGAGGGAGGATGTGAGAGCCTCGCCCAACATAACATATTTCTGAATGTATCTGAAAAGTAACATTCCACTCTGCCACATGTCCTAGAGATTTATAGGCTTGGAGACATGTGCCTAAATTCCCAAAGCAGCAAGGCAGATGATCAGACCATAAATCAAAAAACAACCAAAGACTACATGCTAAGGTCATTTTGACAGAAAATGTAAACATTATTGTACAATGCCGCCAAATATTAAAGATTAAAGCAGAAAAATACAATAAAATTCTAGGTCTTAAACCTCTTTTGTACCTAAACATGTGTTCCATACACCTTGTGACACTCCATGATTAGTTATAATTCATGTATAAATGACTGTATACTGCTACGCTACCAAAGATATTCATTAATTCCCTTTACTCCAACCCTTCCCCTTATCTAATCCTTTACTGTCATCCAACTTTGTGGTTAATCAATCTCATCCAGCTTAATCTTCCATTTTGAGATTTTTGAGCAAGACAATCACTCCTATTCCTCACGTGTTTCACCCAATGCTTCAATTTCTATATGTGCTGTCAGGGGACTGAAAATAGTAATTACTATATATAGAACAAAAATGAGCATCTTGTTGTTTTAGGCCTCTTTCATACTAGCGGCAGCACGGATCCGGCAGGTGAAGGGTGCCGCTGGATCCGTGCTGCCGCAGGTACATGTGTGGGGCCGGAACCGCGCTCCGGCCCCACACATGTCACACAGTACAGACACAAACACACAGACATATACACATACAAATACACATACATACTTACATGCTCCCGGCAGGTCTCCACAGCGCAGGAGGAGCAGGACGGTGCGCACATGGGACGATTCCCCACAGAGCCCTCTGCTGGGCGCCGGGTGGAATCGTTCTATGTGTGCGCCGTCCTGCTCCTCCTGTGCTGTGGAGACCTGCCGGGAGCATGTCAGTATGTATGTGTATTTGTATGTGTACATGTCTGTGTATGTTTATGTGTATGTCTGTATATGTGTATGTATGTATGTGTGCAGGTGACGGATCCGTCATGAACTCCATTGAAAGTCAATGGAGGACGGATCCGTTCACCATTGTGTCACACCAAACAAATCCGTCCCCATTGACTTTCATTGGGGGTCATGACGGATCCGTCTTGGTGCGGATGCCTGGACCGGAGAGCAAACCGCAGCATGCTGCGGTTTGCTCTCCGGTCTGAAGACGGAACGGAATGCTTTCAGGAGCATTCCGTTGTCTTCAGTTCAGTTTTGTCCCCATTGACAATGAATGGGGACAAAACGGAAGCGTTTTTTTCCGGTATTGAGCCCCTATGACGGGAGTCAATACCGGAATTAAAAAACACTAGTGTGAAAGTAGCCTTACTGATATTCTACTGTGGTGACTAGGGTGACTACCTACCTAGTGCAGATATGAAATAAGATGTAGTCAACTAGACACTATTCCTACTCCTGGTCTGTCAATGTGAGTTTGAGTTTTGAGGGTCATATGGTTAATATTCCTACAGAAATCACTCCCAAGGGTGGTCATCACATTAGACCAAGTTGAGAAAAACTATTTCAAGAATAACGACTGATCGTTGGCTGAACTTAGCGGTAAATATTTATTTTAGCTAACCGATCTGATAGTTGCTAATAGTTGACTGCATATGGGTCAACACGTACGATCAGCTGAAAATCCCCCAGGGGAGAAGAGTAGTCATTTAGGTTCATGTATAATGAATAATCATTGGTTTTCTGTAATAAACTTCACATGCGTGGCTGATCTTCTCCACTTCAGGGCCCCGTTCACCAGAAAGGAGCAGGTGCCAGAGGTGAATTCCCCACCTAGCTGACTTTTTTGGCATACCCAGCAAAATTCCATAAAAATGTTTAGATGGAACAATGCCTTTAATTCACTATACGAGCCAAGCAATGAATAAAACTTGAAAGCGACTCTCTGGTGAAAGAAAAAAGTTCACGTTAACAACAAGTAGGACACTTACATGGTGCCCTCCTTTTCTTTTTTTTAGCTGCATATTCATCAATTACTGGGCTACTCTTCTGTCATCCAAGATGGCCGCACCACTTCTCAGACTAACAGTGTATCCTGTGCATTTGGTGGCCCAAGACACTTTATGCTGCCCTTGGATAGGCCAGCGGTGCTGGCCAATCCAAGAGCAGGGCTGGACAAACGGGAAGTGTCTTGGACTACCAGATGCATCAGGTAGACTAAGAAGCAGTGAGGCCATCTTGGATGACAGAAGAGGAGGACCTGCAACTAAAAAGATGTTAAGGAGGTCACCATATGTGTTTTGTTTGTTTCCCACTTAAAGTGGCAGTAAAATAATTAGTGCCTACAGAACACCTATATAACTTCTCAGGTTAGTCCTAGTTCACACATCAGATATTTGATCATTTATTTCAATCAGTTATTTTGAGCCAAAACCAGGTTTGGGTCAAAAACACAGAACAGATGCAGATCTTTCCATTATACCTTAAATATAACTGACCAAATAAGGCCTCGTTGACATTTCCATGTCAGTTTCATGTCCGTGAAAAAAAAGTATGTGTTTCATCCGTGAAGATGTCTGTGAAGGATCCGCGGTTTGTCCGTGTGTCTCTTTTTACCATACATGTGTCATCCGTAATTCACGGAAGTTGCTCAGCTGAAAATGAATTTCCAAAGAATCTCCTATTATTCTTCAGTGAAAAACAGACAGAACATGGATGCCATCTGTGCAGTGTCAGTGATTTTCACTGACCCATAGATTTCAATGGGCGTGGTCTGCATCACAGATCAAAGTAGTACATGTCCCTGTGTTTTTTTTTTACTGACCCACAGTCAGTAAAAAAAATACTGAAATGTGAACAGACACATTTAAATCAATAGGTATGTGTGCTGTCCACAGAAAATGCGAACAGCACACATAATTGAAAAACAGAAATGTGAATGAGGCCTAACTGATATGTGAACTGGACCTTAATGGTCCCTTTACATGGGACAATGATCTAATAGCTTGTTGTCTCACTTCAGTAAGTGGCATTTATCATGTAGAGAAAGTTAATACAAGGCACCTACTAATGTATTGTTATTGTCCATATTGCTTCCTTTGTTGGCTGGATTCATTTTTCTATCACATTATACACTGCTTGTTTCCTTGGTTACAGACCATCCTGCAATACGTCAGTAGTGGTTGTGCTTGCACACTATAGGAAATAGGGTCAGCCTCTCTGGTGGCTGGGAACATGGGAGCTCACATAGGCTGGTGCTTTTTCCTATATTGTGCAAGCACGACCACCATTGATGGATTGCAGGGTGGTCTGTAACCATAGAAATGGCCATGTGCATGAGGCCTTATACTGATACATGATGTCGGTGTCATTAAGTAGATTCCAGGACTCTCAGGGTCACACCGTAATATAAATCATAATAATATAGTGCAATCCTGTCAGATGAGCGGATGCCAAAACGGGACCTCACACTGACACATGCTGCGAGTGTGGGACTGACCATTGCTGCACAGCGGAGGAGCTAAGGTGCACTAGGGCCTAATTTGCACATACATTAAAAGGTACATTTCTTGTTAATAGTGCAGCTGATCTGCATAAGAAAGGTACGTTTTTCATCAGCAATCTCAACCCTACCAGGCATTATGCCTGGATTAATAGGGTTGATCTGGCTGCCAGACATGCTGTAATACCAAATTTATATTTTCGTTTTACCATATAGAAAGCAAGGGGTTAATGCAAACGACAAGTTTGTCCAATTACAGACAATGGGGGAGATTTATCAAACTGATGTAAAGTAGAACTGGCGTAGTTGCCCATAGCAACCTATCAGATTTCACCTTGCATTTTCCAAAGGAGCTGTGAAAAATGAAAGGTGGAATCTGATTGGTTGCTATGGGCAACTAAGCCATTTCTACTTTACACCAGTTTGATAAACCTCCCAGAGATATTTTATCACTCATAAGTCCTTATGGATCTCCATCAACCCGACTGGATATGTTATGTGGAGTCTAATCCACCGACAGATACAGCGGTGGAGACGTGGAGTCTGTATGGCGGCACACTACTGAGGAGTATGAACGGTAAATGAAATCACAGAAATATATGCCGCACTATTAAAGGTACTTTTTAATTAAAATACTATAGTGTTTTCTGTAGCAATTAATTACAAGGGGTTTATTTAGTAGACAATAATTAATTGCACCTCTGGGAGCTTCAAGAGTCAAACATGAATCAAAGCCGACTTGATAAGAAGCAGTGAAAGTCTCACATAATTAAGCAGGGCACTTGAGACCAATTGTTTGGAGAATGATTTTGCTGGAGCTAATTGACACTAATTATTTAATCTGATTTTCTTCTTCCTAGCAATTCGTCCACCAGTTACTTTGTGCAAACACGGCAGAGAGAGAGAGAGAAAGGGAGCTGACTTCAACGACGTTCCCTTGTACGTCCCCGTGTGATAAGTGACCTCTCATTTGTCGCTGGCGTTCCCACTCTTGTGATTGCTGACGTCTAGTTTATGACAGTGACATGCGGATTGTCTCTTTACAAATCAATGCAGCTCAATCCGCTTGAAATAAAACACTTCTGGAACACAGCATTTTCCTCTGCACTTGTTGCTTTAAGTCTTGAAATCATAAAATTATACAGTGTGAAAAATCTTGGCATTTTCTATAGAAATACTAAGGATGTATGTAAATAAATCACATTGAATAATATATGTGTGACAATAGAAAGACTGAAGTATTTACGTATGCCGCGAAAAGAAGGCCTATCATTGGATTAAGATCTGCTTTTATTTATTCCACGTTAATAAAGGCAAAAGGGCCTTGTCCAGTCCCTGGGATTGGAATCACGGTCGTCTGGTTTATCAATCTGTTAATGTTCCGTTTTTGCTGGGCCTGTTGGAAGGAGAAAATAGACCCATAGGTGTTGTCAGTCTTTCCCTTCAGGTGGGTCATTAAAACCAAGGCGTTAAAGGGATTGTCTAGGGTTTTTACGTGACAGCCTATCCTCAAAGCCATCACTAGCTGATTGGTGGGCATCGACAGAAGTCAGCGGTAAAGCTGCACCATCGACATTGTAATGGCGGGAGCTCTCTACTGTGGAATTTATTTGTGTGGCCTTATTTTGTAGGCAGGTCCCAATTAACAGAATGCGGGGCAACACAAGTAGGCGGGGTCAACAATACCACAGTGCAAAATACCATCCCAGCAGAACCAAATAACACAGAGCAGCACAATATATTGCCCCAAAAGCTGTCCCTTCTGTTCTCCTCCTCCAGTTGTCTATGGAGCAGGGGGCTTAGGTGAGGTGCAGTCCACAGCAGTTGAATTCAGGAGGGCATGTGCTGAGTAAATGAGCACCTGATTCTAACAGCGTTAATTACTGTTGAGAACTCAAAATGTACCTGATCAATGGCAGAAAGGAGGACTCGGGTGGCTCTGGGGCATCGGCCCACTATGGCCAATCCACCCCTGCTGGTGCTATTTTGCTCTGGTTTTGTCCATAGAGCTTCATAGACCAGCTGATTGACAGAGTTGTGGGACTCCCACCAATAGACCATCACTTAAAAAAACCCTGGACAACTCCTTTAAGACTCACCTATGTAACTTTCCTGGAAGGCAGGTCAGAGAGTGTTAATGCTGGATACTTTAGTGGTACAAAAAAGGTCAAAACTGATTCTCAGTGAAAGCAGTAGGATTTTTTGTATTGGCCATTTCCATCTGAATTTTAATTAAAAAAGGGTTTTAACTATGTCCTTATACTGTAACAACTGTATGTTGAACTTGCCTTTCAACTTGTCTGATTGATATCCGTGTGTGTACATTATTATATGTTATGTTAGTTTCAATAAAAAATATTTTATAAAAAAAGCTGGAGGTAACATAATTGACTACTGAACATATCCTCTGCTACCCAGTTTGCTTGCCAGAAGGTGTATCTAGATGCTAGACAATTGGGGGCTTCCTCTACTGCTTCCAGGTCTTTGTGGCGACCTCCTTGGATCCAGTCACGGCGCTCCCCCTTGTTTTTTGGCCAGCGGCATCATATTGCTAGGCAATTGATGCCTGATGATGACGTCATTTATTCAGAAGACATTGCTTTTTCATTAAGGTTCATTCTGTCATGGATCTTGCTCATTTGCTTCTACTACAGCATTTGACTCCTGAATTTGTTTCTGATACTTACCTTTGGGTTGTTCTAGAATGTCCACCTATCTCATCCATTTCCTTATCCGCCTGGTAACTTTTCCACTCCTGGCTCTGATGCTTGGTTCTGTTTCTGACCTCTCTTGTATATCATCCTTTGACTTGTTGCATTCTGATTGACCTCCTGATGATGTTCCTTGGCTCATTCCTGAGTACACTTCTGCTCCATTACCGCTATCATTTTGACCATCTTCTGAGTATTATATGCAAACTGTCATTTTTGATGGCCGACAGGCTATTGTTTACCAAAAAATGTGGTTTGTCAGGTTGGATTTTTTCAGCTGAATCTACTATAGAGTATGGTATGACTCCAGATGATCATTTACTTATTTTGTGAAAGTCCACTCTCTTACTTTCTTTTTTCTTTTTTTTTTTAAGATATCTCCCTAATCCTGCCAGTTTAATTTGGCATATTTATGGTTGCACATACAAACCCGACAGATGATTGATCAGCCACCTTCAGATTGCTCTTGTAGGTCTCCCTACTTTTCATTCCCGGGAATTTTGTTGTGTCATTCAGACTGCTCAAGGCCACAAAGAATGGACAATCCTCTGCTGTCCCCACTGAGTTCAGTACATCAATTGGTCTAATTATTGATAAACTGATGTGAAGGATTATGTCTTTATGGCACCAGGAACTCCTATGGTCCTCCTCCATTTACACTGAATCTGAGTCTATGTTGGCATCCTACATTACAAGATACCTGATGAAGAGTTGTTGATGTCATAATTTGCACCAATAGTGTTTTCTATATGTCTGAATAAAATCACCTCAAGCCTCACTCGTATACTGTTCCTTTACTCTTCAAGGATGACCGTAATATCTTACCCTTTTTCATTATTTGACACCAAAACATAACATAAAAACGGTGATCATGAGCAATAGATTTCAATCAGTAGGAGGGAACAAGAGAAGCTATTTTGACATCATTGTGGGTCCCCCACCCAATTTGTGCACCACTGTAGAAATGGTAACGTTCTGCCTTTTGGGGCTTATGGTGTCCTAGTAATGTAGTGTTATTCCCCAAACCTGTTCCATAATAGTGTTACAGAGCGGATGTGAATCCATAGCGTCAATTAATTAAATTTGTCTTGGAGCTACTCATAAGGTTGTTCTCTGTGCCCCTTGGTATTCACTCTTTACCTCTATGCAAGGATCTTGACTCTACTGCAGGGGAACCACCATGTTACTACTAGGGAGTAGTCCCTGTTCCAGTCACTACTGACCCAATCGGGGTCAAGACATACTGGTGCGGAGCACAAAATGGTTCAGACAAAAACATAGTTGGTGAAAGACTGAAGTCACGGCAGGCAGAGTTTTTGCAATCCACTAAACAGTGCAAGGTCAGGGCAGGCAGCTCAGGGTCAGAAGGGAGTTCAGGCAGAGGTCAGGCAGCAAAGGGTGAAATCCGAGAAACAGACAGAAGTCAGTACACAGGTAGTTGAATGAAGAAACAGCACACCTTTGCAGGACACTGGAGAACTATCATCTATTGCTCAGGCAACCTATCACAGGCAAAGGTGTCTTAAGTAACCCACTTGGCCAGCCGTTGGCTGGGGAAGATTAGGGTGCAAGCCCCTTAAGGGAACCTATGCGTACACCCTGCAGACTTACCAGAAGCAGGCCTCAGCCTGCATAGAAGAGAGGAATGTCACAAAAAGCAGGCCACAGCCTGCGGGAAAGACCTAAGCCACTCCACTAGCTGGACCTGTCATGAAGAGTCACTCCAGCTGTCAGAACCTCGAAGCAGGTAAGCAGGTGAGCACAGTGGTGGCAGGCGCGGACCACCAATACAACAAATAGAAATACCTTTAACATGAAACCTTTTAAAAAGTGACATGTTAAAATGTGTTGCACAAAATGATTAATGCTATGTCTTTTCATATTTATTTTTGAGTTGATATTTGCAAATTCCAACTAATTAAAGATAGTGACACAGTCTGTTAGTCACATCACCGAAAGAAAATATCAAAAGGCTGATTCATGGGATCTGAAGATACCGCTGCTGTATTTTATCAAATGGAGCCAGTCTATTCATCAATACACTCGTAAAGCCTATGCCCAACTGTACATTTAATAACACAACTGTTCTTATGCTCAGCCATTGGCTTATTATGAAATGTAAAGTAATATATGCTGATTTATTACCAGAAATCCCAGTACAGTAAACTGATAATTGGATGCGGCTGAAGGAATGAGCTCATTGATTAAGTCAACCAAAAGCTTTAGTGAAATAAACCCCTTAATTGTGCCAAGGCATAGTTTGACTTAATCCGTGTCAGCAAATCTCTATAGCATTTCTTTGCATTGGTTCTTTTCTTTTTATTTTCTTGTTCATTTCATTTTACCACAAGCTTGTTTTATTTCCTTGGGAAAACAGAAAGGTTCAATGCTTAAATGAGACTTGCCAACCCTCCAGACATGTGTGTTTTAGTAAATGCATACATCACCCATGAAATAACAATTCTGGAGTATGTTCTCTTAAACTTCAGTATTCTTCTGAGAAGACCCCATTTTTGTACAGGCCAATGTCATCCTGCTTCTACTCCCAATACCGTGCCCACTGTGCTCCCACAAACGCTATACTGTTAGAAACAATAGTGCCATACAGATACCACCATGGTAATAGTGCCCCCAGACTGTTCTGATTAGTAATAATGACCCCAATAGCGATAATGCTCCCCAAGAGTTCCCCAATTAGTAGAAATGCCCTCCATATTGAAGCCAATATATATATATATATATATATATATATATATATATATATATATATATATTTATTGCTCCTCTACCCCTATCCTGTAGTTAGTGCCAATATATAATGCTCCTCTGTCCCCCATAGTGCTAGTATATATTTAATGTAGTACCAGTTTATAAAGCTTCTCTATCCCCATGGTATTGCCAGTATATAAAACTCCCCACACACAACCAGTATATAATGCTCTCCGCTCCCTGTACAGCCAGTCTATAATTCTTCCCCCCTGTACAGCCAGTATTCAATGCTCCCCTGTACAGCCAGTATATAGTGTTCCCCCTGCATTGACAGCGGACAAAAAGTATTTAGTAAGCCACCAATTGTGCAAGTTCTCCCACTTAAAAAGATGAGAGAGGCCTGTAATTGACATCATAGGTAGACCTCAACTATGAGAGACAAAATGAGAAAACAAAACCAAAAAATCACATTGACTGATTTTTAAAGAATTTATTTGCAAAATATGGTGGAAAATAAGTATTTGGTCACCTACAAACAAGCAAGATTTCTGGCTCTCACAGACCTGTAACTTCTTCTTTAAGAGGCTCCTCTGTCCTCCACTCATTACCTGTAGTAATGGCACCTGTTTGAACTTGTTATCAGTATAAAAGACACCTGTCCACAACCTCAAACAGTCACACTCCAAATTCCACTATGGTGAAGACCAAAGAGCTGTCGAAGGACACCAGAAACAAAATTGTAGACCTGCACCAGGCTGGGAAGACTGAATCTGCAATAGGCAAGCAGCTTGGTGTGAAGAAATCAACTGTGAGAGCAATAATTATATAATGTATAAATATATAATGCTCCCCATAGTGCCACCCCTAGTACCAGTCAGCACATAATTCTCCCCCCAATGCCAGTATATAATGTTCCCCCTAGTGCCAGTATATTACGCTCCCTCCATTGCCAGTATATAATGCTTCCCCCAGTGCCAGTATCTAATATAAAGCTGAGTGTATGTGTGTTAAAGGGGCAGGCACTGTAGAGGTCACTCTCGATATCTTTTAACGACACACACACACAAAAAGTAAAAGAAATAAATTAAATATACCCGGGCGAAGCTGGGTCCTTCAGCTAGTACTGTATAAAGCTCTCCCAGTGGTAGTATACAATGCTTCCCCCAGTGCCACCCCTAGTACATACCAAAAGTAGTCGAAGAAAGGACAGCCTTGAGCAATTGATGCGCTAGCCTGTTTGGTCCAGTCCTTCAGAAGATCTACTGAGAGGAAAAGGTCAGTGATAGAATGTATCATCAATATGTATTGAACATGCTCCCATAAAAATCATGATAATCATCATAAAATCATCATATGTAATCAGAATTCTTCAATTTCCACTCTGCAGGCTCCAAGAATAATACTGAAGGAAACATTTATCAGATCCTTGGCCTTGAAAATTGTGGTCTGTTAATTCACCTTAAGGATGACCTATACCTACATTTGTAGTGTCCGGTGTAAAATGCATAAAATTGTACATAACACTATTCTCAAAAGCCTTTCATACAAAATAGATATTGATTAAAACATTCAGAAATTAGTAGCCTTTACTTATACACCTGCAATTATGTCACCATTCACTTTTCACTGGATTCTTTGTTCATTTTTCAAAGGGCAACTGAAAGTTACAGGAAAATATATGTTTCCAATCTTTACTTACATTTCTAAAGCTATGTTAATGAAAAGCTATCTTGACCACTCCAGCGAGGGTTAACATAAAGAGAATAATGGAACATGCCACCTTTCATGGGATGTAGATTGTTTAGCAGATTTGATAGCAGAGGAGTTAATTTCCCAGGTGGCTCTACAAGATACTGTAGTTTTTATCTGCTCTGGGAAATTAGGAGCAAATTGTCCAGTTCAATACTCTTAGCTTCCCTACACTTAGATAAGCACTTTATCTGTGTATTAAGCTGTTGATTTTGTTAAGTGTCTGAGAGATTAAAAGAAGCTAGTTTTTTCCAGAAAAAAAAACCTTGTAAAATATCTCCTATAAAATATGTATTACATAAAAGTATACTGTAAAATATCAGATTAAAGGGGTTGTCCGAGTTATTTTTTTGTTCTTTATATGTTTCTAACTTGTCAGGTATAACAACTTTCCCATATACTTTGTGTTTCCAAAGCTGCTGGTTTCTCAGAGTTGACTCAGGGTCACATGACCTGTGATGTCATCTTATCTCTCTGCTCTGTGATGTTTCGTTCACAAGCCTCAGAGTTCAGATAAGAGTCTGTACACGAGACGTCACTGGCCACGCCCCCTTCCTTTGCCGGCTGCTATCTGCTCTCCCTGGTTTCCTTCAGATAAAACATTAACCCCTTCAGCCAGAACACACTGAGGGCTCAAGGCTTTAGAACAAACAGTAGCTGCAGCAGTGAGAGGAGACAAATGCTGGGCAAGGAGCTATAGAGGAATTGTACAAGAACAGGTAGGGAGAATTTCCTGTGTGTATCAGCATTGTCATTGTACAGCTGGGACTTGTAGTCCTACACATACAACATGCTGCTGAGTATTCCAGCAGGCAGACATGTCACTCAGCACTTGTATTCACTGCCTTTGCAGAGAGGGGGGGAGAAGGGGGAGGGGCTGAGATTGTTGTTATTGCATGTAAACAAAGACCAGAAGAGAACCAGGGAAATGAGGAAATATGGATTTTTTTTTTGCCTAAAACTTGCTTAACTTAGTTATATATTGCTGCCCATCAGATTTACAGTGCTATATATTTTTTTTTCATAACTCGGACAACCCCTTTAAGAACTACAAATCTGCAATGGCTGTTAAAAGATAGTCAGAACATAGAATATTTCAACTTTCACACTGACCCACAATATCACCCACAATAAGCTGACACTTCCTGTTGTCCATATCTTGTCAGCTTTGCTGTGTAGATTGGTACATGGTTAACAGAGGATGACAAATTGATGGACATTTCTGTTATAATGTTAGAGACCTAGATAAAGTAAGTTAGTAACAGTACTCACTATGTACACAAATGAGAGTCTGTATGCTTTTCATTGGCTACTAACCAGTCTCTCTGGGTGGGCATGTATGCCTTTCTTTCATGAAAATTGTAATAGTCTATGAAAATCACATAATTACATTTTTTTTAAATAAAGGTCAATTTGCTAATTTGTTAATAAAGAGTGGTTCCCTATCCCGACTGTGAAATCCATAGACACTTAAACGGGTTATTTCATGACTAATGTAAAACAATGAGTTGAAAGAGAGTTGGAGAGTTGAAAACTGTTCTAAAACCTTCCCGGACACCTGATGTACATGTGTGCCAAATTTTGTGATTGTAGCTGCAGCGGTGCGGATTCCTTTAGCGGACATACACACACACACACACACACACACATACACTCAGCTTTATCTCAGACAATATAGTAAATGACAATCTCTTTCTAACAGAGCTAGAACCAGCCCTGTACCTCACATGGATCCAGAAATCTCCACATTCATTGCTCTGCTAGATTTATATCAAGCTGACAGCTCAAGGGGAGTGTCTTTTCTGCTGCAGCTCAGGGGGCGTGTCTGAGCTCTCCCTATCACAGCTCAGGAGGCAGTTAAAGGATGAAAATGAGCATGTGCGGCCTTCTCAGTGAGCAGGTCAAAGAAATAAGAAAAAAACAAACTGCAGGTGGCGCTATACAGATACATTTTATTGATTAACTCAGTGGCTATAATGAATTTCTAATTACATGTAATTGCAAAAGTATTTAGATCCAGGTGCTGGTCTGAAAACTGTACAATATTTTTCGTGGGACATCCCTTTTAACATTTGCTGGAATAAAGTAAAGCGTATCCATTCTACATTTTATTTAGATTTTTGGAAGTTACCCATCTAGCCGAGTGAGTTATTTCCATAAGCGCATAGACTAAAATGAAACACATAACCAACTCCCTGGTATTCTCCTCTCCTCTTTGATCACACTAGCAAGGCATATGGCAGCGTCACCCGCGATGGGTCCCTGCCTGTTATTGGCTGACACCCCCCCTTCCCCACAACACTGGTTTTCATCCGGGCACGGGTAGAAGTGGCAACAGCAGGGCGGGAACCAGGAATGGTGCAGGGAGCGGGGTAGGTATATTCAGTGTGGGCAGCCTGGAGTTATCCAACCACTAAAATACCTCCCCATATGCCTGGGCCACTCACACAGATTGTACTGGTGATGCTAGGAAGGCTCGTCCCTGTTGCGGCCTGTAATTGGCTGCTCCACCTTACCGGATGTTTTCATCCATGCGACGAGGACATGCAGCGGCAGGTGTGTCAACATTAGAACTGATGAGTGTGCTGGGGAGCGAGGTAAGCACAATCTGTGTGATGTGTCTGGGTATATGGGGAGGCATTTTTGGGGTTGGATAACCTCCTTAAGCCACATATTTCAAATGAATGACCATCTATGTAATGCCCAGTTACACCGAGGTGGGTCTCACAGTATCACAGTATCACAGAGGGGGTCCAGAGGAGAAAGGCATGTGGACAGTGATTGTCTTGGCGAGTCAGACGATGGGCATCATGTTATAGAGCAGGAGGAGCAGATTGATATTTGGTTTTGTGTTAAAACCCCAGAATAACCTGTATTTCATTCAATTAAATCCCAGCCCAGTTTAGATTTAGGAGTCCAGTAGGAGGTCTTCTTAGCGATTGACAGTCTTTGTTCTATATGTTATAATAAAGAGATAACTGTGAATCAGTGAGTAGAACTGGCCGCTGAACTCTTCAGCCTAGAGTGAGCTGGAAATAAAAGGAAATAAAACATACTGAATTTTTCCTATAGAAATATATATATCATTGTGGCGTAATCCTGCTTTATAACATGCTGCCCCCAGATCTGCCTGCATATTCAACACGACAGGTTCCCTTTAAGCACCACAGGAACCTTTTCATTTCTTGTGCGGCCAAAGACATAACGCAGCATGGTAATTTTTTTTAGCTAAAATGACTGTTTACTCTTCTTGAATTGATGATTAACATGCCCATCCTATGAATATTCAATCATGACAAATCACGTTGTGCTTTGAAATTTTAGCTTTCCTCAGTCACAAATCTCTAAAATTCCGCCACTATTCGTAATATTTCTGTTGAGATACGTTGAGTAGTTGCCCTTTTTTCTATCTACGTAGTCAACAATGGACACAACTTGACTTTCTTACTCCTACACACTGTTTCAGCTGTCACTACTACAATTTCATGTTTCACTATTTGTTAAAACACTTTCCCGCAGCAGGTGTTTTCAGCAGACACAAGGAATTTAATTGCAGGTATTATTGTCTTCTGAAACATGCATTTACTATTAAAGTCCACGTCAATTCTACTTTCATTGCTTACATTCAATGTTTTTCTTACAGTTACTAGTAAACGGTTTCAACGGAGAACATGCATCATTTTTATGCCATTCAGAATGTATTAAGTCTAGAGATGAGAGTATGAATTCTAAATGAATTACAAATTTCACAAAAAATCATCCACCAAACCAATCTGGAATTTTTTTGATTCTTTTTGGATGAGTTGCATAAAAACAGTGCCCAGAATCACTTTACTGTAAAAAATGGTAGGGGAAACTAGGGGGGAGGAAGAAAATGGAGGATCACATGACTTTGGGAGGAAGTGGGAGGGAGGGCTTGTCTGGATTCGCTCAGAGGCTGAAAGACAGCCTGATCAGCCAATCAGGGAACAGTAGGAGGCATGTCCATCGGCAGAGAAAGAAAAATTGCCATTCTGTGTTTAGCTTGCAACATGGAATGATGTCTTGTGGCAGTGTCTGGTAAAAAAACTATTACTGACACAAGCCACTAATGATGGTGTTATGTAAATTATTGTGATAGGGACACCATAACGAGAGTATAAAAAGAGAATAAGAGTATTTTTCGCCCTATAAGACGCACCGGCCCATAAGACGCACCTAGGTTTTAGTGTAGGAAAATAAGAAAAAAATATTTTTCATCAGATCCTCTCATCAGACTGCCCATAAATTTAAGGACATCACATCAGACCCCCATATCAGCCCCCTGTGCCCCCATACCATCTCACTGTGCTCCCACCAGACCTCAGATCAGCAGAATGTGCCCCCATCAGACCTCAGATCAGCAGAATGTGCCCCCATCAGACCTCATATCAGCAGAATGTGCCCCCATCAGACCTCAGATCAGCAGAATGTGCCCCCAACAGACCTCAGATTAGCATATTGTGCCCCCAACAGACCTCAGATTAGCATATTGTGCCCCCAACAGACCTCATATTATCATATTGTGCCCCCAACAGACCTCATATTATCATATTGTGCCCCCATCAGACCTCATATTACCATATTGTGCCCCCATCAGACCTCAGATTAGCGTTTTGTGCCCCTTCACGCCTCAGATCAGCGTCTTGTGCCCCTATCAGACCTCAGATCAGCCCACCCAGCCACTTAAAGACCTTACTTACCTGTTCTGCGCTGCCGCTGCCGTCCGGTGCCACGCTCCGCGCTCCTCTCTCTTCCCTGCTGGCACGCACTATGACCTGACGCTGCAGCCGGCAGGGAAGAGAGAGGAGCGCGGAGCGCGGAGCGTGGGACCGGACGGCAGCGCAGAACAGGTAAGTATGGTCTTTAAGTGGCTGGGTGGGCTGATCTGAGGTCTGATGGGGTCCCTACGTACAAGTGAGCGCTTCCTTATGGAAGCGCTCACTTGTATTCGCCCTATAAGACGCACCGCATTTTTCCCCCTACTTTTGGGGGAAAAAAAGTGCGTCTTATAGGGCGAAAAATACGGTAATTGGGTATATTTGAGAAACTGTCTGTTCATCTACATAAAAAATAGTTTGGTTTTCTTGCAGGGGGTTTTGCAATGCAGAATTAGCTCCTAGCAGCTGTATTAAAGAGAGTCTTTCACCTAATCTGAGCGTTATAGACTGCTCAGATCAGGCTATAGACTCCTTTCCATATATCACAACGGTACCTTTAGTATAGCTGTCCCCTGCCGATATCTCCAAAAAAATACTTTTATAACTTATGCTAATTCATTTGTGCAAGTGCCTGGGGGCAACGTTATTGCAGATGGAGCCCAGGCCCCCGGATGATTTGCACTCCAAACCAATCCTATTTCACCGCTCCGGCCCACCCTCGTTTATTATAATTACGTCCTCCTCTTTGTCACAAATCCTGCGCTTGCGCCGCTCATCCGTGCCCGGCACACAACTGTGAGAGATCAGCCCTGCAAGAAAAGTAAACTGATCGTTTTGTATATGAAAAGCCAGCCATCTTTATTTTATTTTTTAACCACTATATTACTATATTATGTGCTAGATCTGCAGGATGAAATTAAGGCTATTTTCACATCTGTGCTTTCCCTTTCCACTATTGAGATCCATTATAGGATCTCAATAGCGGAGGGAAATGCTTCAGAATGCATTCCGTTCCATTTGGCTGCGTCCCCATCGCGGACAGAATAAAGCTGCAAGCAGCATTTTTCTGTCCGCGATGTGGTGCGGAGCAAGACGGATCTGTCATGACTCACAATGTAAGTCAATAGGGATGGATCCTTTTTATCTGAAAAAATAAAAAAATGGATCTGTCCCCCATTGACTTTCAATGGAGTTCATGACAGAACCGTCATGGCTATTTTAAAGATAATACAACTGGATCCGTTCATAATGGATGCAGACGGTTGTATTATTATCACGGGCGTGTTTTTGCTGATCCATTAGGGATCCAGCAAAAACGCTGGTGTTAAGTAGCCTAAGTTGTGGGTGTTCAAACAAAAAACATAGGTACCAGTACTCTATTACACCATATGAGGCAGCATCACTGGATATTGGTGGAAAATAGAACTGGCCAGCATTCCCAACTGGAACAAATCTGTTCTCCTTCTGCCGATCTTCTTTTGGCAGCCAAGCCCCATACTCAAGCAGTACAGTGTCCTTGTCATCATCATCAGCTGCGTCTTCTCTTGCTCACACTCTTCCCTCTCATTGTCCGCTCCATCACGAGACATTCTGACCCTGTTAATACATAATTGGGATGGTTGTGCAGAACAAGCCACTGTTTCTTATGACATTAACCTGTGAGTGAGTATAAACAGGGCCAGGAATAATTTTTGGATGCTTGATCCGAACAAGCCACTTTTTTTTCAATAACACTTTTTAGAAGGTTTATAATATGAAAAGCATAACACATGCGACGGTGTAAAGTGTTTTAAAACACACTGTTTATTACCACCATCAACCATGCGTTTACTCATAGCTATATGTGTCTGTGTCACTCTCACATTATTAACTATTGCTGTCATTGCATTCAAGAGTTTAAAAGAAGGGAGGGGGAGAAAGTGCAAACATTTGTAAAAAATTAAAAAAAAAGAGATAACAAACAGATATTGAAAAGAGTTCTAGGAGACATCAAAGTGTCAGCTCAATTGGAACATATTTGATTCATGTACAATTAATTTGGGCATGAATTAAATTTTTTTTTTTTAAATCAACAAATCGGACACAAGAAAATTCTGTAATCTTATTGGATTTTTTTTAGTATCTTATTTGGATGCAATAAGTCATCATTTTGTTTCATTCAGTGAGCAGGGATGTAAGTAATGGTGGAACAGTGAACTCATGTTATGCAAGATACTCATGTAGATCAGTTGGAGGCCAAGAGTCAAAAGATGTCATTGAAGTGAAAACTAATGCACTACTCTAGCATCTTCTGGCAAGTTTCACCATTCAGCTCTTTTGTATATGGGGAATGAAAGAAGGGCCAATTTTACTCTTGATTACTCTTAAAGTGACACTTCCATCAAAATTCTTTTATCACATATTAACCAATGTGACAATTTTTATGTTTTTTTTTAATAGAAAATGATGGATGGTTTTCTGAATATAATTTTTTGAGTTTACTCCATGTAGTCTACTTTCTGTCCTGGCTCTTTAAATTCTTATTTGTTTGGACTTTTCACTTAGGGTGGGTTCACGTCATGTTTTTCACTTTTCTGCTTAACGTATACAAAAAACGTATATGTTAAATGGATGCCTCAGACTGATACGATACAGTGGTATCTGTTCACCATAGAGTTCTATTGTTAAAAAAAGTATACATTTTTTTTACCAGACTCTGCAGGATACAAGAATAGTTGGGCTGCGTTTTTGTATCCTTTTCTTCCCCTAATGTCAAACGGAGGCATACAACGTGATGTGAACCCACCCTTAACTGAGTTAGTCAGACCACCACTGTGGGTAGAGAAATCCCTCTGAAATTACTCAATTAGAGCATCACACATTAATCAATGGAATGCCCTTATGTGGGCATCTTTATCCAGGCCTATAAAGAGAACACTAGAAGTGTCATACTATTATATTCTACACCTACGATTATCCTGTAGAACACTCTTCAGATAACATGTTTCCCAGAAGTAAACTGACAATGGATTACCTATACATATAGAAGATATTATCATTTGTAAAACATTTTTTAAAACATTTGTTTTCTATGAATATTGAGTTTAAAAAATACCTCTTCTGATGGAGGTGGCCCAGTATAGAAAACTTGACACCTTGAAACTTGAAAATACAAAGTAAAAATCCTCAACATTATTTAATCTTTTTAATAGTTTCCCACATATTCACTCACCACGTACTGCACAGTATGTGATATTCATAGCTGCCTACAGTTATGATCTGTAGTTCAACTTCAATTTGCAGGTCCAGAATGCTCATTTTCAGCACTAGGAGTTATAGGAGGTTGTAAAGGGGGAACTAATGTGAAGGGCTCAGTAGTGAGGGAGCACAAAAGGAAAAGTACAAGAGGTCAAGGGAATACAGGGCAAGGAGAACAGCCTGGATTATGGTGTCAACAATGCATGATAGGAACTGTAGTCTGCTAGCCACATGGGCTACTGCTGAATTGCAGTAAATATAGTGGAATTGCTGAGAAAGATGCTGTCTTGATATATGCAAGTGAGCCTTTAGGAGCAATGGGGACGTTGCTATTACTACTAGAAACTCAGCTCTATCTGCAACTGCCGCCCCCTCTGCACTTTCATTGACAGGGCCAGGTGTGATGACATCACTGCCTGGATGTGTCAATCGCTGTGGAAAGGGTGCGGCAGTTACAGAGAAAGCTGAGCCTCTAGGTCTATCAGCAACGTCCCAGTTGCTCCTAGAGGCTCATTTGCATATATCAAAAAATCATTTTTCTCAGCAATGTAGGCACATATGAACATGGGACCAATACAGATGCATTTAGCTGCCAAGTGCACATGCAACAGGTCAGCCAGTTTCATAGTTACAAATCTGCTGACAGATGCCCTGACAGATCACATGACTAACGCAAAAAATGGAAATCAGACATCATACAGTACATGACAATCTCTAGAAGCTAGAACCAGCCCTGTATCTCACATGGATCCAGAGATCTCCACTTTCATTACACTGCTAGATTTACATCAAACTGACGGCTCAAGGAGAATGTCTTTTCTGCTGCAGCTAAGGGGGCATGTCCATGCTCTGCCTATCACAGCTCAGGAGGCAGTTAAAGGATAGAACTGAGCATGTGCGGCCATCTCAAAGAGCCATACAAAAAAAATGGAAAAATAATAAACATCAGGTGGCACTGTACAAAATATATTTTATAACTCACTGGCTATACTAAATCTTTAATTACTTGCAATTAGAAAAGTATTCAGATCCAGGTGCTGGTTTGAAAACTGTAGAATATTTTTCTTGGGACAACCCCTTTAAGGCCAAACAGATCTACTTTAGGCAAGAAATGAGAGTCATACACGGCACTGTGAGACATTTATCAGCAGTGAGAAATGTTTACATTCTGACAATTAATGAGTGGTTGAAGCAATATTTCATCAGGTAAATAAGTGTAGCTGAAAACTACCAGGTAGGTGAGGGTGACCTCATAAAGTCCCAAACAATATTCAAAAGAATCCTTTGGCACTCAATTAATACCATAGATAAATATCTAGTCTGTATTGCGCCATCATCACACAGTGGAGAGATTGATGTGTATAGAGCATTTGGGCATGTGTTCAGTGTGACGTAATCCAATATGGAATTTTATCTGCAGTAATAATTGAGTAGGAAGGAATTATTTTGAATAATGAAGCAATATTTCATAGCATTTTAATATCATCTATACATTTTCTATTTAGACCATGGCACTTCAGACTTATATGTGGACCATTCCTGACACACGGAAGACCATTAGTGGTTAAACCCAAGAAGGTAATGATGACGTGCTACTTCTCATAACCAAATATTTGTTTTTGAACCACATAAATACAAAGCTATTAATAAGAACCATGGAGTCATTTTCCTAAAGGAAGATATTAATTTGCATTGCTCTAAAGGACATAACATTCACCATCTGTTAGTATTTCATGGAACATCACATGTTAAATGCAATATTGCTCCAGCCACTCATTATCGGTCAGACCATTTAAATTATCAATATGTCTGTGTCCAGCTTTACATTTAATTAACCTGTCTTGTTTTGGATTCAGTTAAAACCAATAAAGCATATGATGAAACAAAAGAATGATCACTCGGACATTTATCTATCTCTTACTTCCTTTTTCATGCATGTTTAATTCTTCCACAAAGCAGATTTGCTGACCTTGATGTTCGCGGGATGGTTTGATTGATGAGTAGGTTAGTATGTAACCTTTCATAAGTAACATTTAGCTGTCAACTTGGGTTTTACCCTGTGGGAAGCCAAGAGAGGTGGCACAAAACATTGCTCGCCACAGCAAAAGCATTGGCCAAGATTCTACAGTGTTCTTTCAGTGTGTTAATGGACTAATGAAATATAAAGGGCAATTTCTAGTAGTTGTCAGTATAATATAAGGAACTGAAGATGGAATAAATCAGACACAGTGCTATAAAAATGCTTAACCTAAAAGCTATGCAAACCTTTGGGCTAATATGTTTTCACAATTTGCTTCCTAAATGCAAATTTCTAAATAATTTTTATTAAAAAAAAATCCTACCACTTCTTCTGCAAAATGTGTTTAAGTTCTTCACATAGTTGTCTGTACTGCAAAATCTGACAGAAATCAATGAAAGCATTGCTCTTGTGTCTGCCAGGTCTTTCTGCTCTCCCCCTCCCTTCTCTTAGTGTTTGAGATAGCAGAAGGTAGAAGGAGAAGGTAGTCCATGTAGCTAGGGGGAAAAGCATTCCCGGAAAGCAACTTACACAGGCTATAGATTGGGAGGAAAGCGCACCCAAGACAATTTGCTGGGACAGAATCACATGAACTGTGTATGGGTGTAGAGAGAAAGTATAGCACCCACAGCAGACTCTGCAGGGAGGGAGGGAAATAACACTTCTCAGCATCAATGACTACCAGCACAAATGAGAGGAAATCAATCATAAGGTGCAGAGGGGAAATCAGTCCAGGAATGAAGCTGTTCTGATAGATGAGAGCTAGTGAAGGAAGCAGCATCCTGAACACACAGAACTCACATCTAGCATGTATTACTGAGAGGGACACGCTAATCTACATCAGTCTGAATCACTTTCTCTATGTTGGGACTCAGCTGTCCTCTTGGTTCACCCTACTTGAATGCCAATGGTAATATTGCCAAGTGGGTCGTATTGGTCAAGGCAGAGGAATGGTGCAAATCACTGAATAAAGTGAATTTTTAATTGATTGCTAACATAATAAATAATTCAATAGGCCACAAATTATATACACTTTTGTATACACCAGATATCAACACATTATTGGTATATAGCAGGGATGCCCAACATGTGGCCCGCCAGCTGTTTCAAAACTACAACTCCCAGCATGCTTGGACAGCCTACAGCTATTAGGGTATGCTGGAAGTTGTAGTATTGCAACAGCTGGAGGGCCGTAGGTTGAGCCTCCCTGGTATATAGTATATAATTACCCAAAATTATTAAACCTGCGATATAAAGGTCATTAAACACCATATGTGACCATAATGTGGAGACAAATACAAATAACCACAAAAGTGGCCCAAAATTGTCACCACTGTCCCCTTTGGAGATCCCAGACCGACCCTTCTTGACTCATTGGATCATGGGCTCTTCGGAGGACTTTACATTAGTGCTAACTGATGACGATAGGTGACAGATGACCTTCAGTCGTTGGTGAGGCTCAACTGTGCAGGAAGTTGGGACTAAAGTGACCATATATTACACAGTCCTTTCTCTAGCTACAGCAATATAGGTTTTAACAACATAATAAACCCCTTTTGTGCATATTTTAATATTCTACTGGGTTCAACAGACAAGCATTTAAGGGGTTGTCTCCTTCATTAAGCAGCATTGATCATGTAGACAATGTTAATACAAGGCATTTATTAATGTATTGTGATTGCCTCTATTGCCTCCTTTGCTGGCTTGATTGATTTTTCCATTGCGTTATACACTGCTCGTTTCTATGGTTACGACCACCTTGCAATCCAGCAATGGGGCTATGCAAACTGCCTCAGTCCTGGCCCCCAGAGAGCCTGGCACTTTTTTGTATAGTGTGCAAGCACGAACACCGCTGCTGGATTTCAGGGTGGTCATAACCATGGAAATGAGCATTATATAATGTGATGGGAAAATGAATCCAGCCAGCAAAGGAAGCAATATGGACAATCACAATACATTAGTAAGTGGCTTGTATTCACTTTATCTACATGACAAATGACATTTGCTGAAGTGAGACAACACCCGTTAAGAGAAATTAAGATAATTTCCAAAACTTTTTGTCATGGTTTATGTCCACCAAGGACAATGACTACTCAGCCCATTGCTGGTTGTGGTGGGTCACCTTTGTGGCTAGTGATTAGCTGAGTGGGGAGAACATCAAGGGACCTGGGAAGCATCAGAATAGGATCGGTAGGGGATAAGTGGGGTGACTGTTTACATTTTATTGACATTCTTTAATACAGTGGAGTTAGGTGTTAAAAAAAATAATTCCACCAAGATTTAAGACACAAAAAAGAAACACATTTCGGTATGAAAGCATTTATTTAAGCAGCATGTCTTCAATCAGTGCATGTAAAGCAAGACCATGAAGTCTGCAAAAAATATAGGGTTCGAAAATAATGTTTCCAACTCACTGCTCACAATCTTTCTGTGCATCTTCTTTCATTGTTCTTATCTTCTATGTTCATCTTCAGCTTATTGATATTGGTAAATATTAGGGATGAGCGAACCGAACCGTAACGAACCAGATTCATTACGAACTTTCCCAAAAGTTCGGTTCGTCATCGAACCGAATTTTCACAAAGTTCGTGACAAATCTGGTTAAAATAACGGCGACGCAAAATATACGCATATTTATTGAGAATGTATGCTAATGCGTACATATTCAGTTAAGTAGCGTACCTTTGACAACGCTAGACTGTATGTTCGTTACTTGAGTAGGAATGTTCGCAGACGCAGTGTATGCGTACGCTAATGCGTACATATTCAGTTAAGTAGCGTACCTTTAACAACGCTACACTGTATGTTCGTTATTTGTGCGGGAATGTTCGCATTAGCGTACGCATTAGTGTAAATTCTCAAATATGCGTATATTTTGCATCGCCGTTGTTGAAGTCACTTGGATTTTTTCCACTTTTTTCATTGTAATAGCAACTGCAAGTAAACGAAACTATACCCTATCAGACTTCCATTATTGTAGCAGCAATTATTCAGCCATTATAGCAAGGTTCGTTATGTTCGTACAAGGTTCGTACGAATCCGAACTTCACTTAAGTTCGCCGAAGCGAACCGAACCGAACGTTTCAAAAGTTCGCTTATCCCTAGTAAATATATTTTCATTTTTGACACCGCATCATTCTCCTTTGGACTCTTTTGTGTTGATTTCCATCGTTTGTCCTATTCAAGTCCTATTCCACCTCCTGAAGAAATGGTGCATTATTTCAGCAACATGACATTAAAATACAGACTGGTGCTTGTATAAAATGAAGCCTGGGAACCTTCAAACTTCATCTGAACAACTTAGTTATAAATCATATGGTCTGGTGCCTCCAGACAAATGTGTTCTTCCTTCTAGTATTACACAAAAGGTAATCCTGCAACATACTTTGTCATGGTTATATTCATGTCTATGATGTGCGAATTATTGATAATTTAGTGAAGCATTTTAGCTCCATAAGACACGAATAAGTGTAGAGTTTCCAGGAGCAAGAAACACAGCGACTAAAGCTGTCAGAGTAGACATCACTAGTGCACAAAGTCACGGTAAATGGATTATAAAGACCAGGAGTTCAACATTAAAGGCTGATGACACTGAAAGCTAAAAGTTTAGTTTCAGTAAAATTATTAGTCACCTCAATCCCCCAAGGGCCGATACTACCTAGTTTTTGAGTAGTTTATCACCTTTCTGCCACCATCATCCAGTTGACTGTGCCTGATGGTCTCGAAAAACCCAAAAGAGACAGAGAAAGCGGTGAGGAACTGAGTTATACTGCCACTGGAGTAGGAATGAAGTTCTTCAGAAAGATATGTTAGTACAAGGGTTTATTGGGTCTACACATTTCTGGAGCGAGCTCTGCCTTTCATCAGGTCCAATGACACAATGACAGACAAGCCACCATTTTATGTCTGTAGCCCACCCATGGGTGGGACCACTGTGATAACAATAAAAACAGTTAACATACAGTAGAAGTACTTCAATAAAATCAATCTATAGTATCCACTTGAATTACAACCATATGCAGTAAAGGCATAAAGTCAGCTGAAGTCCCATGTTGCACAGTACTTTCGTAATTGTGGCTGGCATCTTGGTTATCAAAGCAACCAGTGATGTGATCTAGATGGCAGTATTCCTTTATAGTATATATCTAGTGACAACAAGTTTAGTGATAGTTTTAGATGCGGGCAGAGGATGTCCCCATCATTAAGATGAATATACCATATGGCAATGTTAGAAGCTACTTCCATTACTGTGCAGTTTAGGTGGAATAGTGGAGACTACAGGGCAGCTGTGCTCTGCCATAGTGGAGGATATAATGAAAACTATGATAGTATAGTAATACAGTAGTATAGTATCTCCATAGTAACAGCTGACTCTGTTTAGCATAGTAACAGGTGGCTATAAGAGGATTTATGTAGCGTGATGGTAATATATATATCACCTAAGTGCAACTTAATGGTCATGTATAGTCACATAATGCACAGATGGACCTATAGAATTCCATAGTTAAAAAAAACCCACATAGTTAAAACAAATGAAATCAAACTAGGCATAAAAACAAATATGATAAATAGAATCAGGTACAGGAAAAGCAAAGAGGCCAGTTGAATAGTAATTACATGACCCAATCCACTGCATGAATGGTGAGGCCACAAAATTGCCTCTCGGCAAGATATAGGGGGATATTAAAGTATGTCCAGTTGCAAAATTATGTTATGTATATGTCTGTATGTTAGGAGTAGTTTTGGAGTATGGAGGTAACATTATTATTAGGTATTCTCAATAAACCCATTGAGATCCCCAGGATACACCATGCCCAGTCTGAATCTCCAATAGTTCTCTTTCTCGACAATGGTCCTTAAACTGTTCCCTGATCTAAAGGGACCATGACAGCTGACTAGAACCAGATTTATGATGGGTGGCAACATGTCTGGGCATTCTGTGTAGTGGGCAAGCAGATTTTCTTCTTGCTCTCTGAGGTCTTGTATCTCTTGTGATATGCGGCCTACATGTTGAAGTTCGCAGGAGCATTCAGGAGCATTAAGCCACATTTTTATCAGCAAGATAAGGTTTGAGCTTTGATGAGTATTTATAATGTCAGAGAGCAGAGATAAGGAGTCCATCTGCTCCCCAGGTGATGGAAAATACAGAAAATCCACGGGCAGCTAGTAGAGCATGTCAGCTCTGTACAGAAAAAAAGGATTCCATATTGTTAATAAAGACCAACTGGAAAAAAGATTTTTAGCTCAAAATAAGTATAATGCAATAATACGAAATGTCCACAAATGTGTACATAGACTTTAAAGCACATATGGATGCCATAGAGGAGGGGTCCATGCTCGGGAACCTGCTTTATGAACCAGAAGCATGCTATGTAAAATTGGCACTTGCTCTTTCAGACTGGCTTGTCCATGTAATGAATGCTGGATGTAATGTCTTTTTATATCGGCTAGGTTCACACATTGGGTCGGTTATACTGTTGGACCTGTCTTAAACAAATTTCATTGCCGATGTGGATAGGTCATCAATATCATAATACCGGAATACCCCTACTGCACAGCTGAATTGGGCTGCACTGTGCAATGGCCGCTAAGTGTGACTGCACCCTAACACGCAGCAATATTTATGCAATTATCTCCAGGATCAGTAAAGTTTTATAATGAAATATTTGTGACTGGAGAACCTCTTTAATTCAGAGCTTTCATTCGTTATTTACCCACAACTCTGCCCCAGGAGGCCTTCATGCTGTGATCTGTCATGTCTGATTTTCTTTTTCTTGATCAGCATATGCTAATAATTTAATTTTATCCTGTAAAAATCAATGTATTTAACAGTTCACGGCATAAAGAGCTTTTGCCAGTGTTTTCTAACAGTCATAAAGCTGCATTTGTTATGCTGATTACTCCGATAATACTTACTGTATGTATTTTATAAAAAGCTGATATTATAATTCGGAAAGCTCAAGGAATCAGACAACATTATGATTTTCTACTTGATTAGCACATTGATTCTTGGTGATGAATGGTGCCAATTATTGTTGCTTGGTGCAAAAAAAAGGAAAATTATTATTTTGCATTGTAATGAAGATAATTTGTACTTAATTCAACACATACTGAAAGATGCTAATCACAGTCACCAAACGGAGTTAGACATTTTTTCTGGAAACAAACTTGTTTGAGAGTTAATTATGGAAGTATAAGAAAAAGTTTACAATGACTCTCTCCTAACTGCCTGGTACGCGATACAAGCTAATTCACACTTGCGTATCATGGATCTCCATTAATATTAATTGAAAAAAATGTTGCAAAAACATTGTGATGGCTTTATTCACATGGCGTTTTTTTGGTAGAAAGCTGCAGTTGTTGTGGCCATTTTTGATGATGTCTTTTGAGTAAATCAGTAGTGCATTCTAAATGTAGAGGAACTATAAAGGAATAAGTTATAGTTATGTTTCCTGCTAGATCCACTTCTGGCTTTGTCTAAAAAACAAAACCAAAAGCCGTGGCTTAAAAAAAGCCATGCATGAAACCACCTAAGGGCAGTATCACTCTAAGCTTTTTTGTCATTCTTTGTGGTAGTTTTTGAGGTTCTTTTTGAGCCAAAGCCTTAAGTGTAAAAGAAAGTCCATTGACCCCAAAGAGCACAACTCAAGTGTAAAAATCATCTCTAGAAAAAAGGCCTGTTTTTCCTGTGTTGTATAATTCCCATAGGCACAAGGTCGTTCACTGCTCCTGAAGATGAATTTGAGCTTCAGCACACAGTGCAGGGGCTAGATTGTCAGGGCCAGGCTAGATATCCGATCCTGTCAATCAACAGGCAGGTGGACACTTCTTCACCTGTGGGGACAACCCCTCACAAGTGAAGAGCTCCCAGTAATGAGGCTAATTGATTTGTGAGAATTGGTTGTGCCAAGTGAAAATTATTACTTATCTACAGGATAGGCGGATAGCTAACTGATTGTTTCGGCTCTGACCACTGGAGCCCCCAATGATCCCGAGAATTGGGTTCCCATTTCCACATCCTGATGGAGCTGCACATTGACCATTTGCCCTCCTGCTCCGTTAATTCCCTATCTGACTGCCAGAAACAGCCAAGTGCAGCACTCGGCTATCTCTGGCAGTGCCATAGAAAATGAATGGAGTGGAAGTATGTATGCGCGATGTGCCACTCCATTGGGATGGGGACACGGGACCCCTGTTCTTGGAATCAGTGAGGGTCCCATCAGTCAGACTCCCACCAATCAATTATTTAGTCCCTTTAAAGACGTATCAATCACACAATCAAAAAATTCACAAAATCAAAAATAATAATTACATCATGTGCCTAATAATGCAGTATCAAAACCTGCAAAGCCAAGTTTAAATAGCATTTATGAAAGAAAAGATGTAGGTCCAGAGTGCGTCCATGATCTGTGTCACTGTGAAGTTCCTACACGTATCGCCATTAAGCATGGCTTCATCATAGGTCATTGAATATGTGTTCGGTATAATGTTTGATTACCTCCACCCTTACCCAAAAAGAGTCCAGACCCATCTATGCACTCTGCACCAGGTGTTGGTGAGATAATTTTTTGCATCATATTTTGACTTTGTATCACAAGCTCACTAAGTTCCCGGTAGGTACATGGGTAAATAGACTACAACGTTTAGGTCTCAAATCACAGATGCTGCCCAAATCTCAACATGCACATGCGCCATCTTCCCATATGTAGCAAGGAGCATACGCAAAAAGTTTAAAAAGTGATTACTTACTTTCCAATGTATTTTTACTCACAATCGAGTTACTATGATGGCGGGTACAAGACACTGCCATGACAGGTTGAATAATTGTCACTCATCCTTAATGCATTGGTTTGTGATCAGATCAATCAAGCATGGTTATAAAATAATTTTTTCAGATGCGAAAACAGAATGTATTACATCTCACCCCTTCATTTGAAATCCACGCAACCACAAATTATGTGGCAGATTTTTTACTCAGTGTGTGGATGAGATTTCTTAAAATCTCATCTACTTGGCTGGTAGTGTACAACACTGTGGATTTTCCTCACAGAAATCCCCAAAAGTAGTGAATCTGCAGTGTTTTCACCAGCGTAAAGGTAGGGCCAAACGTGGAATAAATGCAGATTCTGTGCAGTGAAATTTGGTATGGAAATATGCAGCATTTATAGCACAAGCAAAGTAGATGAGAAGATCTGAAATTTCATCTACATGCTGGGGAGAAGACTTGCAGCATAAAACTGACTTGTGCAGTGGGTTGTCAATCTGAAATATAAGTTATTTTGCAGGTTTTACCAATGGATTTCAATCTTTTACAGTGACCAGATTTAGGGTGACCCAACGCTACACTGGGTCCTCTGGACATTGAGGTGTCATCACCTGTTGCTGTTCTCTGGAAGGAATGATAAGGCATGGTACACCCCAATGGGAAATAAGTCCAGAGAGTTAGGGTCTGCTGTTAATCTGTGTGCTTCTTTACTAGAGGAACAAAACAATACAGGAAAGGCACTGGGCTGGATTCTCCAGTCTCCTTCCTGGCAGAAGAAGGTTTTGTGCTGAGGAAAGGCTTGAGCTAGCTGTCCCTCTCTCTCAGAAGACTGGCACCTAGGCTGGTGGCCCATGGTCTGTGGCTCAATTGTCCAACTGGCTTCCTGGTCACAGGGCTGGTGACCCAGGGTCTGTGGCTCAGCATCCCCATCTTAGTGTCTTCTTCTAGTCACTCATGCGGTCTGGCAGACTTTCTTCTACTAAGCACTAGTCCCTATCTGAAGACAACTAAGGGCTCTAACTGCTCTCCTTATATACAGTTTCTAGCTGTGTTTCTAGAACCTTCAAGTGGGAGGGCTGCAGTGAAGAAGCACAGCCTAAACAGAAACATTGTTACAATTTCTATCATTGACTCTATCATTGACTTTCTATCATAGAGCTTCAATGCAAATCTATAGGTATGAATAAGCAGTTTTTCTGGACACAAGTCTTCAGACATTAACAACAGAGCTAAACCAAACAGTCAGAAGTTCAGTGTGTCTGTTTTTTCCCTCCAAAACCTTGCATAGGTAGAAAATCATAAAGTCTCTCAGTATTAGCTGGCTGTGCATTAACCCTTTCCACAGTGCAGTGCAGCTATAGTGTAATAAGTGCAAATTAACAGAATAGAATATATTACAATTAAAAATATAAATGCAGTTTAACAATATGAAAGTGCACACAAGAGCATAAATCACAGTGCGAGTTAACCCTTCAAAGTGCAATAAAGTAGGGAGTTGATGGTTTTGCATAGCAGCAATAAGGGCAAATGTCTACAAATGTCCACAGTGCAAAATACCCTAAGGGTACTACACTTTGAAATAGAAAGATTGAAAACAGTGGAAGGCCCGCTGCAATGCCTATTTTGAGTGGATTTTCAGTAGCAGTTTTTCCACAGTGGACTTGCTATGTGTAAACCTGCGGAATAGTCTTGATGGCTTAAAATATTTAGATGCTTTCATAGTAAAGAATAAGTAGAAAATAATCAGCATATAAATGTGAAGAATTCTTTCACTGTTTCAATGTTGATGCATGATGGGGTCAAGACAGAAAAATGTCCCCTTTACGGTAGCTTAGTTCATGCTGTAGTTTACTTTTTACCTTACTCTGAAACGGTAGGGGAAAACAAAGCTGGAAAATGTATGCACATTAGTCCCTTCATCTATAGCATTTAACTTCCCCTGGTTGAATTTTATGGACATAAAGTACTATGCAAAAGTTTTAGGCAGGTGTGAAAATATGCTGCAAAGTAAGAATGCTTTTAGAAATAGAAGTGTTAATAGTTTAAATTTATATTTATTTTGCAGCAGGACAATGACCCCAAACTTCCAGACAATGAACTATCTTCAGTGTAAAGAAGATCAGAGCCAACATCATTGGGTCTGTCTGGGATTTTATGAAGAGACAGAAGGATTTCAGCAAGCCTACTTCTACAGAAGATCTAGGTTTAGTTCTCCAAGATGTTTGGAACAACCTTGTTGCCGAGTTCCTTCAAAACTGTGTGGAAGTATATTTAGAAGAACAGATGTTGTTTTGAAGACAATTGATGGTCACACCAATTATTGATTGGATTTAGATTTTTCTTTTGTTCATTCGCTTTCCATTTAGTTAATTGATAAAAATAAACTATTAGCACTTCTATTTTTGGAAGTATTCTTACTTTGCCATATGTGCCTAAAACCTTTGCACAGCATTGTATGTATTTTTTGAGCAATGTGACGATGTACATCCAAACACCTAAACTATTTACTGTGATGCATTTGGGTGTAGAGATTGCATACAGAGAAAAGTGTCAGTCCTACAGCAATCACCAAACTTATTGCCTTCATCTGGTGCCTGGTTTTAGGAACCAGAGCTGAAGGTCGTAGAATTTGCTCATCCCTCCTTGTCTTTTTATGACCATTGAGACAATTTCTAACAATGTAGTTCCTTTATAGAGGGGAGTCCTATGGGGGAGGCCAGTTTCCTCCCACATTACAGAAAAAGGGATGGGCAGGCTTGGACTGGCCCTCAGGGGTACAGGTGAATCCCCTGATGGACCCCTGAGGAAGGTGGTAGGGATGAGCGAACCGAACCGTAACGAATCAGATTCGTTACGAACTTTCTCAAAAGTCATCGAACCGAATTTTCAGAAAGTTTGTGACGAATCTGGTTAAAATAACGGCGACGCAAAATATACGCATATTTATTGAGAATGTACGCTAATGCGTACATATTCAGTTAAGTAGCGTACCTTTGACAACGCTAGACTGTATGTTCGTTACTTGAGTAGGAATGTTCGCAGACGCAGTATATGCGTACGCTAATGCGTACATATTCAGTTAAGTGGCGTACCTTTGACAACGCTAGACTGTATGTTCGTTACTTGAGTAGGAATGTTCGCAGACGCAGTGTATGCGTACGCTAATGCGTACATATTCAGTTAAGTAGCGTACCTTTAACAACGCTACACTGTATGTTCGTTATTTGTGCGGTAATGTTCGCATTAGCGTACGCATTAGTGTAAATTCTCAAATATGCGTATATTTTGCGTCGCCGTTGTTGAAGTCACTTGGATTTTTTCCACTTTTTTCATTGTAATAGCAACTGCAAGTAAACGAAACTGTACCCTATCTGACTCCCATTATTGTAGCAGCAGTTATTCAGCCGTTATAGCAAGGTTCGTTTTAGGTTCGGTTCGTACGAATCCAAACTTCACTAAAGTTCGCCGAAGCGAACCAAACCGAACTTTTCAAAAGTTCGCTCATCCCTAGAAGGTGGGCCCATAGTCTCCCACCCCCTGCACAAGTGGTAAATAACACAGTAGACCTACTCCACTTAATACATATATTCAATGTACAGCACCTCAACCAACCTATGTTCATAGAAAAAACTTGATAGATTATCAAAGAAACTCCCCAGTTTATTATTATAGACACAATCAGAGCTGAGATTACTTCTAGGTATAGAGGAATGCTAGCCAGTGTCCTCTGCAGCGACCCCCATATTCAGTCATCTGGTAGCATCTTGCTGCTGTGTGAGCAGGTAATATTTAAATGTATCCATACGGTGGGCCCCCAAAATAAATGTTACTGGTGGGACCTAGGCACCCCAGTCTGACACTGGGGATGGGCCACCATTTCCATAGGCCTCCCATCAGCCACACACCTGGATGGTATTGAGAACCTTGATTATCAGAGAATATTATAATTGTAATAGGAATATATGTTCATCATTACGACATGCAGCATCTGAAGAAGACGCAAAGGGTAAAAATAACAAACTGAACATCAGCGGATAAACAATATTTGCCTGCAATTTATTACAGGGGACGCATAAAGTGATTTTTTTTTTCATCCTTAACCTGACACTTTGCACAATATGCTCTGAGGCTTTGAGAAAACATTATTTCATGTTCTTAGCCTAATCAGTCTTGTCTGCCATTCTCGGAGAACAGGGAGGTTCATTGTTATATGCAGCTGTCATTTGTTCCATCTCCCTGCTCTCTGCCTTCAATATCTTGGTGGTATTTAGTGAAAGTAATTTTCAGTTCGAAATCTTGTGCCCTTTTCAGTAAGTGCAAGTTTTAGCACTTCATCAATGGCCAAAGGATTCCAAGCTATCTGGGATGTATCAGGACAGTTGATAAAACCTCGGCGAGCAGCCTATGATAGTACATCTCATCATAAATAAAAAAAAAAAGCAGAAAGGGCCTTTGTCAGTGTTTATCTGTAACGCTTTTATTCTCTGCCCTTGATTTCCTCTTCAGAAAATTGATGCACCCTTAAATTGAAGCAGGAGGCTTGACAGGTGATGGTTAGTGTGATAACTGCTCAGATTTCATCAGGCACTGTTTTTCTCGTGGTGCAATTGTAGGAACTTTCAGCTAGATTACCTGTCATCCACTACATCAGATAAAAGAGGGAGAGTTGAAAGATGCAGTTTTGCCACTGTATGTCTCACAGGAAATAAAAAGCGCAGGTGAGGTAACAGTCGCGGTACCTGCACCACAATTATATTTTAATCAGGGTCTTCTGTCAGCCGCGCCAGAGGGAACACTGACAATCGTTGAGTAAATTCGGCATTACATTTACATATTTTAAATGTATAGTCAGTAGAATGAAAAAGCTCTACAATCTCTTGCCTTAACAACTGTATACTGTATTTTACAATATCCAGAAAAAAATAAAGAGAGTACGGAGGCAGCACGTCCTTTCTGTGAAGTTTATTCCTGATGCGACGTTTCAGCCAACAAGCCTTTTTCAAGCAACAAGCCGAAACGTTGCATTTGGAATAAACTTCACAGAAAGGGCGTGCGGACTCCTTACTCTCTCTATTTTTTTGTGGATATCCAACTTGTTAGGGGAACCTTACCACTTCCCCTGGAGACATGCACCCACTACCATATCTACCTGGGTGTGCTGACCACCATCCTTGACTTTTTGTATTTTACAATATGTCATCATTCATTTCAGGGCTCGTTGATTTAATTTTTGCCATAAAATGGTGGCCAACTGCTGCCAAAATGTAAATAACTGAACCCGAACTAGATGCTGTATTTTGGCTTTTCCCCTAAACCCGAACTCTATATTTTTCCCAGTTTTATCCATGTAGCCACATATCCCATGCCACTAAAGGTTTAAAGGGGTTGTCCAGCTTTTTTACTTGTTAAATTTCAACCCCAGCCTGCTGTACCTGTGGAAAAAACCATACTCACCTGCTTCCTGGTTCTGGCTCCCTTCACTGGTCTTCCGATCCGCATCTTGTAAATTTTTGGAAAGATGGGGTCACATGCATGGCCTCAGTGAAAATGTGTCCTCAAAGGACATGTCAATACTGAGTCACATGTTTGGAGACACGTCACTGCTGAGGCCAGTCATTAGCTTCAGCAGTACGTGTGACTCCGTCCATTAGTTTACAGATGGGAACCACAAGATCACTGAAGAGAGCCAAGTTGGAACTGTGGGGAGCAACAGGCTAGGATTGAAAGTTAAAAAGTTGAAAAGAAAAAAGCTGGACAATCCCTTTAACTTGAATCTTCTAGGACACAATGCATAATCAGTACCATGGTCCTACAACCATCATGTGGCTTTTATAGCACTGGTGTGAAGGCCCCCTAAACTGCTACAAAACTTTGACATGAGAGGCTCAGATGTATAATGAAAACATGTACAAAGGTTGGCCAAAGAACTAAAAACAAATGGCACATGAAATTCAGGAATGCTAGCCAAAACGTCATTCACGTTTGATAGCTAATTATCACATTCAGGTAGCATGCTTGAAAGTTTCAGACCTGAAATAGTATGGCCGCTTTCAGACAAGTGTATTTGCAATATGTATAGAGTCCGGATTTAATGTACCGGAATCCGCTGCTAATGTTAATGAATGGAGCTGTTCAAATGAGCGTATAATTTCTGTCAGTATTTGAAATCCGCAGCATGTAAGAGTTTTGTGCGGATTTGTTTCCAAATACGCACATTACAGTCTGTGCAGTGCATAAATAATGAAGGAAGAAATACGCATGTAAATCATCTAACATGCCTGACATGTCCAAAGGTGCTGAATAAAAGAGCGGAAATTGTATGGCAATGAAGAAAACAGACCAGCTAAGAAAACTCAAGTGTCTGTATTCTGCCACACAATGCATTACTAAGGGTTCATTCACACAACCGTATGTATTTTGCGGTCCGCAAAAAACACAGATGACTTCCGTGTGCATTCCGTATTTTGCGGAACAGAACAGCTGGCCCCTAATAGAACAGTACTATCCTTGTCCGTAATGCGGACAATGTTCTATTTTTTTGCGGAATGGAAAAACTGACATACGGAAATGGAATGCACACGGAGTACCTTCAGTTTTTTTTGCGGTTCCATTGAAATGAATGGTTCCGCATACAGTCCGCAAAAAAAAACGGAGAATATACGGTCGTGTGAATGAGCCCTAAAGAAGTGATTTCCTACAGTTTGTCTATCTCCACTAGGTAGACACATGATGCTCCATCCCTGTGGGGAATTCATTTAGAGCAGGGGCTTAAAGGTGTATTCTGGTAGATACAAGTTATCCCCTATCCACAGGAAAACTTTTAAATTAGTGGGGGTCCTACTGGTGGGAGAAAATGGTGTATAGCTGAAGTCTGCACCTACCCCTGGCTGGTGTAGACTTCAGTTTCTGGCCCATGGTAGGAAAGAGATGTGCCTAATTTATTAGCCCCTTAAAGGGGTTCTGCAGTTCTATTAAACTGATGACCTATCCTCTGGATAGATCATCAGCATCTGATCGGCGGGGGTCCGACACCCGGGACCCCCGCCGATCAGCTGTTTGAGAAGGCAGCGGCGCTGCAGGAGCGCCGCGGCCTTCTCTGTGTTTACCGCAGGCTCAGTGACGTCACGGCTAGCATCACTGGCCTGGGCGGGGCTAAACGCCATTGAAGTGAACCGAGCTTGGCCCCGCCCAGGCCAGTGATACTAGTCGTGACGTCACTGGGCCTGCGGTAAACACAGAGAAGGCCGTGGCACTCCTGGAGCGCCGCTGCCTTCTTAAACAGCTGACCGCCAATTGAATGCTCATGATCTATCCAGAAGATAGATCATCAGTTTAATAGAACTGAAGAACCCCTTTAAGGACTGGGCCTGTTTTAGTTTTTGTAATTTTTATTTTTCCTCCCCACATTCCAATAGGCCTAAATTTTCTGTTCACATATGAGGACTTAATTTTTTTGCAGGTCAAGATGTATTTTTATAGGCACCATTTAATTTACCATAACTTGTATTAGAAAAGAAAGAAAGAAATTCTTTGTGGGATAAAATTGGAAAAAAAAACATAATTCCACTAAGGTTTTTGGGATTTTGATATTATGACGTTCACTGTGCGCTAAAAATTACATGACATCCTTATTCTGTGGGTCAATATGATTACGGCGATACCAAGTTTGTATAGTTTTTATTTTGTTTTATAACTTTAAAAATAAATAAAAAACCTTTGAAAAAATCTACATTTCCTTTGCATCTCCATTTTCTGAAATTTTTTTTAAAATTTCCATCTGCAGAGCGGTATGAGGGCTTGTTTTTTGCAGGATGAACTGCATTTTTTATTGGTACCATTTTTGGGGTACGTGAAACTATTTGATCACTTTTATTCAATTTTTTGGGGGGACAAGGTAACTAAAAAATGGAAAATCATGTTTTTGTTTTTTTACGTTATGGTATTATGCAAAAATTTCTTTAGTATTCTAACAGCGTTTTCGGATGTGGCGATTCCTGTTAAGTTAAATTTTTTATTGTTTATATATATATTTATGTAACATTGGATAAGGGAGGTGATTTAAACTTTTATGTTTGTTTTTTTTAAACATAATAACTTTGAGCTCGCATTGGGGGCTAGACCCCTCTTCCCAGTCACTATTACAGTGAACAGGATTCTGCCACTCTGCCTGATGAGCTATGTCTCATGCACAGCTTTGCTGGCAGTGTATCATGACAGGCCTGGGAAGCTTCAAACATTTTCAGGATGTCATAGTAACCGATTGGAGCCTTGAGATTTAACTATGGGGACTCCGATCGGAAGGAGCCACATCCCTCTGCCTAACCTCACAGATGCTGCAACCGTTATTGAACTGGGCTGTTGATGGGTTAAAATTACCAGTTTTGAGGTCATCGCCAATCCCAGTCATTGGAGCAGACATATGGTATTGCCGGCCTCCCTACTTGTGGTTACTCTGATGGTTATCAGTGTTGTTATCAGGGTTGCCAACCATCCAGAAATTTCTGGACAGTCTGTAAAAATAGGTGATTTTTTTCCGTACTGTGTCCGTGAACAACAATTGATGTGTCCGAGATTTTTGTGAGGCTAGTAGTACTTGACCAGATTATTTGGGGGTAATTATCATAATTTAACAGCTCACAGTAAATGCTGGTAATAAATTCTTATGCAGTATACTGGGCTACAGACCTGTTATACTTATAATCTTCATCATTCATTATGGTTTTCTAATTTGTCTGTAAAAAATGTTGTCTGTCTGTAATTTTGGGATAAGTTGTCCAGAAAAAAGAAAAATTACGGTTGGCAACTCTGGTTGTTACATAGGACTGCAGGTTATATCTACTATATTATCTGCACTCATAGTTATCACTCTGTTTTCTGTCGTGTTACATAGGACTGCAGGTGTCACCCTCTTTCCCTGCGTCATCTACATTGCTGTGTTCCATCAACTTTTCATCTTACTACATGAGCAGCATAGTAATATCCCTGAAACTTAGGCCATCATTTTTTTGATCAGTGGGGGTGCAGTGCCCCTGACGATTATTACATTGAAGAGACAATGGCATTCCGATGAGTTCTTCTTCCCCCTCACCCTTGTACATGTTGCTGTATCTGTGCATTTTCAGTTACACTGGACATGATGAAGTGTTCGGCACAGCCATATTATGGAGGAGCCATTGTATCAAACAAAAAAAAAAGGGTGCGTGAGCTCCTTTCACTGAGATGAATGGTGGGGGACCTGGAGTTCAGACCCCCATGATCAGTATTAATGGCCTACAACAGGGATCAGCAACCTCCACACACCAGCTGTTCTGAAACTACAACTTTCCCTTCACTTCTATGGCAGTTACAAGAACAGCTAAGTGTGCATGTTGGGAGTTGTAGTTTCACAGCAGCTGATTGTAGATTTACAGCAGCAGAAGATTGCTGATCCCTAGCCTCGAATATTGATGTATGGCAGTCAGAGTGGGGACAAGGGGTAGGCAAGGGTAGATGCCTGCTTAGACCATCACCTCGCTACCAACGGCGGGGTGCAATCAAAGCCGCATTTATGGACATTCAACAGCATAGGCTTCAGCAGAACTGCACAAGTGGTCGTCATGATGTCACCGCAGGAGCAGGGTTGTCATGTGTACTGCCTGCGCTGGGACCCAGCAACACAGGCTACAGTCAGAAGAGGTCTGTGGCCTGCAGCGCAGATGGCAGCAAGGGAACGGGAGTGAGGTAAGTTGTTTTTTTTCCAAACTAAGCAGTGGCCTACTGTGACTAAAGGGGGGAAGGAGAGCGTTATATACTGGCACTAAAGGGGGAGAGCATTATGTACTGGCACTAAGGGGGGGGGCACAAAGGAGCATTGTGTACATGGACTAAAGGGGACATTATATACTGGCACCAAGGGGGGAGCATTATGTACTCGCACTATATGGAGCAGAGGAGCATTATATACTGGCGCTACAGGGGTATTATAACTACAAGGGGGCATTAGAGCTACAGGGGACACTGCAGGAAGGGCATTAAAAATATTGGGGGCATTATGGTTATATTAATACTACTAGAAATACTGTAGGGGCACTATTATTATTATTAGGCACAATATGTAGGCATTGTTACTAATGGGACACCCTTGGGGAGTATTATCACTATTGGGGGTACTAGTGGTAATAAAGGCAGTCTGGGAGCACTATTACTATGGGGGGACTATCTGCATGGCACTGTTAGATCTGACAGTGTAGTGTTTGTAGACATGGGGGAGCACAGCAAGTGCAGTATTAGGAGTAGCAGCATGGTGACAGTGGCCTGTATAAATTTGTGGGTTGATTTGCAAAAAAAAACTGTTCCCATGTGCCATATAATAATACTGGTGTCTTCTTATGTGGCAGAGGAGGCTGCATACAACTGACCAAAGATGTCTGGCCGTGGTGGTCTGAACCAAATAGAGAACAAAAGGAAAATGAATAACTGAGATCCATGGAGACGTCACCTGGAAGTCATTAGATCTGTCCCTGCTTCTTTTAAATGTGTGTTGATCTATTTTTTAGTAAGTAGGGTCACTTTAAATTGATTTGGGAGGGGAGGGGCTGTAGCTTGCTCTGCCTAGGGCACCAAACTACCTCATCCTGCCCTGATGGCAGTGCAGAATACAGTTCTGTTTGATGCAATGTTTATGTGTGCGGGGCTGAGGGAGTGACAGCTGTCTTGTGACCAAGGATCACAGTGTAGCAATGCAGCCATAGAAATGAACGAGATTACAGAGTGACCCCAGAATCGCATAAAATCCAACCCTGCTGGTTATTTAATTTTCATATTTGTTATATGACCGAGTGGGTAGGGGTTATATGGTGAGCGATCATGACTAGCCGCAGGAGTGGGGGTTACATGTGAGGAGGGGGTTAAAGGGAAGTAGCTGGGGGAGGGGGGGATAATAATGCAGCTATTGGCCTCCACATGTGATCGGTATTTTGGTAGCACACAGGCGATATACCCTTACCCTAAAGGACAGGCTGAGTGCATGATTCAAAGTGTGAAGAACACTGGTTCTTAAAAGTTTATGAACCCTTCAGAATTTTCTATATTTCTGCATAAATTTGACCGAAATCTACTTCAGATTTAGCAGGACTATCCCTGATTTTCAGAGACAACGACAGCAAATTTGCACTGTCCTGGGCTACAAATGGGTGGGACTAACTGAAACCCTGCCTATAAGTGGTTGTTTCCAGGCAGGGGTGGGACGTTCCAAGGGGCGTGGCTTAGATACTATCTGAAATATTTGTAAGTCTGTGATAGGTGCAGCAGCACAAATAGCAGCAAAATGCACAGTTCAAAGGTAGATCGCAGTGCAATACTCTCTCAATAGTAGTGTAGATGCAACGATGAGGCTAGTAGTATTTCCTTGCTCTCTCTCTCTCTCTCTCAGTAAGAATTCTTTACAGTCTTTTAGCAGAACCAGATAGGGATGGCCAATCCATCTTAAAGTATGGGGGATGCTGTAGAAGTATTCCCTCTCCACAGCAGCAAAGCCTTTCTTCCATAAATGTGCACAATACCTTGCTGTCTGGTCCAATGCATGGCCCTGTGAGTCGAGACCTTCCAAGATATTTTCTTTCCTTTCAGCTTTTCTGTAGGCTCAGAGACAGGGGTTCTCTGAGCTTGGGAATAGCTCTGCAGGAACTCTCCATATACACATCTTTTCTGTAGCTTTCTTCAGAATAGACTCTCACTTTCACTAACCAGGGGCAAACCTAGTCAATCACCTGGTAAACTAAACAGTCTGACATAATTGGTTGCACTGATACAGGGTTATTGAGTTCACACAAGAAATCACAATATTTAACAGTATTAACTGATTGGTATTAGTTAAAGTTTTGCACAGTGACAAAACCTGTCCACTACAATATTGCCAGTGCTGTGTAGATCCAGGGGCCGACTTCTGGCAGTGAAACTACACAGAACAGCTTATCAGTGGGTTTGCAAAGTGCCAGACCCTCACCGATCAGCTTTTGATAGCCTGAGAATAGGGCATAATTTAAAAAAGGCTAGACAAAAATGCTCATGCACAGAACCGTTGCCTGTTTTGCGGTCCGCAAATTGTATTTTGCAGAACGGAACGTCTGGCCCATATGGACAATAATAGGACATGTTCTATTTTTTTTGCGGAACAGCTATTTGGAAATACGGACACATAATGCACACGGAGTAAATTACGTTTTTTATGCAGACCCATTGAAGTGAATGGATCCTCATACGAGCTGTAAAAATAACGGCACAGAAACAGAATACAAAAAAAAGTTTGTTTCATGAAACCTGTTCTGTGGTAGATGCAGGGGCAGACACATCACATGTGCAACCTCTGCAGCTGCTCAAGGGAACAATATCTAAGGGGTTCCACTGCTAAGGGCTTGTTCACACATCACTTATTTGATCAGTTATTTCCATCAGTTATTGTCAGCCAAAACCAGGAGTGAAGCCTACACAGCGATCAGGTGTAATGAAAAGATTTGCACCTGTTCTGTGTTTTTGACCTGCACCTGGTTTTAGCTCACAATAACTGATGGAAATAACTGATCAAATAACTGACGTGTGAACAAGCCCTAAGTGAAAAGTAGTTTCCTACTCTCTATTATATTGTAAGGGAGCACTAATACTGTTACATTTCATAGTCACAATTACTGATCGGTTGTTAGAGGGACATGAGGCGGGTGCTCTGTGATAAGCTATTTTAGAGCATGCACAGTGGCCGCCTGCTGTCTACATGGATCCACTTTTGAAGTAAAACTCTTTGGGGTACATCACAGTATGGGGGACATTTATCAATAATGCCGTAATTTGCGCCAAAAAATACTAACCTTACAAATCAAAAGTGGTGATTTTTTAAAATATAAACCTGCTTATCCGCGTATTTCTCTCTATTTGCAACACTTTAACACCAATGGCACTAGAATGCGACTTTTGTAAACCAAAATGCACCATTTCATCCAACCCTGCTAGACCACACTTGAGACTTTTGAAACAAATTTGTGACTTTTGAAGCATATTTGTGACATTTCAAATAGTAAATTGCAACTTTTGTCTCAGACTCGGGACATTTTTGTTTTGGTTTTGTTGAATGACACTTTACTGACTGTTTAGCTCATTTATATTAGAAAAAATAATTGCATCCTGTTTCAATACTTACCTATGACTTGTTCCCACGACAAGTTGGTTTTCTTTTCAACTTTTTGCCAAAAAGTTGCATCTTTATTCCATATGCACATTTTTACACAAAACACCACCACATAAGCTGGCTTAATTGTTCACAACAATTTGAGCCATTTCTGTCGATAGGAGAATGATCAATGAGGTGAAATATGCGACAATTTGATAGCCCCGCCCACTTTGACATTTAGAAATAATTTCTTGCATGATGCACTCTATATGGTGAAAATTCTGAAGAAAACAGTTGATATATTTGGCACATATCAAAACGCCATTCTTTTTGGTGCTTTTTACACCATACAGGATAGGGGATAACTATCAGATCGTCCTACCGCTGGGACCACCACCAATCACCAGAACGGGAGACCCCGTACCTCCTGCGGGCCCCTTGCTGCTCCCCTAAAATGTCCGTTCATTCATTTCTATGGGAGTAGCTGTACTCGGCTGTCTCCAGAACTCCCATAGAAATAAAGGGAGGCCGCTCCGGTCATTTTAGGTGAGCCCCTTTTCTCGTGATTAGTGAGGGTCCCAGTCGTGGGACGCCCACCGATCTGATAGTTATACCCTATCCTGTGAATAGGGGATAACTTGTACCTACTGGAATACCTCTTTAAGATCAGGCATGAAAGAAAAATGCAAGCATGCTCAACAAGCAGTCTGTGTGTCATGGAGGGGGGTCAGGAGAATTAGCGCATTGACTGACATCTATCTAAAGTATATGTCCAGCTTCAGGTATCAGTGGCCTTTGTACTGTGGTTTACTAATCAATTACTAGTGAAAGAGTAGCATTTCTTTATACAGTACTCCATAATAAAGACTGTCTTCCTTATAAAACCCATTGTTTTATGGGTTTTCTTACACTACAAATTGTGCTGTTAAAATGACCCATTACCTTTGTTCTGCAGGTCTGTACAATTACAGTGATTACAAATTTATATAGATTTTGTTATTTTAAAATACTATAAAATAAATAAAACCTGAAAAAATGTCTGTGCATCACCATATTTTGATACCTATAACTTTTCTTTTTATTTCTATGTAGCTGTGTGAGGGCTTTTTTTGTGTGTGTGGGGGGGGGGGGGGGGGGGGGGTGAGCTGTAGTTTTTATTGATAACATTTTTCAAGCACATTTGACTTTTGATCACTTTTCATTAGATTTTTTTTGAGAAAGTACAGGTCATTTTTATTTTGTTCCATTACGGCGTTCACCGTACGAAATAAAAAAAAAAAATTTATGTTTTAATAGTTTGGATATGATTGTATGCAGTCATACTAATAAGGGTTTATTTTTTGTTTATTTTTATTTGTAAAATTGTGTGTGTGACTTTTTTGTCTTTTGAACATACAATCATTGTCTCACTTATACCATAGACTTTAATAATATAACATTGCAGTCTATGGCAATATTTGTATGTTCTTATTAAGTCTTGCCAGTGGCAGAGTATAACAGAATCCTTTTAATGGTGAGTCTATGAGCCTTCAAAAAGCTGCAGCCTTTGAAAGTAACTGAATGGCAGGGGCATACTGGGAAGTTAAAGTGGCCCTGGAGAAAACCTAAAAGTGGCCCATGTTGCTGGCGAGTTTAAATTGATAGAAGGAAGGGCAACACAAGTAGGCAGGAACATCCGAAGTAGGTGGGGTCTGCAGTACCGTAGTGCAGCACAAAACCCAACAGCAAAACCAAACACCACAGTACAGAATAAAGTACTGCCCTATCACCAGAATAAAGTACTGCCCTAGTATGGCGATACACTTGAATTCAGGAGGGCACCTGTGGCCGCTGGCCAGGGGGCGTAAATACCAGAGGCTCTCTGCAAGAAGTAATTCTGAGAGCATAAGATCTTTATGTACCTGGTCAGCAGCCATGAGGAGGGCTTGGGTGGCCCCCTGGGCATCGGCCCACCAGGAAATTTTCCTGTAGGATTTATGGCGAGTCTGCTACCTGCCTTTCAGATGCAATTGTCAGTTGACAACAGTAACTGAAAGGTTAATGGGGTCATTTATTAACTGGTGTAAAATAGAATTGGCCTAGTTACCCATAGCAACCAATCAAACTCCGCCTTTTATCTCACCAAAGGAGCTGTCAGAAATGAAAGTTGGAATCTGATTGGTTGTTATGGGCAACTAAGCCAGCTCTACTTTACACCAGTTTGATAAATAACCCCATAAATGTCCATGATCTCAGGTACTGCTGAGGTATGTCTGCTGTGTAAGGCTGAGTCTTCGGGGCGATCTTAACCAAGATACATGTTGCATGACAAGAGATTGCTATGTAGCAGTGCAGCCATTGAACTGAATGGGGTCTCTACGTGACTGTTAACTGACCCAAGAATCACAAAAAAATCCAGCAGTGTTGGGATTCTGGGGTTGTCATGGCAACTTGCGACCCCATTCAGTTAAATGGCTGTGTCGATACATTGTGATCTTTGGTCATGCAATGGGTGTTGCAGCCAAGATTGGCATGTTGGCCCAGCCATGGCTATGGTACTGACCCACCTCAACTCATACAGGAAGGGGTTAAGTGCACATGAGCACATGATATGGAATTAGGGTCAGAAGATTTTCTCCCTTTTCATACTTGATTTCATTTGATTTCTTGTCAAAGTGAAATGTTTTTTCTCGTGCTGTGGCTTATTGTTATCAGGCCCTTCCTTAGTTTCAGTGCAACCTGATAAACCTATGAACGTCTCAGTACATTATGTCTTGGAAAAGACACCTGCAGGTTGTGTGAAAAGATCTGAAGTAACTCAATTCTTGCAAGTGAGGCCGGGCTCCTACATTAGATTTCTGGGTCCTTGAGTCTTACAGTTGTTAAATGGAATGCCAAAAATGGAAGATTCTTGTAAACTGCTGCATGTCCTGTAGATCTAGAGGTATACCTGATGATTCCTTGTCAGGTAAGGTAAAATGAGAACAAACTGAACCCAACATGTATGGGTCAAGACAACTTAAAGTTGCATAAAAGAGCTCTAAATATCTGTGATATCTACCAGTGTGGGCATGTGTGTAACTGAAAACTTTTTTATGTTTTACGCCTTGTATTTTTCCTTTTTGTAACCTGATATTCAATCAGTGTGTCAGTAGAAATAAATCTGAACTAACCAGTCACCCAGCCAATATCTGGTCAAAAATGGATATACAATGAAGAGGGATGTGACAAAGATAGCTGAGGACGGAGTGGAGAGGTCTGTGATCAGTGCAAGTTGTGTATGGGCCATGGACTGTAGTAATGTGACTATGGGGCTCCTTGAAGAAAGGGATGCTGAAATGGGTTCTCCAAGCTACAGATATTGATGACCTATCCTCCAGGTAGTTTAGGAGAGATGGGTCGCACTCGTCCACTGTTCGAGGTGCTAGTGGAGTGGATATGATCCAGATTATGAAATATAGAAGAATACCACTGCACACTGTTTTCAATGCAATTAGGAAATTTTTATTTTTTATATCCTCCACATGTAAATATGGTCATGGAGAAATAAGTGCCTTTAGCAAATCAGTGACTTTTAGTTTCTCTGACGTTTCGGTCACCTCCGGACCTTGGTCACAAAGTCACTAGATGAAAAAAGAGACATCAATGAATAAATAGGAGGCTTATAATCCATTTCTGATGTTGTCAGTAAGTGAAAAAAATTCATATGACATATGTGGAAATGAGAGTAACGATGGCTAGGTGGCCAATTTTTCATCAAAGTGCACATTCAGCAAATAGCAAAAGATGGCTGGGTATTCAGTACTTAATGCTGGATACAGCCCTAGATTATTTGTTACATAAGACAGACAAGGACATATATACATAAAAGCAAACAAAATAAATCCTAAAACATACTTATGACACAGAAGGGGGGCACAGTATGAGTTATGGGGAGTGGTGGGGAGCGCGACCCCAGTGCCGGCAGGAGGGCTTACCAGAAAGAAGGAAGGCAGGATAGGAGGAGAGACCCCCGTGGACAGTGTAGTAGCGCTGCGGGGGATGGTAGTCAGCGTGTGTAAAGCCGAGCTGGTCGGCATCTCTAAGTAGGAGGGAGCGCATGCGTAGTCCAGCGAGATCTTGCGGGACCAAGGCTGGATGCATCTCGTGAGAGATGAGATTACAGGGTGAGAGAAAGGGCAGGTGAGGCGGCGGCCATATTTGAATGGGGCAAGCGCAAGCTGCACTGCAGTAATGGAACAATGGAATATATAAAGAACGGGTTATGTGAAATATGTGAAACATAACTAATGTAAAGGTGTCAGAGTGTTATGTGAGGGAAATGTATGAAGGGATCTAAAGTGTTGTGAAGTTGAGTCAGTGAATTGTAATGGGGATGGAGAGGGTAAATGGAGGTGTGGTGAATATGGGAGGAGGGTGACGGATATTATGAGTATGTGGAGTGTTATGGATTGGGGGATGTGATGTGGATTGGGCTGTGAGGTATGTTGGGGGTGGGCAAAAGGTATGCAGACAAAATGTGGGAGGGGAGAGGAAAGAGTGTTTAAGATAAGAGGGGGGGGGAGGGGGAAGGGGAGAAAAGAAAAAGAAAGAGAAAGAAGAAAGAAGGAAGGAGAAGAGGAAGGTGGGGAAAAAAGAAGAGGAGAGAAGGAAGGTAAGAGAAGGGAAAGGCGAGAGGGGGAGGGGGGAAGGGGGAAAAAAGGAAAAGGGAAGAGGGAGGGAAAAGAGGGGAAGGGGGAAAAGAAAGGGAAAAAAAGAAGAAGAAAAGGAGAAAAGACAAGAAAACAGAGTGAGAAGGGAAGAGAAAGGAGAAACAAGAGACAGAAAGAAGGAAAAAAAGGAAGAGAAAGAGGGGGAAAGGAAAGAATAGGGAAAGGGGGAGCCGGTCTGGGGTGCATACTACCTCTATGGTCCCACGTTGAGTCAATTGGTCTAAAAGGTAAAATGCAAGAGAGTTAGTATATGAAGATCAGCATACATAAGTTTCCTAAGGAAAAAAAGTTGCATGAACTGGCAAGACAATGTAAACGATTCTATGCAGGGTAAATGTTCATAAATGGAGATTAAAGTCCCGGTTAAGGCCTCTGGGAAATAAACATTGTAACGTGTGAATCCAAAAGGATTCTCGATCCTTCAACAACAGTACATGATTCCCGCCACGTCTGGGCCGTGGTACCTTTTCAATGATTTGGAATTTAAGTTGGGCGATGGTATGTTGAGCCTTGATGAAGTGATCAGGAATGGGAAGCCAAGTCTTTTTACATCTAATGCTGGATTTATGGCTTGTTATACGATCTCTTATTGCTTGAGTGGTCTCGCCGACGTAGAGAAGTCCGCATGGGCATTTGATGAGGTAAACGACAAAGCTCGTATCGCAAGTGAAGAAGTCCTTGATTGGGTATTGCTTTCCTGTGTGTGGGTGTGAGAAGTGGTTGCCTTTGATAATGTTTGAGCAGCAGCTACAGTGAAGGCATGGGAATGTGCCGTGGCGTTGTGTCCTGAGGAAAGTTTGCTGTGGTTGAAGTGTCATACTGCCAATGTCAGCTTTGATGAGTTTATCTCTGAGATTGGGGGCTCGCTTTAGACACATGAGAGGGGGAATTTGGAAACAGGGAATAGTTGGATAGGAGTCACGGAGAAGTGGCCAGTGTTTTTTGATTATATGTTGAATCTTAGTTACTAAGGGATGATATGTGTGTATAAATGGGACTCGTTCGGAAGAGTCATTTTTTGGTTTACTGGGAGGTGGTGTGTACTTAATCTCTTTATCAAGTATAGTTTTGGGGTAGCCCCTATCAATGAACTTTTTTGCCATGGTTTGAAGTTGTGATTGTCGGACATGGGGGTCAGATACTATTCTGTTTATCTGATGAAATTGAGATCTGGGAAGGGAATTTTTGGTGGCAATGGGGTGGCAGCTGGAGTAAAGTAAAAGGCGATTACGGTCAGTTTGTTCAGTGTAGAGATCGGTTTGAATATTGCCTACATCATCCTTGATAATCTTAGTGTCCAGGAAACTGATAGAGTGGTAGTCATGATTGAGTGTGAACTGTAATTCTGGTCGGGGAGTGTTGAGTAACTGGGTGAATTCATGTAAAGTGGTTAATGGGCCATTCCAGATGCAAAATACGTCATCAATGAATCTGTACCAGCAGAGGGCATGTTGTTTAACCCTTTCACGACCGGAGCTTTTTTCGGTTCTGCATTTTCGTTTTGCGCTCCCTGCCTTCAAACAGCCATAACTCTTTTATTTTTCTGTTCACATAGCTGTATGAGGGCTTGTTTTTTGCGGGACAAGTTGTACTTTCCAACGCCACCATTTAATATTGCATACAGTGTAGTGGGAAGCGGGAATAAAATTCCAAACCGGGTGAAATTGCAAAGAAAACGCTATTCCGCTACAGTTCTACGGGTTTCTTATTTACAGCGTTCGATGTGCATTAAAACTGATCCGTTACTTTCATTCTACTGGTCAGTACGAATCCGGCAATACCTAATATGTATAGTTTTTCCTGCGTTTTCATAGTGATAACATAATTAGAAAGTTGCCCTTTTTTTTTTTTTTTTTTTCCTTGTCAAATCTTGACCCCTATAACTTTTTGGTATTTATGTGTACAGAGCTGTATGGGGGCTCATTTTTTGCGGGACGATCTGAAGTTTTTATTGATACCATTCTGGGGTGTGTATGACTTTTTGATCACTTTTTATTTAATTTTTTTTAGAAAAAAAAAGCGACAAAAAACGGCAAATCGCCATTTGGACGCTTTTTTCCGCCACACAATTCGCCGTATTGGAATTTTTTTTTTATATTTTAAAAGTACAGGCGTTTTCGGTCACGGTGATACCCATGATGTCTATATTTATTGTTATTTAGGTATTTATTTTTTACTTATACGGAAAGGGGGGTGATTTGAACTTTTACATCTTTTTATTTTTTATATATTTTTTAACATTTTTTTTTAATTTTTTTTTACTATTAGAAAGCTCAAATATGGGCTTATAAATTGTGGCTTTTTTTTTTTTCTTTATGAGCAATTCTGGGTTTTATAGGCTCAGAAAACCATCAATTGCTCATTTCTTATCCTGGCCTGCCATCTAGTGGCCAGAATAAGAATTGCAGTTTGAAAACTGTAATCCTCACCAGCGAGGATTACAGTTTTCATATGGTGTACAGACACCCCGATTGGTCACACGGGGTGTCTGTACACCACCCGGAAGCGAACGCTTCCGGGTTTAGACGCAACTAGATGCCGTGATCACGTGTGATCACGGCATCTAGTCAACCCGGAAGACGCCGCCGAAGTGGTAGGTAGCGGCAAGTCTCTGCTGTTAGAAACAGCAGAGACTTGCCGGCCATGACGCCCGCCGCACCCGCGAGCGGGCGCCATGTGCCCGCATCGCCCCAGCGCCGTACATGTACGGCGCTGGTCGCGAAGGGGTTAAATAATTCCAGCATGTAAATATACGTTTCTTCAAAGTAGGCCATATAGGTATTGGCATAAAGTGGTGCCACGTTCGCGCCCATGGCGGTACCGCGGGTCTGTAGAAAAAATGTGTCGCCATAAAGAAAGAAGTTGTCCCTTAGGACTACATTGAGTAGTTCCAATGTCAGTTGAATGATGTTGTTGTCATAGTTGGATTGATCAAGGAGTACCTGAACAGAAGTGAACCCTTTATTGTGTTCAAAGCTGGTGCATAAGCTGTTTACATCAAAGGTGACCAGGATGCTGTTTGGATTAACTGGTGCAAGTATATGGAGTTTTTGTAAAAATTGGTTGGTATCGAGAATGAAGGATGTGGCTTTCTGAGTAAGGAGGGTGAGAATTTTTTCAAGGAAGATGGAGACCGGAGCAAGGATGGAGTCAGTGGAATCGACTATTGGTCGGCCTGGTGTGTCATAAGTATGTTTTAGGATTTATTTTGTATGCTCTTATGTATATATGTCCTTGTCTGTCTTATGTAACAAATAATCTAGGGCTTTATCCAGCATTAAGTACTGAATACCCAGCCATCTTTTGCTATGTTATATAGTAACTATAGTGCTACTCAGTGAATGTGCACTTTGATGAAAAATTGGCCACCTAGCCATCGTTACTCTCATTTCCACATATGTCATATGAATTTCTTTCACTTACTGACAACATCAGAAATGGATTATAAGCCTCCTATTTATTCATTGATGTCTCTTTTTTCATCTAGTGACTTTGTGACCAAGGTCCGGAGGTGACCGAAACGTCAGAGAAACTAAAAGTCACTGATTTGCTAAAGGCACTTATTTCTCCATGACCATATTTACATGTGGAGGATATAAAAAATAAAAATTTCCTACTTGCATTGAAAACTACCAGAGTGTGCAGTGGTATTCTTCTATCCTCCAGGTAGGTCATCAGTATCAGATCGGTGGGGGGCTGACACCCAGCAACACTATGAATAGTATTTTCTAGCTGTTGCGGCGCCAGAAGCTATATAGTGTTCGGAGCTGGAGGTAGACAGCGCCATACACTGTGTAGTGGCTGTGCAGGAGTATTGTAGCTCAGCTCCCATTCAAGCGTAATTCCAATAAGGGATCATGCACACTAACTTATTTTTTTCCGTGTTCGTTCCAGTTTTTCGGGGTCCGTATGTGAAACCATTCACTCATATGGGGCTGCAAAAAAAAAAGGCTCTGGGTGCATTCCATGTCCGTATGTCTGTATGTCCGTTATGCAAAAAATAATGTCCTATTATTGTGCCCATTACAGACAAAGATAGGACTGTTCTATTATGGGTCGGCTGTTCCATTACACAAAATGTGGAATGCACATGGCCAGTATCCATGTTTTGCGGATCCGCAATTTGCGGACCACAAGACATCAAAGGTCATGTGCATGAGCCCTAACAGGAAGCTGTTCTTGAGATAAGAGCAGGTTCCAGAGGTAGAGCCCGCACCTACTGTACATTTACAGCATATCCTATCGATAAGCCCTAAATGTCCGGATGGGACAACCCCTTTAAGTTTATTTTTTCATGCAGTGGCTGAAGGGCAGTAATGTGTTGTGTTGCGAAACTACAGTGATTTGTACAGGTGAAGCACATATAGCCACAAGAAGCATATTGTAATTTAAAAAGAAATACCATAGACATATAAACAGGGTCGGACTGGAGTACCTAGGGCCCACCAGAGGAAATAATTCTTGGGGCCCACCATAAAGAAATATCTGTGTTTGTTATCCCTGTACTGTGACATCACTGTGTTTGTTATCCCTGTACTGTGACATCACTGTGTTTATTATCCCTGTACAGTGACATCACTGTGTTTATTATCCCTGTACAGTGACATCACTGTGTTTATTATCCCTGTACTGTGACATCACAGTGTTTATTATCCCTGTACTGTGATATCACTGTGTTTATTATCCCTGGACTGTGACATCACTGTGTTTATTATCTCTGTACTGTGACATCACTGTGTTTATTATCTCTGTACTGTGACATCACTGTGTTTATTATCCCTGTACTGTGACATCACTGTGTTTATTATCCCTGTACGGTGACATCACTGTGTTTATTATCCCTGTACTGTGACATCACTGTGTTTATTATCCTGTACTGTGACATCACTGTGTTTATTATCTCTGTACGGTGACATCACTGTGTTTATTATCCCTGTACGGTGACATCACTGTGTTTATTATCCCTGTACTGTGACATCACTGTGTTTATTATCCTGTACTGTGACATCACTGTGTTTATTATCCCTGTACAGTGACATCGCTGTGTGTATTATCCCTGGACTGTGACATCACTGTGTGTATTATCCCTGTACTGTGACATCACTGTGTTTATTATCTCTGTACAGTGACATCGCTGTGTTTGTTATCCCTGTACTGTGACATCACTGTGTTTATTATCTCTGTACTGTGACATCACTGTGTTTATTATCTCTGCACTGTGACATCACTGTGTTTGTTATCCCTGTATGGTGACATCACTGTTTTTATTTTCCCTGTACAGTGACATCGCTGTGTGTATTATCCCACTGCAGGAAGAGGTAAGTGGTCTGTGTTTGTGTGTTTGTTTTCTATTTTTCAGGGTCGTGAATGCAGAGGACTACGTCGGATTCGGTGGACTACGTCGGACCAGCTTTTTATTTTTTTTTTTAATAAAATGGTCAAACAGGGGTCTGGGGGAGTGTTTATTTCAATAAAATGTTTTATACTTGTGTGTGTGTATTTTTTTTTTACAATACTACAGTTTTAGTAATTATAGCTATCTATAGACGGCCCTGATTATTAATACTGGGCTTAGTGCTTGCCGGTATGGCAGGCCAGCACTAACCCCAACATCTATTACCTCGGCACCCACCGCCATCAGGGGTGCCGGGAAGAGCCGGGTACCCGCAGCACCGGACCTTCTAAATTGAGGGTCTGGCTCTGGGGCAGCTGCAGGCTGGTACCATTAGGCTGGGAAGGGCCAATAACCGTGTCCCTTCCCACCCTGGTAGTGCTAGGCTGCCGCTGCTGGTTGGCAAGGGAAAAAAGGGGGGGACCCCACACCATTTTTTTACAAAAATAATTAAATAATTTTCAAAAAAATGGCGTGGGGTCCCCCCCTTTTTTCCTTTGCCAGCCAGATACAACCAGCAGCAGCAGCCTGGCACTACCAGGGTGGGAAGGGACACGGTTATTGGCCCTTCCCAGCCTAATGGTACCAGCCTGCAGCCGCCCCAGAGCCAGACCCTCAATTTAGAAGGTCCGGTCCTGCAGGTACCCGGCTCTTCCCGGCACCCCTGGTGGTGGTGGGTTCCGAGGTAATAGATGTTGGGGTTAGTGCTGGCCTGCCATACCGGCAAGCACTAAGCCCAGTATTAGTAATCAGGGCCGTCTATAGATAGCTGTGATTACTAAAACTGTAGTATTGTAAAAAAAAAAATACACACACACCAGTATAAAACATTTTATTGAAATAAACACTCCCCCAGACCCCTGTTTGACCATTTTATTAAAAAAAAAAAAAAGAAAAGCTGGTCCGACGTAGTCCACCGAATCCGACGTAGTCCTCTGCATTCACGACCCTGAAAAATAGAAAACAAACACACAAACACAGACCACTTACCTCTTCCTGCAGTGGGATAATACACACCGCGATGTCACTGTACAGGGATAATAAACACAGCGATGTCACTGTACAGGGATAATAAACACAGAGATGTCACAGTACAGGGATAACAAACACAGTGATGTCACAGTACAGAGATAATAAACACAGTGATGTCACAGTACAGGGATAATAAACACAGTGATGTCACAGTACAGGGATAATAAACACAGTGATGTCACAGTACAGGGATAATAAACACAGTGATGTCACAGTACAGAGATAATAAACACAGTGATATCACAGTCAAGGGATAATAAACACAGTGATGTCACAGTACAGAGATAATAAACACAGTGATGTCACAGTACAGAGATAATAAACACAGTGATGTCACAGTACAGAGATAATAAACACAGTGTACAGAAAGTTAAAAAAAAAATTATACTTACCTTTTTCATAGCAGCAGGGCCAGCATCATCAGAGCAAGAGATCTTCTTCTCATGTCTGAAGGGGGCGGGGCCTATGCTTCCGGCCGGCCCCACCCCCCGCCGAGACCTGAGGCATGCCTGGGAGGTACGGAGAGCTGCAGGGGGGACAGGAGGGAGGATGGAAGAAGCAGACAGCCGATTTCAGCTTTCTGCTCCTTCCTGCAACAGGCAACTGTCTCTACGTCCTATGGACGCAGAGATAGCTGCCAGAGGCTGGATCCGGGATGGTTGGGAGGTATGTGGCAGCGGGGGGTGGCACCAGGGGTGCGGGGCCCCCCCGAAATCATTGGAGCCGGGGCCTGGAGCAGTAGCTCCAAATGCTCCAATGATAATCTGGCCCCAGGGGCGGTCTTGGGCACCACGCATCCTATTCATTTGCGTGGGGCCCCCGACGTCTAAGGGGGCCCCCACGCTCCGCTGTTGTGCCCAAGACCGCCCGCCCTCCTATCAACATGGACTCCGCCGCAGTGCCGCCCGCTGGCTCAGTGCGCACAGTTCTTTAATACTTACCCTGGCCTGGCCGTCCCGTCCCCATGACTGCTGCGCTTCCTCCTGGGCTGGCTGTGTGATCCCGCGAGATCCAGCGCTGGGTCACAGGTCTCGCGGGATCACACACTGCAGGAGAAGAAGGCGCGCAGGAGAAGAAGACAGCGTCCGGACCGGAGCAGTTTGTAAGTATTTTTTGTGTCTGTTTGTGGCTGGGGGGGGCACCTGGCTGGCTGGGGGGGCTGATGTGAGGTCATGGGGGCAGAAATGGCTGACCTGAGGTCTGATGGGGGCAGAAATGGCTGACCTGAGGTCTGATGATGGGGGCAGAAATGGCTGACCTGAGGTCTGATGGGGCACATTAAGCTGACCTGAGGTCTGATGGGGCACATTAAGCTGACCTGAGGTCTGATGGGGGCACAAAACGCTGACCTGAAGTCTGATGGGGGCACAAGACGCTGACCTGAAGTCTGATGGGGGCACAAGACGCTGATCTGAGGTCTGATGGGGGCTCAAGACGCTGATCTGAGGTCTGATGGGGGCTCAAGACGCTGACCTGAAGTCTGATGGGGGCACAAGACGCTGACCTGAGGTCTGATGGGGGCACAAGACGCTGATCTGAGGTCTGATGGGGGCTCAAGACGCTGACCTGAAGTCTGATGGGGGCACAAGACGCTGATCTGAGGTCTGATGGGGGCTCAAGACGCTGACCTGAAGTCTGATGGGGGCACAAGACGCTGACCTGAGGTCTGATGGGGGCACAAGACGCTGATCTGAGGTCTGATGGGGGCTCAAGACGCTGACCTGAAGTCTGATGGGGCGACGAGACGCCGATCCCTGTACTGTGACATCACTGTGTTTATTATCTCTGAACGGTGACATCACTGTGTTTATTATCCCTGTACAGTGACATCACTGTGTTTATTATCCCTGTACAGTGACATCACTGTGTTTATTATCCCTGTACAGTGACATCACTGTGTTTATTATCCCTGTACTGTGACATCGCTGTGTGTGGGATAATACACACAGCGATGTCACTGTACAGGGATAATAAACACAGTGATGTCACTGTACAGGGATAATAAACACAGTGATGTCACTGTACAGGGATAATAAACACAGTGATGTCACTGTACAGGGATAATAAACACAGTGATGTCACCGTACAGGGATAATAAACACACTGATGTCACAGTACAGGGATAATAATCCTCAGATCAACACATTGTGCCCCCATCAGACCTCAGATCAGCGTCTTGTACCCCCATCAGACCTCAGATCAGCGTCTTTTGCCCCCATCAGACCTCAGATCAACACATTGTGCCCCCATCAGACCTCAGATCAGCGTCTTGTGCCCCCATCAGACCTCAGATCAACACAATGTGCCCCCATCAGACCTCAGATCAACACAATGTGCCCCCATCAGACCTCAGATCAACACAATGTGCCCCCATGTGCCCCCATCAGACCTCAGATCAACACAATGTGCCCCCATGTGCCCCCCTCAGACCTCAGGTCAACGTCTTGTGCCCCCCTCAGACCAGGGTTGTGCCCCCCTCAGACCAGCGTCTTGTGGCTCCCCTCAGACCTCAGATCAGCCCACCCAGCCACTTAAAAAAAAGCATACTTACCTGTTCTGGCTGCCGCTGTCCTCAGGCTCCCCGCTCCACTGCCTTGCCTGCCGGCGCACACTATGACCAAACGTCAGGTCATAGTGCGCGCCGGCAGGGAAGACAGTGATAAAGAAGGGACAGAGAAAAATAAAACAGGAGACACAGAGGCAAACAGAAGAATCATATATGACAAGTGTGTGTGTGAATAACAGATAGGAGAGTGATATATGATAAGTGTGGAAAAAACACATTCTTTCATTGTTTAACAGTGAGTTAATTGTTAATCGTTTGACAGTATTTTATTGTTAAAAAAGTCTTTGATGTGTGTGTGTGTGTGGGGGGGTGTCATTGGGGAGGGGGCGTGTCATCAGAGGGCATGTCATCAGAGGGCGTGTCATCAGGGGCGTGACGCGTCATTGGGGGGGGGGGGGGGCCCCCGGACATAACTTCGCTTAGGGCCCCAGAAATGCCAAGACCGCCCCTGTCTGGCCCTAAATATAGGTTCCTGGCTTGGGGCCTACCGGAGGATCCTCCGGTTCTCTGGTGGGCCAGTCCGACACTGCATATAAAATGCACTGCAAGCAAAATAAATGTTACTAAAAATGCGTCTGTGTTGCATTTCATAATTCCCATAGGCTTAAAGCAAAAATCTGTTAAAAAAGTGAAGCACGGCCACCACTGCTGGATTGTAGGGTGGTCTGTAACCATGGAAATGAGCCATGTATAATGTGATAGAAAAATTAATCAAGCCAGTAAAAGAAGCAAAATGGATAATAACTAGAGATGAGCGAGCACTAAAATGCTCGGGTGCTTGTTATTCGAGTCAAACTTTTCCCGATGCTCGGGCGCTCGTTTCGAATAACGAACCCCATTGAAGTCAATGGGAGACTCGAGCATTTTTTGCAGGGGACCAAGGCTCTGCCTAGGGAAGGCTGGGGGAAAACCTGGAAACCTCAGAAAATGATGGAAACACCACGGAAATGGACAGGAAACAGCAGAGGCAGCATGCATGGATGCCTCTGAGGCTGCCTAATCCCACCATTACCCCAAATTCTCCTAGTGGGGCATGTGTGGTATCGATTCTTCTCAGTTTAATACCGTATACGTCCCCTATCTTGGGACCATATATTTCATGGATTTTTCGAACACGAAAAGAAAAAAGAGCTTGCTCTGGCCGGGGGAGTGTCTTTTCTACTGCAGCTAAGGGGACGTGTCCATGCTCTGCCTATCACAGGTCAGGAGCCAATTAAAAGAGGAACCAACAAAAATCAGTACAATATCTAATACGTCCCCTATCCGGGTAAATTGTTTGGAGAAAGGGCCTGTACTTGGGGGGTAGGCTGGGGGGAAGGAGGTTGAGCTGGAAGAGCCAGAGGAGTGCCCCCTGGGCTAGCGTGTGTGGTGGTGACAACAGCCGGATGGATTTGGAAAAACTTTAGCATCAACCGGTACGGTATATATTCTTCTGAGTTTAATACCGTATACGTCCCCTATCTTGGGACCATATATTTCATGGATTTTTCAAACACGGAAAAGGAAAAAGAGCTTGCTCTGGCCAGGGGAGTGTCTTTTCTACTGCAGCTAAGGGGACGTGTCCATGCTCTGCCTATCACAGGTCAGGAGCCAATTAAAAGAGGAACAAACAAAAATCAGTATAATATCTAATACGTCCCCTATCCGATTAAATTGTTTGGAGAAAGGGCCTGTAGTTGGGGGGCAGGCTGGGGGGAAGGAGGTTGAGCTGGAAGAGCCAGAGGAGTGCGTGTGTGGTGGTGAAGAGCCAGAGGCTAGCGTGTGTGGTGGTGACAACAGCCGGATGTAGTTAACCGGTACAATTGTCAATTATGAGCTCGATCAAGTGTGGCATGACTTTTTAGATGGAGATTGCATGTGGTCACGTACTCCCTGGAACCCCATAGTCACCCCTTCTCTGATGTGCTACCCCAGAACATTCTCTGCCCCAATTCGCAAGACCTTTTGCAGTCTCAGTGTGCTGACAGTGGGGATTTACCAGTGTTGTCTGAGGAGGTGGTGGACAATGGCGGTACACTTGGGTGGATCAGGCACAGGAACAGATCAATTTTTTTTTGTGTGTGTGTTTATTTAACTTTTATTTAGCACAAATAACCACAGAGATATTTATTCGTTCTCTTCGCTGCGCAGTCTGGCGTTGGGGTTCGTCACTTTGATGGCGAGCTGTGCCGCTCTCTCCACAATGGTCTTTAGGTTCTTTGAGGAGACGTTGTGGGCGATTTCTGCACAGAAGGACTTGTTGCTCATCAACAGAACGTCTAGCTCCTTGACATTGTGGACCAGGAATTTGCGGAACCCTGTGGGCAGCATGTGTTTGTTCTTCTTGTTGCTACCGTACCCAATGTTGGGCAATATAGATACGCAGGTAATATTATTTTTCACACCTATCCCAAAAAGAAATTTACGCAGTTTGTGCAAATAAAACTGGAAACTGGAACTGGAGAGAGGGCCTGTAGGTGGACCTCCGGAAAAATTGTTTACAGAGAGGGCCTGTAGGTGGACCTCCGGAAAAATTGTTTGGAGAGAGGGCCTGTAGGTGGACCTCCGGAAAAATTGTTTGAAGAGAGGGCCTGTAGGGGGCCCTCCTGAAAAATTGTGGTAAAAGAGTGCCAGTTGGACCTCTAAAAAATGGCGTTTTTTTAGTCAGCGTTAGGCAAGGACGACATGGAGGAGGAGGAGGAGTAGGAGGAGTAGAGAAGAGGAATCGGATACATAAGTAATGTTAATCTTTAGCTGCTTTCCCCCGGAGGAGATTTGAATTCCGGTGAAATCCAGGCTTTGTTCATTTTAATAAGCGTCAGCCTGTCAGCGCTGTCAGTTGACAGGCGTGTACGCTTATCGGTGATGACGCCACCAGCTGCACTGAATACCCGCTCTGACAGCACGCTAGCGGCAGGGCAGGCCAGCACCTAGGCGCACCAAGGCGTACAGCGCCAGTTCAGGCCACGTGTCCAGCTTTGAAACCCAGTAGTTGTATGGAGCAGAGTGATCGCTACGGATGTTGGTATGGTCAGCTAGGTACTCCCTCACCATCTTTCTGTACAGCTCCCCCTACTCTGCCTAGACTGGGGACAGGTGACAGTGTCTTGCTGGGGTGACATAAAACTGGCAAAGGCCTTGGAGAGCGTTCCCCTGCCAGTGCTGGACAAGCTGCCTGCTCGGCTCCTCTCCCCCGCTACTTGGCTCACAGAACCATGCCCTCTGCCGCTAGCGGCGTCAGATGGGAAAAATTGTTTCAGCTTGTGCACCAGGGCCTGTTGATATCTATTCACTCTCATACTCCTTTCCTCTGCAGGGATGAGAGTGGAAAGGTTCTGCTTGTACCGTGGGTCCAGGAGAGTGAACACCCAGTAATCGGTGTTTGAAAAAATTCTTCTAACGCGAGGGTCACGGGATAGGCAGCCTAACATGAAGTCTGCCATGTGCGCCAGAGTCCCAACACGCAAGAATTCCCTCTCCTCACTGGCCTGACTCTCCATTTCCTCCTCCTCCAAGTTCTCCTCTTCAGCCCATACACGCTCAAGAGTTAAGGACTGAGCACTGGTACCCTCTACTGTCTCGCCGACATTCTCCTCCTCTTCCTCCTCATCCCCCTCCTCCGATACGCGCTGAGAAACAGACCGGAGAGTGCTCTGGCTATCAAGCGACATATCTTCCTCCACCGTCTCTTGTGACAAGCGCAAAGCATCCGACTTGATGCTGAGCAGTGGGTTTTTCAACAGGCAAAGCAGCGGGATGGTGAGGCTGATAATGGCGGCATCGCCGCTGACCATCTGTGTTGACTCCTCAAAGTTGCTCAACACCTGGCAGATATCAGACATCCACGTCCACTCCTCATTGTAGACTTGAGGAATCTGAATGACCTGACTACCAGTTCTGGTGGAAGTTGACATCTGGCAGTCTACAATCGCTCTGCGCTGCTGGTAAACTCTGGATAACATGTTTAATGTCGAATTCCATCTCGTGGGCACGTTGCACAACAGTCGGTGAGCGGGCAGTTGTAGGCGGCGCTGCGCTGCCCTGAGAGTGGTAGCATCTGTGGTCGACTTGCGGAAATGCGCACAGATGCGGCGCACCTTGGTGAGCAAATCAGACAGATTGGGGTATGTCTTGAGGAACCGCTGAACTATTAGATTGAACACGTGGGCCAGGCATGGCACATGTGTCAGTCTGCCGAGTTGCAGAGCCGCCACCAGGTTACGCCCGTTGTCACACACAACCATGCCTGGCTTGAGGTTCAGCGGTGCCAGCCACAGATCGGTCTGCGCCATAATGCCCTGTAACAGCTCTTGGGCGGTGTGCCTTTTGTCACCTAAGCTCAGCAGTTTGAGCACCGCCTGCTGGCGCTTACCCACGGCACTGCTGCTGCGCCTAGAGCTACCGACTGAAGGCGCCGTGCCCACGGATGGTAATTCGGTGGAGGAGGAGGAGGAGGGGTCGGAGGAGGAGGAGGCATAGTACGTCTGAGAGACCGTGACCGAGGTAGGCCCCGCAATCCTTGGTGTGGGCAGTACATGAGCGGCCCCAGGGTCATTCTCGGTCCCAGCCTCCACCAAGTTAACCCAATGTGCCGTCAGTGAGATATAGTGTCCCTGCCCGGCAGCACTTCTCCACGTGTCCGTGGTTAGGTGGACCTTCTCAGAAACAGCGTTGGTCAGGGCACGGATGATGTTCTGTGACATGTGTTGGTGTAGGGCTGGGACGGCACATCGGGAAAAATAGTGGGGGCTGGGGACCGAATACCGAGGGGCAGCCACCGCCATGAGATTGTGAAAGGCCTCGGTCTCTACCAGCCTATAGGGCAGCATCTCCAGGCTAAGCAATTTGGAGATGTGGACATTGAGGGCTTGGGCATGTGGGTGGGTGGAACTTTATTTCCTCTTGCGCTCCAGCGTCTGCTGTAAAGACAGCTGAACGCTGCGCTGGGACACGTTGGTGGACACTGTGGAGGATCGTGGAGGCGAAGGTGTGGTTTTCCGGCGGAAGGCGCTCGTGCCGGGGTCCTGGGCAGGGGGTTGACTAGCAGAGGCAGCAAGTGACGCAGGGGGTTGACTAGCAGAGGCAGCGAGTGACACAGGGGAAGGAGCAGTGGTGTGACCCGCAGGAGGTGGTGAACGGCCTTGGTTCCATTGAGTGGGGTGTTTAGCACTCATATGCCTGCGCATGCTGGTGGTGGTTAGGCTAGTAGTGGTGGCACCCCTGCTGATCCTGGTGTGGCACAGGTTGCACACCACAGTCCGTCGGTCATCCTCACTTTCTTTAAAGAGCCTCCAGACTTGCGAACATCTAGGCCTCGCCACGGGAGCTTCACTACGTGAAACAGTTGCTGCTGATGCACCAGCTCTGGCCCTGCTTCTCCCTCTGGCCACACCACTGCCTCTTACAACCTGTTCTGGTGCAGCACTCGCCTCCGCCTCAGAAGCACTGTCTTCACTCGGCATATCAACCCAGCTTGGGTCAGTCACCTCGTCATCCTCCGATTCCTCAGTCTGCTCCCCCCTCGGACTTCCTGCCCTGACAACAACGTCACCACTGTCTGACAACTGTGTCTCCTCATCGTCCGACACCTCTTTACAAACTTCTTCCACTAACTCAACATTGTCATCATCATCATCACCCACAGACTGCGACAGTTGGAAAACTTGGGCATCGGGAACGAGGTCAGCAGCAACCTGAGAAGTGGTTTGTGACTCTGTGAAGGGTCCAGAAAACAGTTCCTGAGAGTATGCCGGATCGCATTCCAAATTTTCCTGGGAGGGGGCAGCCTGGGGGAAGGAGGTTGAGGTGGAGGAGCCATAGGAGTGCTTCCTTGGGTAACATGGGTGGACTGCGTGGAAGACTGACTGGTGGACAAATTACTTGAAGCATTGTCTGCAATCCACGACATCAGCTGTTCGCACTGTTGAGGTTTCAACAGTCCTCTACCACGTGTCCCTGTAAGTTGAGACATGAAGCTAGGGAGTGTAGCTCTGCGGCGTTCCCCTGCTCCCTCATCAGCAGGTACTGTCTCACCTTGCCCAGGACCACGGCCTCT
>ONZH01027816.1:0-77785 GCA_900303285.1 Rhinella marina
AACGGCTGCTGTATTCAGGGATAGCTGCTGGAGTAGGGACAGAGAGAGGCATTAGTGGTGTATTAGGTGCTCTGCTACATACCAAACTATATTTGGCACTACTGTTCTGCGTTCTTTTTGGCCGCAAAACCCTGTTATATACCTAGTGTGTATATGCACCATCTGATCTTCTGGCAGTATACGGCTGTGTATTTTTTTTTTTTTTAAATACAGTTTATTTGGCTCTAGTGTTCTGGGTTCTGTGTGCCTGCAATACCCTTTTTGTATACCAGGTGTAAATACCCACCGTCTGACCTGTTAGTACACGGCTGTGTACCTAGAAATAAAAAAAAAAAGGCCTTTTCTTTGTCAACTGTACAGAGCGTTCTGCTTGCTTGCAAAATTATTTAATATACGTGGTGTTAATACACACCGTCTGACCTGTTAGTACACGGCTGTGTACCAAGAAATATAAAAAAACTAGGCCTTTTCTGTGGCACCTGTACTGTGCGTTCTGCGTGCTTGGAAAATTATTTTATATATGTGGTGTTAATACACACCGTCTGACCTGTTAGTACACGGCTGTGTACCAAGAAATATAAAAAAACTAGGCCTTTTCTTTGGCACCTGTACAGAGCGTTCTGCTTGCTTGCAAAATTATTTAATATACGTGGTGTTAATACACACCGTCTGACCTGTTAGTACACGGCTGTGTACCAAGAAATATAAAAAAACTAGGCCTTTTCTGTGGCACCTGTACTGTGCGTTCTGCGTGCTTGGAAAATTATTTTATATATGTGGTGTTAATACACACCGTCTGACCTGTTAGTACACGGCTGTGTACCAAGAAATATAAAAAAACTAGGCCTTTTCTTTGTCAACTGTACTGTGCGTTCTGCGTGCTTGCAAAATTATTTAATATACGTGGTGTTAATACACACCGTCTGACCTGTTAGTACACGGCTGTGTACCAAGAAATATAAAAAAACTAGGCCTTTTCTGTGGCACCTGTACTGTGCGTTCTGCGTGCTTGGAAAATTATTTTATATATGTGGTGTTAATACACACCGTCTGACCTGTTAGTACACGGCTGTGTACCAAGAAATATAAAAAAACTAGGCCTTTTCTTTGGCACCTGTACTGTGCGTTCTGCGTGCTTGGAAAATTATTTTATATACGTGGTGTTAATACACACCGTCTGACCTGTTAGTACACGGCTGTGTACCTAGAAATATAAAAAAAAGGCCTTTTCTTTGTCTACTGTACTGTGCGTTCTGCGTGCTTGGAAAATTATTTATATACGTGGTGTTAATACACACCGTCTGACCTGTTAGTACACGGCTGTGTACCTAGAAATATAAAAAAAAAGGCCTTTTCTTTGTCTACTGTACTGTGCGTTCTGCGTGCTTGGAAAATTATTTTATATACGTGGTGTTAATACACACCGTCTGACCTGTTAGTACACGGCTGTGTACCAAGAAATATAAAAAAACTAGGCCTTTTCTGTGGCACCTGTACTGTGCGTTCTGCGTGCTTGGAAAATTATTTTATATACGTGGTGTTAATACACACCGTCTGACCTGTTAGTACACGGCTGTGTACCTAGAAATATAAAAAAAAAGGCCTTTTCTTTGGCACCTGTACTGTGCGTTCTGCGTGCTTGGAAAATTATTTTATATACGTGGTGTTAATACACACCGTCTGACCTGTTAGTACACGGCTGTGTACCTAGAAATATAAAAAAAAAGGCCTTTTCTTTGTCTACTGTACTGTGCGTTCTGCGTGCTTGGAAAATTATTTAATATACGTGGTGTTAATACACACCGTCTGACCTGTTAGTACACGGCTGTGTACCAAGAAATATAAAAAAACTAGGCCTTTTCTTTGGCACCTGTACTGTGCGTTCTGCGTGCTTGGAAAATTATTTTATATATGTGGTGTTAATACACACCGTCTGACCTGTTAGTACACGGCTGTGTACCAAGAAATATAAAAAAACTAGGCCTTTTCTTTGGCACCTGTACTGTGCGTTCTGCGTGCTTGGAAAATTATTTTATATACGTGGTGTTAATACACACCGTCTGACCTGTTAGTACACGGCTGTGTACCTAGAAATATAAAAAAAAGGCCTTTTCTTTGTCTACTGTACTGTGCGTTCTGCGTGCTTGGAAAATTATTTTATATACGTGGTGTTAATACACACCGTCTGACCTGTTAGTACACGGCTGTGTACCTAGAAATATAAAAAAAAAGGCCTTTTCTTTGTCTACTGTACTGTGCGTTCTGCGTGCTTGGAAAATTATTTTATATACGTGGTGTTAATACACACCGTCTGACCTGTTAGTACACGGCTGTGTACCAAGAAATATAAAAAAACTAGGCCTTTTCTGTGGCACCTGTACTGTGCGTTCTGCGTGCTTGGAAAATTATTTTATATATGTGGTGTTAATACACACCGTCTGACCTGTTAGTACACGGCTGTGTACCTAGAAATATAAAAAAAAGGCCTTTTCTTTGTCTACTGTACTGTGCGTTCTGCGTGCTTGCAAAATTATTTAATATACGTGGTGTTAATACACACCGTCTGACCTGTTAGTACACGGCTGTGTACCAAGAAATATAAAAAAACTAGGCCTTTTCTGTGGCACCTGTACTGTGCGTTCTGCGTGCTTGGAAAATTATTTTATATACGTGGTGTTAATACACACCGTCTGACCTGTTAGTACACGGCTGTGTACCAAGAAATATAAAAAAACTAGGCCTTTTCTTTGTCTACTGTACTGTGCGTTCTGCGTGCTTGCAAAATTATTTAATATACGTGGTGTTAATACACACCGTCTGACCTGTTAGTACACGGCTGTGTACCAAGAAATATAAAAAAACTAGGCCTTTTCTGTGGCACCTGTACTGTGCGTTCTGCGTGCTTGGAAAATTATTTTATATATGTGGTGTTAATACACACCGTCTGACCTGTTAGTACACGGCTGTGTACCAAGAAATATAAAAAAACTAGGCCTTTTCTTTGGCACCTGTACTGTGCGTTCTGCGTGCTTGGAAAATTATTTTATATACGTGGTGTTAATACACACCGTCTGACCTGTTAGTACACGGCTGTGTACCTAGAAATATAAAAAAAAAGGCCTTTTCTTTGTCTACTGTACTGTGCGTTCTGCGTGCTTGGAAAATTATTTTATATACGTGGTGTTAATACACACCGTCTGACCTGTTAGTACACGGCTGTGTACCTAGAAATATAAAAAAAAAGGCCTTTTCTTTGTCTACTGTACTGTGCGTTCTGCGTGCTTGGAAAATTATTTTATATACGTGGTGTTAATACACACCGTCTGACCTGTTAGTACACGGCTGTGTACCAAGAAATATAAAAAAACTAGGCCTTTTCTGTGGCACCTGTACTGTGCGTTCTGCGTGCTTGGAAAATTATTTTATATATGTGGTGTTAATACACACCGTCTGACCTGTTAGTACACGGCTGTGTACCTAGAAATATAAAAAAAAAGGCCTTTTCTTTGTCTACTGTACTGTGCGTTCTGCGTGCTTGGAAAATTATTTAATATACGTGGTGTTAATACACACCGTCTGACCTGTTAGTACACGGCTGTGTACCTAGAAATATAAAAAAAAGGCCTTTTCTTTGTCACCTGTACTGTGCGTTCTGCGTGCTTGGAAAATTATTTTATATACGTGGTGTTAATACACACCGTCTGACCTGTTAGTACACGGCTGTGTACCTAGAAATATAAAAAAAAAGGCCTTTTCTTTGTCTACTGTACTGTGCGTTCTGCGTGCTTGGAAAATTATTTTATATACGTGGTGTTAATACACACCGTCTGACCTGTTAGTACACGGCTGTGTACCTAGAAATATAAAAAAAAAGGCCTTTTCTTTGTCTACTGTACTGTGCGTTCTGCGTGCTTGGAAAATTATTTTATATACGTGGTGTTAATACACACCGTCTGACCTGTTAGTACACGGCTGTGTACCTAGAAATATAAAAAAAAAGGCCTTTTCTTTGTCTACTGTACTGTGCGTTCTGCGTGCTTGGAAAATTATTTTATATACGTGGTGTTAATACACACCGTCTGACCTGTTAGTACACGGCTGTGTACCAAGAAATATAAAAAAACTAGGCCTTTTCTGTGGCACCTGTACTGTGCGTTCTGCGTGCTTGGAAAATTATTTTATATATGTGGTGTTAATACACACCGTCTGACCTGTTAGTACACGGCTGTGTACCTAGAAATATAAAAAAAAGGCCTTTTCTTTGTCTACTGTACTGTGCGTTCTGCGTGCTTGGAAAATTATTTTATATACGTGGTGTTAATACACACCGTCTGACCTGTTAGTACACGGCTGTGTACCTAGAAATATAAAAAAACTAGGCCTTTTCTTTGGCACCTGTACTGTGCGTTCTGCGTGCTTGGAAAATTATTTTATATACGTGGTGTTAATACACACCGTCTGACCTGTTAGTACACGGCTGTGTACCTAGAAATATAAAAAAAAAGGCCTTTTCTTTGTCTACTGTACTGTGCGTTCTGCGTGCTTGGAAAATTATTTTATATACGTGGTGTTAATACACACCGTCTGACCTGTTAGTACACGGCTGTGTACCAAGAAATATAAAAAAACTAGGCCTTTTCTTTGGCACCTGTACTGTGCGTTCTGCGTGCTTGCAAAATTATTTTATATACGTGGTGTTAATACACACCGTCTGACCTGTTAGTACACGGCTGTGTACCAAGAAATATAAAAAAACTAGGCCTTTTCTGTGGCACCTGTACTGTGCGTTCTGCGTGCTTGGAAAATTATTTTATATATGTGGTGTTAATACACACCGTCTGACCTGTTAGTACACGGCTGTGTACCAAGAAATATAAAAAAACTAGGCCTTTTCTTTGTCTACTGTACTGAGCGTTCTGCGTGCTTGCAAAATTATTTAATATACGTGGTGTTAATACACACCGTCTGACCTGTTAGTACACGGCTGTGTACCAAGAAATATAAAAAAACTAGGCCTTTTCTGTGGCACCTGTACTGTGCGTTCTGCGTGCTTGGAAAATTATTTTATATATGTGGTGTTAATACACACCGTCTGACCTGTTAGTACACGGCTGTGTACCAAGAAATATAAAAAAACTAGGCCTTTTCTGTGGCACCTGTACTGTGCGTTCTGCGTGCTTGGAAAATTATTTTATATACGTGGTGTTAATACACACCGTCTGACCTGTTAGTACACGGCTGTGTACCTAGAAATATAAAAAAAAAGGCCTTTTCTTTGTCTACTGTACTGTGCGTTCTGCGTGCTTGGAAAATTATTTTATATACGTGGTGTTAATACACACCGTCTGACCTGTTAGTACACGGCTGTGTACCTAGAAATATAAAAAAATAGGCCTTTTCTTTGTCACCTGTACTGTGCGTTCTGCGTGCTTGGAAAATTATTTTATATACGTGGTGTTAATACACACCGTCTGACCTGTTAGTACACGGCTGTGTACCAAGAAATATAAAAAAACTAGGCCTTTTCTGTGGCACCTGTACTGTGCGTTCTGCGTGCTTGGAAAATTATTTTATATACGTGGTGTTAATACACACCGTCTGACCTGTTAGTACACGGCTGTGTACCTAGAAATATAAAAAAAAGGCCTTTTCTTTGTCTACTGTACTGTGCGTTCTGCGTGCTTGGAAAATTATTTAATATACGTGGTGTTAATACACACCGTCTGACCTGTTAGTACACGGCTGTGTACCTAGAAATATAAAAAAAAAGGCCTTTTCTTTGTCTACCTGTACTGTGCGTTCTGCGTGCTTGGAAAATTATTTATATACGTGGTGTTAATACACACCGTCTGACCTGTTAGTACACGGCTGTGTACCTAGAAATATTAAAAAAAAGGCCTTTTCTTTGTCTACTGTACTGTGCGTTCTGCGTGCTTGGAAAATTATTTATATACGTGGTGTTAATACACACCGTCTGACCTGTTAGTACACGGCTGTGTACCTAGAAATATAAAAAAAAAGGCCTTTTCTTTGTCTACTGTACTGTGCGTTCTGCGTGCTTGGAAAATTATTTTATATACGTGGTGTTAATACACACCGTCTGACCTGTTAGTACACGGCTGTGTACCTAGAAATATAAAAAAAAAGGCCTTTTCTTTGTCTACTGTACTGTGCGTTCTGCGTGCTTGGAAAATTATTTTATATACGTGGTGTTAATACACACCGTCTGACCTGTTAGTACACGGCTGTGTACCAAGAAATATAAAAAAACTAGGCCTTTTCTGTGGCACCTGTACTGTGCGTTCTGCGTGCTTGGAAAATTATTTTATATACGTGGTGTTAATACACACCGTCTGACCTGTTAGTACACGGCTGTGTACCTAGAAATATAAAAAAACTAGGCCTTTTCTTTGTCTACTGTACTGAGCGTTCTGCGTGCTTGCAAAATTATTTAATATACGTGGTGTTAATACACACCGTCTGACCTGTTAGTACACGGCTGTGTACCTAGAAATATAAAAAAAAAGGCCTTTTCTTTGTCTACTGTACTGTGCGTTCTGCGTGCTTGGAAAATTATTTTATATACGTGGTGTTAATACACACCGTCTGACCTGTTAGTACACGGCTGTGTACCTAGAAATATAAAAAAAAAGGCCTTTTCTTTGTCTACTGTACTGTGCGTTCTGCGTGCTTGGAAAATTATTTTATATACGTGGTGTTAATACACACCGTCTGACCTGTTAGTACACGGCTGTGTACCAAGAAATATAAAAAAACTAGGCCTTTTCTGTGGCACCTGTACTGTGCGTTCTGCGTGCTTGGAAAATTATTTTATATACGTGGTGTTAATACACACCGTCTGACCTGTTAGTACACGGCTGTGTACCTAGAAATATAAAAAAAAAGGCCTTTTCTTTGTCTACTGTACTGTGCGTTCTGCGTGCTTGGAAAATTATTTAATATACGTGGTGTTAATACACACCGTCTGACCTGTTAGTACACGGCTGTGTACCAAGAAATATAAAAAAACTAGGCCTTTTCTTGTGCACTGTACTGTGCGTTCTGCGTGCTTGGAAAATTATTTTATATACGTGGTGTTAATACACACCGTCTGACCTGTTAGTACACGGCTGTGTACCAAGAAATATAAAAAAACTAGGCCTTTTCTTTGGCACCTGTACTGTGCGTTCTGCGTGCTTGGAAAATTATTTTATATACGTGGTGTTAATACACACCGTCTGACCTGTTAGTACACGGCTGTGTACCAAGAAATATAAAAAAACTAGGCCTTTTCTGTGGCACCTGTACTGTGCGTTCTGCGTGCTTGGAAAATTATTTTATATACGTGGTGTTAATACACACCGTCTGACCTGTTAGTACACGGCTGTGTACCTAGAAATATAAAAAAAAAGGCCTTTTCTTTGTCTACTGTACTGTGCGTTCTGCGTGCTTGGAAAATTATTTAATATACGTGGTGTTAATACACACCGTCTGACCTGTTAGTACACGGCTGTGTACCTAGAAATATAAAAAAAACTAGGCCTTTTCTTTGGCACCTGTACTGTGCGTTCTGCGTGCTTGGAAAATTATTTTATATACGTGGTGTTAATACACACCGTCTGACCTGTTAGTACACGGCTGTGTACCAAGAAATATAAAAAAACTAGGCCTTTTCTTTGGCACCTGTACTGTGCGTTCTGCGTGCTTGGAAAATTATTTTATATACGTGGTGTTAATACACACCGTCTGACCTGTTAGTACACGGCTGTGTACCAAGAAATATAAAAAAACTAGGCCTTTTCTGTGGCACCTGTACTGTGCGTTCTGCGTGCTTGGAAAATTATTTTATATACGTGGTGTTAATACACACCGTCTGACCTGTTAGTACACGGCTGTGTACCTAGAAATATAAAAAAAAGGCCTTTTCTTTGTCTACTGTACTGTGCGTTCTGCGTGCTTGCAAAATTATTTATATACGTGGTGTTAATACACACCGTCTGACCTGTTAGTACACGGCTGTGTACCAAGAAATATAAAAAAACTAGGCCTTTTCTGTGGCACCTGTACTGTGCGTTCTGCGTGCTTGGAAAATTATTTTATATACGTGGTGTTAATACACACCGTCTGACCTGTTAGTACACGGCTGTGTACCTAGAAATATAAAAAAAAGGCCTTTTCTTTGTCTACTGTACTGTGCGTTCTGCGTGCTTGGAAAATTATTTATATACGTGGTGTTAATACACACCGTCTGACCTGTTAGTACACGGCTGTGTACCAAGAAATATAAAAAAACTAGGCCTTTTCTTTGGCACCTGTACTGTGCGTTCTGCGTGCTTGGAAAATTATTTTATATACGTGGTGTTAATACACACCGTCTGACCTGTTAGTACACGGCTGTGTACCTAGAAATATAAAAAAAAAGGCCTTTTCTTTGTCTACTGTACTGTGCGTTCTGCGTGCTTGGAAAATTATTTTATATACGTGGTGTTAATACACACCGTCTGACCTGTTAGTACACGGCTGTGTACCTAGAAATATAAAAAAAAAGGCCTTTTCTTTGTCTACTGTACTGTGCGTTCTGCGTGCTTGGAAAATTATTTTATATACGTGGTGTTAATACACACCGTCTGACCTGTTAGTACACGGCTGTGTACCAAGAAATATAAAAAAACTAGGCCTTTTCTGTGGCACCTGTACTGTGCGTTCTGCGTGCTTGGAAAATTATTTTATATATGTGGTGTTAATACACACCGTCTGACCTGTTAGTACACGGCTGTGTACCTAGAAATATAAAAAAAAGGCCTTTTCTTTGTCTACCTGTACTGTGCGTTCTGCGTGCTTGGAAAATTATTTATATACGTGGTGTTAATACACACCGTCTGACCTGTTAGTACACGGCTGTGTACCTAGAAATATAAAAAAAAAGGCCTTTTCTTTGTCTACTGTACTGTGCGTTCTGCGTGCTTGGAAAATTATTTTATATACGTGGTGTTAATACACACCGTCTGACCTGTTAGTACACGGCTGTGTACCTAGAAATATAAAAAAAAAGGCCTTTTCTTTGTCTACTGTACTGTGCGTTCTGCGTGCTTGGAAAATTATTTTATATACGTGGTGTTAATACACACCGTCTGACCTGTTAGTACACGGCTGTGTACCAAGAAATATAAAAAAACTAGGCCTTTTCTGTGGCACCTGTACTGTGCGTTCTGCGTGCTTGGAAAATTATTTTATATACGTGGTGTTAATACACACCGTCTGACCTGTTAGTACACGGCTGTGTACCTAGAAATATAAAAAAAAAGGCCTTTTCTTTGTCTACTGTACTGTGCGTTCTGCGTGCTTGCAAAATTATTTAATATACGTGGTGTTAATACACACCGTCTGACCTGTTAGTACACGGCTGTGTACCAAGAAATATAAAAAAACTAGGCCTTTTCTGTGGCACCTGTACTGTGCGTTCTGCGTGCTTGGAAAATTATTTTATATACGTGGTGTTAATACACACCGTCTGACCTGTTAGTACACGGCTGTGTACCTAGAAATATAAAAAAAAGGCCTTTTCTTTGTCTACTGTACTGTGCGTTCTGCGTGCTTGGAAAATTATTTTATATACGTGGTGTTAATACACACCGTCTGACCTGTTAGTACACGGCTGTGTACCAAGAAATATAAAAAAACTAGGCCTTTTCTTTGGCACCTGTACTGTGCGTTCTGCGTGCTTGGAAAATTATTTTATATACGTGGTGTTAATACACACCGTCTGACCTGTTAGTACACGGCTGTGTACCTAGAAATATAAAAAAAAAGGCCTTTTCTTTGTCTACTGTACTGTGCGTTCTGCGTGCTTGGAAAATTATTTTATATACGTGGTGTTAATACACACCGTCTGACCTGTTAGTACACGGCTGTGTACCTAGAAATATAAAAAAAAAGGCCTTTTCTTTGTCTACTGTACTGTGCGTTCTGCGTGCTTGGAAAATTATTTTATATACGTGGTGTTAATACACACCGTCTGACCTGTTAGTACACGGCTGTGTACCTAGAAATATAAAAAAAAAGGCCTTTTCTTTGTCTACTGTACTGTGCGTTCTGCGTGCTTGGAAAATTATTTTATATACGTGGTGTTAATACACACCGTCTGACCTGTTAGTACACGGCTGTGTACCAAGAAATATAAAAAAACTAGGCCTTTTCTGTGGCACCTGTACTGTGCGTTCTGCGTGCTTGGAAAATTATTTTATATATGTGGTGTTAATACACACCGTCTGACCTGTTAGTACACGGCTGTGTACCTAGAAATATAAAAAAAAAGGCCTTTTCTTTGTCTACCTGTACTGTGCGTTCTGCGTGCTTGGAAAATTATTTAATATACGTGGTGTTAATACACACCGTCTGACCTGTTAGTACACGGCTGTGTACCTAGAAATATTAAAAAAAAGGCCTTTTCTTTGTCTACTGTACTGTGCGTTCTGCGTGCTTGGAAAATTATTTTATATACGTGGTGTTAATACACACCGTCTGACCTGTTAGTACACGGCTGTGTACCTAGAAATATAAAAAAAAAGGCCTTTTCTTTGTCTACTGTACTGTGCGTTCTGCGTGCTTGGAAAATTATTTTATATACGTGGTGTTAATACACACCGTCTGACCTGTTAGTACACGGCTGTGTACCAAGAAATATAAAAAAACTAGGCCTTTTCTGTGGCACCTGTACTGTGCGTTCTGCGTGCTTGGAAAATTATTTTATATACGTGGTGTTAATACACACCGTCTGACCTGTTAGTACACGGCTGTGTACCTAGAAATATAAAAAAAAAGGCCTTTTCTTTGTCTACTGTACTGAGCGTTCTGCGTGCTTGCAAAATTATTTAATATACGTGGTGTTAATACACACCGTCTGACCTGTTAGTACACGGCTGTGTACCAAGAAATATAAAAAAACTAGGCCTTTTCTGTGGCACCTGTACTGTGCGTTCTGCGTGCTTGGAAAATTATTTTATATACGTGGTGTTAATACACACCGTCTGACCTGTTAGTACACGGCTGTGTACCTAGAAATATAAAAAAACTAGGCCTTTTCTGTGGCACCTGTACTGTGCGTTCTGCGTGCTTGGAAAATTATTTTATATACGTGGTGTTAATACACACCGTCTGACCTGTTAGTACACGGCTGTGTACCTAGAAATATAAAAAAATAGGCCTTTTCTTTGTCTACTGTACTGTGCGTTCTGCGTGCTTGGAAAATTATTTTATATACGTGGTGTTAATACACACCGTCTGACCTGTTAGTACACGGCTGTGTACCTAGAAATATAAAAAAAAAGGCCTTTTCTTTGTCTACTGTACTGTGCGTTCTGCGTGCTTGGAAAATTATTTATATACGTGGTGTTAATACACACCGTCTGACCTGTTAGTACACGGCTGTGTACCAAGAAATATAAAAAAACTAGGCCTTTTCTGTGGCACCTGTACTGTGCGTTCTGCGTGCTTGGAAAATTATTTTATATATGTGGTGTTAATACACACCGTCTGACCTGTTAGTACACGGCTGTGTACCAAGAAATATAAAAAACTAGGCCTTTTCTGTGGCACCTGTACTGTGCGTTCTGCGTGCTTGGAAAATTATTTTATATACGTGGTGTTAATACACACCGTCTGACCTGTTAGTACACGGCTGTGTACCAAGAAATATAAAAAAAAAAGGCCTTTTCTTTGTCTACTGTACTGTGCGTTCTGCGTGCTTGGAAAATTATTTTATATATGTGGTGTTAATACACACCGTCTGACCTGTTAGTACACGGCTGTGTACCTAGAAATATAAAAAAAAAAGGCCTTTTCTTTGTCTACTGTACTGTGCGTTCTGCGTGCTTGGAAAATTATTTTATATACGTGGTGTTAATACACACCGTCTGACCTGTTAGTACACGGCTGTGTACCAAGAAATATAAAAAAACTAGGCCTTTTCTGTGGCACCTGTACTGTGCGTTCTGCGTGCTTGGAAAATTATTTTATATATGTGGTGTTAATACACACCGTCTGACCTGTTAGTACACGGCTGTGTACCAAGAAATATAAAAAAACTAGGCCTTTTCTGTGGCACCTGTACTGTGCGTTCTGCGTGCTTGGAAAATTATTTTATATACGTGGTGTTAATACACACCGTCTGACCTGGTAGTATACGGCTGTGAAGGCAAAATATTGTAACCAAAAAAAAAAAATGCGTAGGGCTAGCGGAATCGGACGTGGACGAGGACGGGGGCGCGGAAATGCTGTTGGGGGCCTTGTTGAAGCCAGTGGGGATACAATGCGTGCTGGTGAGGGTCAGCCAGGATCCCACTCATCCAGAATCCCTGCCTTTATGGGACAGTTAAGCAGGGGGCGGGTTACACCGCTGTTGAGGCCTGAGCAGGTTGAACAGGTGGTGCAATGGATAGCCGATAGCGCTTCCACACAGTTGTCCACCAGCCAGTCATCCACACAGTCTCACTCTGACCCTCCTTCCTCCACACCTGGCCAACAGAGTCATCCCACCATTGACCCCTCCCAGGAGCTCTTTTCGGGTCCTTTTTCAGATGTGCCGGAAGAATCCCAGGAGCTAGCAGAGGAATTTGTTTGTAGTGATGCCCAAACACTTGAGTATTCGCCATCTCCTGCTGATGTGGACCCTGAACCAGCATCTGTTATCATGAGCGATGATGATGATGAGACGCAGTTGCCATCAAGGGAGGCTGTTGGAATGTCCAGTGGGCAGGAGGAGGAGCAGAGTGAGGAAGTGGAAGAGGAGGTGGTGGATGACGAAATGACCGACCCCACTTGGCCAGGGGTGATGTCCAGCGGGGAAAGCAGTGGAGAGGTGGTGGTCTGCGCAGCACCGAAAAAGGCAGCAAGAGGCAGAGGGATGTCCAGAGGCAGAGGGATGTCCACAGGCAGAGGGATGTCCACAGGCAGAGGGATGTCCACAGGCAGAGGACAGTCCAGACAGAGAAGTGAGGCCACAGCCAGCAGGGCCGAAGCTGTTCCCGGCAGCAGGCAGTCGCGCGAAGCTCCCCCATCGAGGCCTCGTACTTCTGTGGTGTGGAGATTTTTTAATGTTTGTGCGGATGACAAACTGAGCGCGGTTTGCACACTCTGCCACTCAAAACTGAGTAGGGGCTCTGAGAAGAGCAATATGACCACCTCAGGCATGCGGCGTCACTTGGAAGTCAAGCACTGGGCTGAGTGGGAAAGAGCAAACGCAATACAACCTGCGCAAGGTCTTCCTGCCACTGCCTCTTCCCCTTTGTTGTGTGCTGCCACTGCGGTCCAGACCTCCAGCCAGGACACCTCCACATCTGCCTCTGCCTCGGCTACTTTGGGGCCTTCTCCTTCAGCCTCCCCTTCCCCCGCATCTTCGCCTGCACCTTCACACTCCTCGTCCCATCAACTGTCCATCTCGCAGGCGTTCGACCGCAGGCGGAAGTACGCCTCGAGTCACCCCCAAGCCCAAGCCTTAAACTGCCACATCTCCAAACTGCTGGCCCTGGAGATGTTGCCGTTTAGGCTTGTGGAGACGCAGGCCTTCCGCGACCTGATGGCGGCTGCCGCACCTCGCTATTCCGTCCCCAGCCGCCACTACTTTTCCCGGAGTGCCGTCCCCGCCCTGCACCAGCACGTGTCGCGTAACATCAGGCGGGCCCTGAGGTACGCAGTCAGCGCAAAGGTCCACTTGACCACCGACTCGTGGACAAGCGCTTGCGGCCAGGGACGATACATCTCTTTGACGGCACACTGGGTGAATGTTGTGGAAGCGGGGACGGGGTCGCAAACAGAGACGGCCTACCTACCACCCCCGCCCAAGATTGCCAGCACGGGTTCTGATAAACCCCCCTCCTCTTCCTCCTCCTCCTCCTCTGCCTTAACATCGCCCTCAGCCGCTAGCTGGAAGCGTTGCAGCACTGGCGCGGGGAGACGTCAGCAGGCGGTGCTTAAGCTCATCAGCTTGGGCGACAGGAAGCACAGCGCCCCAGAGGTGAGGGACGCCATATTGCAGCAGACGGAGATGTGGCTGTCGCCGCTGCAGCTAGGGCCAGGCATGGTCGTGTGCGATAACGGCCGTAACCTGGTGGCGGCTCTGGAGCTTGCCGAACTCAATCACGTACCATGCCTGGCCCACGTTTTTAATCTGGTAGTCCAAAAATTTCTAAAGACTTACCCCAACCTGGCAGAGCTACTGGTGAAAGTGCGGCGCTTGTGCGCTCACTTTCGGAAGTCAACTGTAGCTGCTGCTAGCTTAAAAAAACTCCAGCAACGCCTCCATTTGCCTCAACATCGGCTGTTGTGCGACCTGCCGACTCGCTGGAATTCCACCTATTCCATGTTGGCCAGGGTGTGTGAGCAGCAGAGAGCATTGATGGAGTACCAGATTATGAATCCACGCGTGCCTCCAACTCAGCTCCCTCAGTTTGCCAACCACGAGTGGCCATGGATGGCAGACATATGCGATGTACTGCGTATCTTTGAGGAGTCCACCAAGAAGGTCAGCAGCGAGGACGCTATAGTGAGCGTAACCATCCCGCTCCTATGCGTCCTTAAAGAATCGCTCATCGCAATAAGGGAGAACGCATTGCACGCAGAGGAGACGGGGGTAGGAGGAGACGCAACGGAGCTACACAGTCAGACCACACTTTTGTCTGCTTCTCGGTGGCAGTTGCAGGAGGAGGAGGAGGATGAGGAGGAGGAGGACGACGTGGAGGTGGCTGTGGAAGAGGAGGCGGATGCTGGCGGCGAGGGTAGCAGTCAGGCTGTGTGCGTCCCATTGGTTCAGCGCGGATGGGGCGGAGAGGAGGCGGAAGAGGAAGAGGAGGAAATGGCAAGTGATCCTTCTGGTGGGGGCAGTGACGTCATGCCTATTCAGAGTCTGGCACACATGGCTGACTTCATGCTGGGCTGCTTTTCCCGGGACACACGTGTTGTCCGGATAGTGGAGAACAAACTGTACTGGGTCTTCGCACTCCTGGACCCCCGGTATAAAGATAACGTCTCCTCTTTTATTCCGGTAGAGGAGAGGACGAATCGATTGCTGGAATACCAGAGGGAACTCGTGCAGAACATGATGGAGATTTTCCCACCCACCATCGCTGGCGGCAGAGAGGAGAGGGTCTCCCAGAGTCCCACAACATCGATCAGGCCCACAGCCACCAGGGGAACACTCTCCAAGGTGTGGGACACGTTCATGGCACCCCCTCGTGCAACTTCCATCACTGCGGGGCCCGCTATCAGCAGGAGGGACAAGTATCGGCGGATGTTGCGGGAGTACCTGGCAGACCGTACCCCTGTCCCCCCGATCCCTCGGCGTCCTACACTTACTGGGTCTCCAAGTTGGACACGTGGCTGGAACTGTCCCTGTACGCCTTGGAGGTGCTTGCCTGCCCTGCCGCCAGCGTGCTATCAGAAAGGGTGTTCAGCACAGCCGGGGGCATTATAACCGATAAGCGCAGCCGCCTGTCAACCGACAGTGCCGACAGGCTGACGCTAATCAAAATGAACAGCAAGTGGATTGACCCGGACTTTGCTTCTCCAACAGTGGAAAGCAGCCAAAAGTGAAGTGCCATCTGTATGAAGTGCCATTTCCTCCTCCACCTCCTCCTCCTCCTCCTTGACTGCCGTAGAATTGCTCCGTAAAAAAAAAATATTTATGGCTCACCTCTTGGGCCTACAAACAATTTTTAAGAGGTCTCACCTCTTGGGCCTACAAACAATTTTTAAGAGGTCTCACCTCTTGGGCCTACAAACAATTTTTAAGAGGTCTCACCTCTTTAGCCTCCACATAATTTTTAAGAGGTCTCACCTCTTGGGCCTACAAACAATTTTTATTATGGCTCACCGCTTGGGCCTTAATACAATTGTTAAGAGTTCTCACCTCTTGGGCCTACAAACAATTTTTCTCATGCCTCACCTCTTGGGCCTTAATACAATTGTTAAGAGGTCTCACCTCTTGGGCCTACAAACAATTTTTAAGAGGTCTCACCTCTTTGGCCTCCACATAATTTTTAAGAGGTCTCACCTCTTGGGCCTACAAACAATTTTTCTCATGCCTCACCTCTTGGGCCTACAAACAATTTTTAAGAGGTCTCACCTCTTGGGCCTACAAGCAATTTTTATCATGGCTCACCTCTTGGGCCTACAAACAATTTTTAAGAGGTCTCATCTCTTGGGCCTACAAACAATTTTTATTATGGCTCGCCTCTTGGGCCTTAATACAATTGTTAAGAGGTTTCACCTCTTGGGCCTACAAACAATTTTTATCATGGCTCACCTCTTGGGCCTTAATACAATTGTTAAAAGGTCTCACCTCTTGGGCCTACAAACAATTTTTATCATGGCTCACCTCTTGGGCCTTAATACAATTTTTAAGAGGTCTCACCTCTTGGGCCTACAAACAATTTTTATTATGGCTCACCTCTTGGGCCTTAATACAATTTTTAAGAGGTCTCACCTCTTTGGCCTCCACTTAATTTTTTCGAGGGCTCACCTCTTGGGCCTCCATATAATTTTTTCGAGGGCTCACCTCAAGCTAACTTTGCGCACTCCTTAAAATATTTTCACAACAAGGACCTAAGAGCCCTCGATGGGAGAGCTTTGTGTGGGGGCCTGTTATAGGGAAGAGATGCGGCCCTGCGGGCTCTAGCCTGCCTTCTCCATGAGCCTCTGGCCAGCCCACGGCCTCTTCCTGCCTTTTGCGGTCCTACGCATCCCTCAACATCCCCACTGCTTTACCTGCTAGACATGACACTGGGCCAGGTCGGGTCACTGACTTCGTCATACTCAACCACCTCCTCTTACACTGCCTCACTTTGCTCCAACAGCCTCCCTTGCTGGCAACTGTGTCTCATCATCGTCCCTAATCATTTTACACTTTAGTGCCCGTTCCACACCACCATCAGCTAGAGATGGAGCTTGCTCCAGTGTTTGGGCATCAGAACAAACAAAATCCTCAGATAGCTCCTGCGATTCTTGCATGGGTGGGAACACTGGGTTGATAACATTGGGCAGGGTGGGAGGAAGGAGGGTCAGAGTGAGGTCCCTGCAGTTTCTGCAGGCTATCGACGAGACTGGACTTTGTGGACTTGACTGGGTGGTGGACAGATTTAACAGAATCTAGAAGGAGAAGGAGGGGTTTGCCGAGCTGTCTGTAAGGGTTGCGGAAATCCAGACAGAACCAAGGCCCAAAACTTGGGTGGGGGTAGCAGGTTTGCCCGTCCCCGCCTCCACAACATTCACCCAGTGTGCCGTCAGGGAGATGTAGCATCCCCGGCCTCAAACCAAAGTGTTGGTGGTCAAATGGCCTTTTGCAGTAACCGTGTTACTCGGGCGTGGATGATGTTTTGGGACATGTGCCTGGGCAAGGCAGGGATGGCACAGAGGGAAAAATAGTGATGGCTTGATTGCTTTCCCCCTTGCCTATGCCATCTGTGGTTGTCATAGGCAACGTGATTTTAAGGGGTGCAGAATTTTATCTTCTTTTTTGTCTAGTTTGGCTTGGGGTCCATGGCAATGTAGAGGAAAGAAGGTTTCCTTGTATGGTCTCACTTTACAGAGAGGTTATATTGTCTTTGGAGTGTATTGTTGAGAGGCTGTGATAGTGGCGTGATTTGGGCGCGTTATATGCACCCAGACATGCTTCCCCTGCTGTCCCAGTTGCATTCCAGCAGTGTTGGCATCCTTTTCTGAGGTTTCAGGGTGGACTTGGTGACCTCCAAGTGGTCGAATTGAGATTTCCAAGTGGCGAGCATTTTTTTCCCATAGACTTTAATGGGATTCGATATTCGGTCGAATAGTCGAATCTCGCGGTCTATTCGAATCGAATTTCGAACTTTCGAATATTTCACTACTCGCTCATCTCTAATCATAATTAATTAATAAAAGTATATTTTTCTAATAAATATTTTGGGGCTATTTAGAAGAGTTTAAAAACAACTTGTATAAAATTTTAGTTGCTCATTATTTTTATTTTTTTTGTCAGTTACATTACAATAAATAAATAATCCAGTCTCTATGGTATCAGAACCTCCAAAGGCATAGTCCAGGGCATTGTAGCTTTTGTGAAACTACAACTCTCAGATGAAAAAGTGTGCATGCACCCACCAACAATTATTGGCATTCTCTCAGGTAACCTCTTCAATTCTGCAATCAAACATGACCATAGCACTTTGCAAAGTAGGGTGCCTCTATGTAATATTGAATGCAATTCACTGAAGATCCATTGCCAAGCTTGTGTCAGATCAAGACCTGAAAAAGGTTTAAAAACCAAGTGACTTAGATCATTCATGCAGCTTCAGTGTTTGAGTGAAAACTAACAAGATGTAACACATTTGTAAAATTGATGTCAAGGGTAAAAATGCCCATAAAAACTTTCCACCTAGAGCATATTGCATTTTAAAAAAGGCCACTGTGGTCAAAAATAGACAATGATAAAAAAAAGTTAATTGTCTATCGAGGACTTTATATTATATCGACTAACAGCAAAATATCTTGTTTTTCCTTTAGGTTATTCAAATAATTTTTGCATTCTTTTTTCGGTGATACATAGAGATTTATTTTGTCATTTTTATTTATATTTTTTGTTTGTTTTTTACTACCTGGGAAAAGGAAAGAAAATGATATTGGTAAGTGCAGGAGCTGTTGGATCTTAGAAGACTTATATCAGCTCTGCATGAAGCTCCAGAGGCAATATAAATCAAGTCTAATATTCAAGTATAATATGTCAGTCACAGTTACAGGGGAGAATATAAATTTAAAAAAAAACTGGTGTAATGTTAAAATGTCCCCTCCCCCAAAGGACTTGTATGATTGTGTCCTCCATTTGGGGGGAACCTTAAGATCACATTATTACTTTTTTTATTGCCAATTATCCCTGTAACTGCAACTGACATATTTGCCCCAGTTAAAGAGGGAATACAGCTGTGGATACTTACTCACTGCAGAACTCATCTGAGTGTGCTAAAAGCCAGTAGCTCTTGCAGTTTCATGGCGCCTGGTAATCATGCAATTGAAATGGGAGGAGCAAAGCAAGGACATTAAAAAAACCTTCTTTGTTTTCGCTATGGGAAATCTAGCTGTTGCTGACAACCAGTTCCCTCCTCTGGCAGCTTTAGACTCTGCATGGATGTTCAGAAATGTCCTTGGAAAGTCAAATGTGTACTCATCAGATTTTTTAAAGGTGTTTTTATACTTATCATAATTACATTACTCCATCAGAGCTAAATGACTGTCTACTGTCAATGCTGAAGTTCAAACCTGAAGTTTCTTTAGGCTTATTGCAAGTTTTTTCCGAGTACAATCAGCATTTTGCTGCAGTACTGACTGCTGAGCAATTAGTGTATATATGTTTTATTTTTTTTATAACGCGTTGCATTATAGTAGAAGCATTTTAAGGCAATAACACAGTCTTCTGCTGCTGAGCATTTTTTTCCAAGGCATCATATTTGTATTGTTTTTAAATGCACTGCATTGTATCAAAAACAATAATGTCATTTTACCTGCAAAATTTAAAGTAAATTACACTGTACACAGAAATCAAACCACATTCCCTGCATATACAAGTGTACAACGCTTGTTTTACAATTCATTTTAAATGTCTGAGTGAAAACACTTGAAATAGTAGGCCAAAATCTTTTATAGAGTGTCTCCAGACAGTTTAAGCATTGGTGTGGGTTGGAAAAAAGCAATACAAGTGTACAACACTGTTTTTCAAACCAGAGGGTACCATTTAAAAATCTCTGAGTGAAAAGACCTAGAAAATTAGGCTGAAATCTGGGACAGGGCAAGTGTTGATGTGGTGGTGGGGTGTATAATCTCATAGAAGGTTGACAACTTATCTTTTATACTAGAGAAAGTATATACACATGAGACATTAGGCCCAAATCTTTTAGTGGCGCCAATACTGCATTATTCCCAAAGCAAATTGTCAATAGCAGTGTCTTCAGTGTGTTTGTGGAAAGGGAAATAAATTTAATTGTGCTGCTCTGTCTTTAAGTTCCAGGCAACAGACTTGCCAATCATATTAGGCCACAGTTTTGGCTTCGGAAAGACTCAACATTATCATTAAGGAGGAAAAGGATGAGATTGTGGATTGGATGGCTCACCTTTCCTCTCAGTCACAGAAGGACAATATGGAGGTGACTTCTGAGTCTAAGGGCCAAGGGTCACAGCATTCCTCCTGCATTCTGGTAACGAAAGGGAACCTATTGAAACATATACAGGTTGGGTGCAGGTGGAAAGAAGAAGAAGAGGAAATATAAAAAGTTGGAATTATTTTTATTTATTTATTTATTTTTTTGCCTCTGTCCATTCCCGAAGAGGAGGGCATGGGCAGGTATATAGGCTATATAGATAATTGATTTTTCCAGATCCATATGTCCATTCCCCAAAACATAGCACATGTCCTATTCTTGGCTGCAAATACAGAACAATCAAACCCAATGGGTCCACAAAAAAATGTGGACATCACACAGATGGTGACTTTGACCTTAAGTATATGATTATTACCAGTATAGATTGCATCTCAAACCTTAAATGTCACTAGGATAAACACTTCACAGTGCTTCCAACATGCACAGTGACAGATGAACCTCAGTAAAAGTAAGGGCTGGCCAATGCAAAATACAGTAATATGTGTTTCATTTAAATAGGAACACTTGCACAAACAAAACTGCAGTGCATCATGGTTTTCTTGTCTGTGAATTATTGGCCTTGTGCAACATGTGTTATTTTAAAATTGGCAAGTTTCAGAAACTTTTTCTGTTCATAGCTTATTTTAAGAATCATGTCCATGTGGAGATGTTAATAATTTTTTTTATTGCTGGATTCCTATAGGATTTTCATTCCGCATGCAGATTTATGGAAATTACCTGATCTCTAAGGAATATCCAATGCAAAATTTATAAAGATCATATAACACTCTACTGGTAATATTTGATACATGTACGGTAACTCGAAAAGACCGGAGAAACAGAAGAGTTATAAATATCTTTCAGCATAAGATGCAAGGTGATTTATGGTCTTACTAGAATTACCAAACTATGAGTCTGAAATAAAAGAATTTATGAGGCTATGGAAGAACTACTATTTACTGGACCTGGAAAATACCCTGTGGACACATGGCATGCTCAGAGTTGCTTGAGAAATTTTAGAAACATCTATTTGGTGTTGATTTATTATGTGTGCTAATAAATTATAAAGAGCACTTAATATAGCTCTGAATTTCTTAACATTTTATCTGATTCCAGATGGCTACAGCGTTAAAACAGTATTGTAACTAAATGAATTTAGTTGCTGCTTTGGAGGCCACTCAAGGTGCTGCGAGAAAGAAAATCGGTGAGTGTGTTAAGATGTTATGCTATTTATTAATACCATTCCATGTTAGACAGCACACCACAGAGGCGGTTCAATGTGTCAATATCTTAATCCAGCCAAAAGAACTGCATCATGTACAGTCAGGCTAATTTCACACTAGTGTTTTCACAGGATCCGGCAGGGTTCAGCAAAAAAGTTTCCGTTACTGATAATACAACTGTCTGCTTCCGTTATGAACTGATCTAATTGTATCATCTTTAACATAGCCAAGACGGATCCGTCATGAACTCCATTGAAAGCCAATGGAGGGAACGGATCCGTTTAACTTTGACATAATCTGACAATAGAAAACGGATCCGTCCCATTGACTTGCTCCGCATCCCATGACGGAAAGAAAGCGAACAAACAAATGGAACGGAATGCATTTTGGAGCATTCTGTTCTGTTCAGTTACGTTTTGTCCCCACTGACAATGAATGGGGACAAAACGCAAGTGTTTTTTTCCGGTATTGAGACCCAATGACGGATTTTAATACCAGAATTTTTAGTCTCCTGGTGGAAGAGGACTGAATCCAGGCACCCACCAAAACCAACTAATCTAGACATGTGCTCTCATTATTGGGTTATATTGGGGTATTTATTAAAAACATTTAATGTGTTGTTCACACTGGCAACTGAAACTATGACCAGCTGCCTCCATTAACATTGTTCCACTAAGGTTCCTTTATTTTAGCAGCAAGTATAGCATTGACTGTTGCTCAAACATAATCCACTGTGAGCAGACCATGTCTTTGTACATTTGTTTTTGTAGATTCCATCATGTTCTGCAGCCATAAAGATTAGTCCTGTGCAGTAAGAATCTGTGCATATGGGTTATTTTTCACATTTTGGCAAGACTCACTCTTATCCTCTTTATTACAGGAAAATATAAGCTGCCATAGCAGCGTATATTGCTTCCAAAAGTAATACACTGTACCCACTTTGGACAACCCCTTATATAATAGGTTACCTGTCAATGAGTTCTTTGTGGATGGCAAAGCTGGACTCAAAATCATCCACAAATTGCTGATTGCCAGTGAAAGCACTAAGGAATGAGTGATATACATACTTAGCTGTGCTTTATATTACATAGCAGGAGTATACAACATTGAGCAAAGAAATCTGTTACTGGAAAATAGGAAAGTGACAGTAGTCGCCTCACTAAATTGACTTTTTTTAATTAAAATAAATGGAGAACTTTTTTGAGTATAAGGGTATAACTATTGTGAGTGTTTTTTTCAGTGACGGATTTCGGTCAGATTCACTGAGGATTTTTCTTTGTGGGAAAATCCTCATCAAACCTACTGTGGGGCAAAATCATTAGTTGAAGACCCTAAAGTGAAAGTCCACCCATGAAATGCTAATGCTAATTTTGCTGGCACAGAGCTCACCAGGGAGAGTTTAGGAGTTTACTGGATCCTTTTTTTTGTTTTGTTTTTACATTTAAAGAGCAAACTGTATACAATAAGGTCCTAAGCTCCGCCTAGTGGTGGCTGCATCACTGGGATAAATGGGTGCCTCAGTGAGAAATATATGTCTATCATTGTCATATCTGTTTTATACGCTAATGAATGTTAAATAAATGTGAATCATTCTCATAAAGCAATACTAAAGCAAAGTAGAGCACAACCCATTAAAACAACATGAAGATGCTTTCATTGGTAGGCAGAGCAGATAGGCAGCAGCAGAACAGCCGTGTGGTAGTGAATGATAATCATCCAGACAGAGGAGGCACCTTCATTACACATATGGATAGTGATAAGAAGTGTTTTGATAGGCACACTCACATTTGAGACAACACTGAATCTGATTAATTGAAAAAACACTATTTAATCTTCAGTATAAAATATATATAGAGAATAGATAAGAACAAAATACAGCTAAAAATCTGAGTATAGTAATAATAAGATAGGCCTCAGATTAAGGTGTCAATATACCATCATGATCATGATCAACCAAAATGATAATCTGTGCAATAATTTGATGGTTAGAGTCCAGTTTCTTTTTAATCTCCTAAATTGACTTGTGGGTATATTTGATAGCCACCTAGGTAGGTGGCAACTGGAGAATAAAATGAAACTGTGCTCAAAAGGTCCTTCACACTCATATAAGTGCTATAAATTACATGCGATAGTTGGGAAGCCCCTCTTACAGATTTTGCATTGGGGTCCAGGAACTTCAAGTTATGCCTCTGATTGCACCATACAAGGTGAATGGGGATGTATCAGGGCAAAAAGACTATAATACAGCTTGGTAGTATAGACCCCTATTGCAATCCATGTGCTGCTATGTGGTACCTCTGTGAACCCTTGTGAGGCACAGCCTTCTTTCTTTAAAAGCAAGGGAGAGCACTTCTATAACAATATAATCAGAGGCACACAGGTATAGAAAAGCCAAGTGATTTTTGTGCATGTCATGTTCGTTGGGCACAAAGGGGTTGTATCACCTAAATAGCATTTATTATGTAGAGAAAGTTAACACAAGCCACTTACTAATGTATTGTTATTATCCATATTGCATCCTTTGCTGACTGGATTAATTTTTCCATCACATTATACATTGCTGTTTCTATGTTTACGACCACCCTGCAATCCATCAGTAGTGGTCATGCTTGCACACAATAGGAAAAAGCACTAGTTTATGTGCATCCCCATAATCCCAATCAAAAGAGAGGCTGGCACTTTTTCCTGTAGTGTTCAAGTATGATCACCACTGATGGATTGCAGGGTGGTCATACCCATTGAAATGCTTAATATATATTGTGATGGAAAAATCAATCCAGTCTGCAAATGAAGCAATATGGATGATAACAATACATTAGTAAGTGTCTTGTATTAACTTTCTCTACATGATGCCACTTGCCGAAGTGAGACAACCCCTTTAATGAGGATCTGTCACCAGATTTCACAATACAAACTGCATGCATTATTAAATAGATCTCTTAGGTATGATGAGGCTGCTGTACTTACTTTTTAAAGCCATGTCAGAATTGCTTTTCACCTATGTTAAAATTATATTAAAATGAGCATTGCACAAATCCGCTTCTCACAGTCTCTTCCTGGACTGAGATCAGGTGGGAAAAAATTTAAAAAATGTACTATACAGCCATTCTGACATGGACTTTCAAAGTAAGTAAATCAGCTTCACCAGGTGTAATAGCTCTATTCAACAATATATGTAGTTTGTATTGTGAAATTTGGTGCTAGATTCTCTTTAAAACGTTTTTCCAGGTTGTAATTATTGTTGCTCTATCTTAAGGATGTCATCAATATCAGATCGGTGGTGTCATGCCCCCAGCACTCCTGCTGATTGGTTGTTGTTTTCACTAGTTATGGCTCTGTAACCAGGGACTGGCACTACAGCTAGCAAAAACAGCTGATCAGCAGATGTTCTGGAAGTTTGACCCCCTATCCATCTGATATTGATGACTTATCCTAAGGATAAGTAAGCCCTGGAAACCCCCTTTATAACTACTTCAAAAAAGTGTTCCTGCTCATAACAAAAACAGAAAAAAAGCTTCCCGTTTTATTTTCTCATGAGAAAATGTTTTATTCTTAAATTTCCTTATTCTTAGTAACCTATAAATGAGGGGTGGGGTTTAGCTAAAGGGTGGAGCTTAGCCATCTTTTTGTCTTACTATAGAAAGGACAGGTGGGAGTGGCTCCTGCTACATCTGGAAAGAGACAAGATTCCTTTCAATTTTTCTAGTTGTAATTGCAGTATAAAACAAAATAAGATCAAAAGAAAGAAAAAAAAAAGATATTAAGAGATTAAAGAAGAACTCCCGCAAAAATTTTTATTCTCTGACCTGTTAGAAAGGTGCATGATATAATCTGTAGTGAATGTCATCTTCTTATCAGAGAATGTAATTGTGCGTAATAACTTCTCTTCTTATTGTAGCTGGGTCATGTGAATAACCTCCAACTGACCCAGGACAGAAAGCCTGTAACTGCTCTATTTATTCCTATGGGAGCCTCACTTTCAGTGTCATAGAAATACATAGAGAATTAGACTTCCTGTCCACACATAAGTCTGTGTGTGAGTTGGTGGGTCTAATTCCTAGTCACATGACACAGATAAGAAACTTCAGGATTATATAAGTCAAAAATTCAGCCACTGGTAAGAAAATGACATTAACTACAGATTACATCATGTACATTTCTAACAGGACAAGGAATACATTTTTTTGCCGGAGTTCTTCTTTAAGGAAGGAAATACCAGAATCTTGTGACCATCAGGAAAAAAATGTGACTGTGAAGTTTACGACTTCCCCATAGAGAAACATACAAGTCCTAGAAATCCTATAAATTTACATCAAAACGTATATATCTCCATTTTCCATTTTACTGTGAAGTCCTTACCATTACAGCTCCTTAGATATGTTAACATTTATATTTCAAGCTCAGTGCATATGGACAACAGGGATCCCCCTATAAGCAAAGAGCAGTTCTGGCCTATGTTACACCTCAGCTGCATACTTACCAACATTTAGGTTGGTAAAATCGGGGCATCCAAAACCCTGTCTGGGAAAACCCCAACTCCACATGGGAACACCCATTTATGGGCAGGGTTATCACTAGCTCTACCCATTTTCAACCCAGGACAGCCCGAATTTCCCTGGATTGTCTCAAGGACAGTCCCTGCAAATTCGGCAAAGTTGTCAACTATGTAGCTGGTGTGTCACTGGGAAAGAGACTTGCTTTGTCTCTCGTCTATGATGTGGCACTTTGTTTATTTGCATAAATTACAGTGTAAAATTCCAAAGCTGAACTCTGCTTTGTTAATGAGGCAAGAAGCCGAGTTCAACTTCAGATTTTGACACTGTAATTTATGCAAATAAATAAAGTGTCACGTCATAGATGCTAGATGAAGCATGTCTTGTGATATTTGCTGCAAGTTCACAATGACCTCCACGGAGTCCATACATTTTATGGTAGGACACAAGCTATATTGTTAATGAAGTTTACAAACGAATAGTGTTCGGAAACAGCAATCCAAACCCGATTCTCTCAACACTAATATCACCTAATCTATCAAATCATGGATAACTGCCAGAGCAAGGGTTTGGGCTGGTTCACACAGAGATTTTTGGCGCTGATTTTGGTGCATTTCTGCCTCAAGATCAGATCCAAAAACATCTCAAAACAGCAAACTCAAAAGAATAGGAAGTGTCAAAAAAACACCCCGTATGTGTCCTCATGTTTTGCACTTTTTCTGCACATTTTTTTTGGCTCAAATCTGTACCAAAAAACGCAAACTGAAAATACAGTTTTGTACTGACCACGCTGAAAAATGCAGGCATAAATTCTGCCCAAAATTTTGTGGGTGGATTTTAAAAATCCATTGTGTGAACATACCCTTACCCTTAGGACCCTATTACACTGCCCAATATTTGATGGTAATACATCAATCGGCACAAGTTAGCATCAGTCTGATTACACAGGCCGATGTAAACTGAATGTGGGAGGAATGATCGCTACCACAGCTGTTCCTGCCTCATCTTGTTCTGTTAATAATCAACGGAACATCCCTGAAAACACAGGTAGATGCAAACTGAATGTGGGAGGAACGATTGTTGTCGCTGTTATTCCTAACATATTCAGTTTGGTTCTATTGATTATCAGCAGCACATCTCCCTTTGTAATCAGGGATGTGCTGTCGATTATCAGTTTTATCCTGATGAAAGATCGCCATCAGCTGACAAATTAGTGATTGCTGGTTCATCAGCTGAACGGCTGATTATATGGACCAATTATCGGGACTGTTTTCCCATGAATGCTTGTTACTGACAACTGTCCTGAAAATCGTGCAGTCTAATAGGGTCCTTAAAGGGGTTATACAGTATCTAAAATATCCCCCCAAAAGCCCCTTGTATGGATTATACTTACTTATTCCCCGGAACTCATGTCGCTCCGGATCCCTGCATGGCCGTCAATGCATCGCTCAGATCAAAACACCTGTCGACGGGACGGAGAAGTCAATAGCAGGCCACGACAGGGACGAACTCCCTTGAGGCTGGTCACCGTTGCGGTCTGCTATTTGTAGCATCACCCATCTCCAGATGTTTTGATCTAAACGATGGGAAGGTTCAACGGTGGCCATGCAGGAATCTGGAGCAATGCGGGTGCTGGGGATGCTGGGGAGCAGGTAAGTAAAATCCATAGGGGCGGAATAGGGGCCTGGGCATTGGGGGGGGGGGATATTTTAGATATCGAATAACCCCTTTAATCTTTGTGGTCTATAATGACACCCTCTATGATATTTTTATGGTATTCATATGCCCTAATAGGGTATTTCGACAGATGTCACAATTATGTAATCTTATATCCGTCACCATGGTTTGTGCACGTGAAAGTTATTTTTATTTTTTTTTATGAAATACACTGTTTATGTACATTGTTTACAAAAACACAAGAAATACGCTACACAGTTACATACGTTAATCTGCATTTTTTTGTGATCCCTGATATTACATGAGATCTATGTATAAATATGCACTGTAGACTGGCAGTTTCCCAGTCTGATGCGAGTGCTCTGCTATTAGGAACTTGGCGGTAATTCTTTCTTCCTGCTCTGGGAGCTAGCTTTGACCTCTTAACAAAGAACAGGTTCAATCTGCTTCCCCTCCTCCACCCTGGGAGACTGATGAGGGTCACATGACCTTTGTAGTAGACAGCAGAGAATTTGGATGGTAATATGCGCTGCTGGGGGAGGGGAGCTGGCAGCTCTCACAAAATGCTTGTACTGGAAGCTAAAGCTGGGAGGAGAAGGGAAAGACCAGCTCAGACCAGCTTCATTCCACAGACTCATTTAGATGCAAATGCCAAATATTTTTACCAGACGCACTGTATAAATTTACAGTTTCCTTTTTAGCTTATTCAGACGGTGTGAAAAAAACCCCGAGTGTCCTTGATATGCAGTCTTTAAATGAAGGCTTTGAAAAGAAAGTGATTACTTTGTTTTGTTTCATAATACTTAAATTAAGAAGGATTTTGTACCGCGCCGTAGATCAGACTATAAAACTAGATCTTCAGAAGGAAGAGTAATAAACTGCTCAAAACGGGGCAGGAGAACAGGAAGAAGACAAGAAGAGCAAGATTAGCATAAAATAATACAAAGGGTGAAATCCGTAACATAAATGGACCTCCTTCTGATGTACAGTCCACTCCACTGGTCATTTTCAGTGCAGAATCTACATGGATTTTTTTAAAGGCAGATGAGATTTGGTACTGATTGATCACCTATCCTCAAGATAGGTAATTAATATCAAATCGGCAAGGGTTTCATTCCCAGATCCTCTGACAGGGACGGACTGGCCATAGACGCTAAATGGAAATTTCTCTATGGGCAAAAACCCAGTGGGCCATCCGAGCCCTCCTCACGGCCGTCAGCGGGTACATAACAATCTCTCAGGTGCCCTCCTGAATTCAAATGTATCGCCATCCTCAGGATGGTGATACACAGGGGCGTAGCTAAAGGCTCATGAGCCTTCCTTCCCTCAGTGCTTTGTGGCCAGGGGCAGGGAAGCACATAACCTTCATGCTGTTTGAGGCAAACATAGAAACGGCACTTCACACCCCCCATGACAAAGTCTTTACCTAACCCCTTCCCTCCAGCCAGAGGTGTAATTTGAAGAATCTAGGCCCCAGTGCAACATCAATAACAGAGCCCTCCCAGTATGCACTTTCTATAATATCTGTCACGCGAGGTCGGCGTCGCGCTCCCTCTGCACGACATCGCCGGACCTCTCCGCCCCCCTAGAGACGAGCAATAGGGAATTGAAGTGCTGGTCTTGTCAGCCAGCACTTCATGAGTTAATTCTCTGTTTGGGTTTAGGCATGTGGTGCTGATCACACCACATGGCTACTTTACATATTGTTTGGACAGCTTGCTCCGCCTCAGGTCATGTGATGCTGGCCACATCACATGATCCTGGGCGGGCTATTTAAAGATGGCAACTGCCTCACTCAGATGCCTGTGATTAGTCTTCTGAGATCAGTGCTGTGTGTTGGACCTTGCTGTTGATTATTGGTATATTGGATTTTGGCTTCGGACTTAGACTACGCTTTTGTGATTCCCCTCTATTTGACATGACCTCCTGTTCTTGACTTGGCTTGCTGACTATTCTGCTATTGTGTTTGTTCTGTCTGTGTTCGTCTTTCCCTGTGTTCCCTTCCCTTCCCTGTGCACGTACTCAGCATAGGGACTGTCTCCAAGTTACGGTTTTGCCGCCTAGGGCATCTACTGTAAGTAGGCAGGGAAAGAGGTGGGGTTCAGACAGGGCACACTATCCCTTGTTTCCCTGTCGTGACAGAATCACAGGCCGTACCTAATGGAGCCGTTGCGAGTACTCACGGACCAGATGAGTAACATGGCTCAGATGATCCAGGATTTGGCCGAGAGACTCCAACATCAGGAGCAGCTGCGGACAGCACCCGCAGTCGTTCCCTCCATGCCAAACCCCAATATTGAACCCCATGTAAAATTGCCCAATCGGTTTTCTGGGGACCGAAGGACTTTCCGTTCCTTTAAGGAAAGTTGTAAATTATATTTCCATTTACGCTCACACTCCTCGGGTTCTGAGCAGCAGCGGGTAGGAATAATTATTTCCTTGCTGCAAGGTGATCCGCAGGAGTGGGCTTTCTCATTGCCACCTGACTCCCCTTGTCTATTGTCTGTGGAGGCTTTTTTCCGGGCCCTAGGTCTTTTATATGAAGAACCTGACTTGGCCGCTGTAGCTGAAACTCAGCTCAGAGACATTCGGCAGGGTAACCGTGCAGTTGAGGATTACTGTGCTGAGTTCAGAAAATGGTGTGTGTACTCTAAATGGAATGACCCTGCTTTGAGAAGCCAGTTTAGGGTGGGACTGTCTGACCATCTGAAGGATTTACTAGTTAGTTATCCTACTCCTGACACCTTAGAGGCGACTATGACCTTAGTTATCAAACTTGACCGACGGTTTAGGGAGAGACAAAAGGAACGTTCTGTTGCCCCTCAAATTGCCGTGTTGTCCGAAGTTCCTCTTCAGAGCCCGTCTCCTATCAAGGTCCAGGAGGAGCCTATACAGTTGGGAGTTACTATGAGGGATCAGAGACGCCTGAGAGGGGCCTGTTTTTACTGCGGTGAGATGAACCACTGGCTCCAGCAGTGTCCGAGACTTCTGCTCTCAAAAAGGTCTGTTCCTGGAAGTAAGGTACCCCCTGCGGTGGTAAGAAAGAAAATCTTGTTACCTATTTCCATTTCTTATAACCAATTCAAGAGGTCCGGTGAAGCATTTGTGGATTCAGGTTCTGCTGCTAATTTTATTGATTATGATTTTGTGCAATCTGTGGGTGTGCCTATAATTCCTTTAAGGGAGGTAATTCAAATTATCGCACTGGATTCCACTCCATTGAATAATGGGAGAGTGGAGTTTTGTACTCCTGAGGTTGTATTAACTGTAGGAATTACCCATACCGAGACTTGTTCCTTCCCTGTATTAAAGGATTTACCTGCCGACCTTGTTTTAGGTCTGCCATGGTTACAGGACCACAACCCTGTGATCAACTGGTCGGTAGGTGAATTGGAAAAATGGGGAATGAATTGTGACAAATGTTGTAGATCAGTATTGCTGTTTGGAGGTACCACTGAGTCTCTTTCCTTGCCCAAGTATATCGGCGATTTTTCGGACGTTTTTTCCATGTCCGAGACTGAGTTCCTCCCTCCTCACCGGCAATATGATTGTGCCATCTACCTTATTGAGGGATCCAAATATCCCAAAGGTCGCATTTATAATCTCTCTACTCCTGAACGTCAGTCCATGAGGGATTATCTCAAAGAGTCTGGCCAAGGGTCACATCCGGCCTTCAGTTTCTCCCATGGGGGCAGGTTTTTTCTTTGTTGGTAAAAGGGATGGAGGATTGAGGCCCTGTATCGATTACAGGGAGCTCAATAAAATCACTGTTAAAAACAGATACCCGTTGCCCCTTATTCCTGACTTGCTAAATCAGGTCCAGGGGGCCTGTTGGTTCACCAAGCTGGATTTGAAGGGGGCATACAACCTAATCAGGATTCGTGAGGGGGATGAATGGAAAACTGCTTTTAATACCCCGGAGGGTCATTATGAGTACTTGGTAATGCCTTTTGGGTTAAGTAACGCTCCGGCAATTTTCCAAAACTTTGTCAATGACATTTTTAGACCATTTATTGGGAAATTTGTAATTGTCTATATTGATGACATCCTGTTTTTTTCTGCAGACTGGGAGAGTCACGTATCTCACACCAGGCAAGTGCTGGAGGTGTTGCGTGAAAACAAGTTGTTCGTTAAAGGGGAAAAGTGTACCTTTGGTGTTCAGGAAGTGGCCTTTTTGGGATACATTCTCACCCCTTTTTCTTTCAAAATGGATCCAGTTGAAGTACAGGCCATTGTGGATTGGGTGCGACCTTCCTCTTTGAAGGCGCTCCAGCGATTTCTGGGGTTTGCTAATTTTTATCGTAAATTTGTCAAAAATTTTTCTGTGGTAGCCAAACCCATTACGGATTTGACTCGCAAGGGGGCTGATCTGGTCAATTGGCCCCCTGCAGCTATTGAGGCCTTTGAAAGGTTAAAGCAGTGTTTTATTAATGCTCCTGTGTTGGTCCAGCCTGATCAAAGTAAGCCTTTTGTAGTTGAGGTGGATGCGTCTGAGGATGGTGTGGGGGCTGTACTGTCCCAGGGGTCTTCCACCTTAACTAATCTTATGCCATGCGCCTTCTTCTCCCGCAAGTTCTCTCCTGCCGAGAGGAATTATGATATTGGGAATAGGGAGTTACTTGCAATCAAGTGGGCATTTGAGGAATGGCGTCATTTTTTAGAAGGGGCATTTCACCGCATTACGGTCCTCACGGATCATAAGAATTTAATGTTTCTAGAATCGGCTAAGCGATTGAATCCTAGACAGGCGAGGTGGGCTTTGTTCTTTACTCGTTTTGATTTTTGTGTTACCTTCAGACCCGGGAGCAAGAACGTTAAGGCCGATGCCTTATCCCGAAGTTTCCAGGCGTATCAGCCTCCTGACGTCCCTCCTGAGCCCATCCTGCCAGCTGATATCATCGTGGCCGCTACCTCATCTGACCTCGCTTCTGAAATCTCAGCAGGACAACATCTTGCTCCTATTGGTACCCCCAATGACAAATTGTTTGTGCCGGCTCATTTGCGGTTGCGACTGCTGGGTGAGTGCCATAATTCTGTTTTGTGTGGACATCCTGGCATCAATGCCACCAAGGAGTTGGTCTCTAGGCAGTATTGGTGGCCTTCAATCTCCAGAGATGTTCAGGCTTTTGTAACTGCGTGTAACACTTGTGCCAGGTCCAAGAATTCCAAGACACGACCTATGGGTGAGTTACATCCTTTACCCATACCTAGTAGACCTTGGTCACATCTGTCCATGGACTTTATCATGGATTTGCCGTGCTCTGAGGGTAAAACCGTGATATTTGTGGTGGTTGACAGATTCAGCAAAATGTGTCATTTTATTCCTTTGTGTAAATTACCCTCTGCGAAGGTCTTGGCGTCCGTGTTCATTGATAATATTGTCAAACTGCATGGTGTTCCTGAGAATATCGTTTCTGATAGGGGAGTACAGTTTGTGTCTAGGTTCTGGAGGGCGTTCTGTAATAAGATTGGTATCTCTTTGTCCTTTTCATCAGCCTTTCATCCAGAGACCAACGGTCAGACTGAACGTCTTAACCAATCCGTTAAGCAATATCTCAGATGTTATGTTTCTGATAACCAGCATGTGTGGGCCAGATTCCTGTCTCTGGCTGAATTTGCAATTAATAATCGTGTTAATTCATCCTCTGGGATGTCGCCGTTTTTCTGCAATATGGGTTTTCATCCACGCTTTGGCTCCTGTTCCCCATCTGCGTCGGTTGTCCCAGAGGTCAATGATTTTTCTCAAGAACTGTGCACAGTTTGGGCACAGGTTCAGTCGAACGTGGAAAAGGCCCAAGGAGTTCAAAAAGCTAAGGCTGATAGAAAACGTTCTAAGGGTGTGAATTTTAAGGTTGGGGATAAGGTATGGTTATCGACTAAAAATCTCAACATGAGGGTACCATCCTACAAGTTTGCACCTCGCTTCATTGGTCCTTACAGGATCACCAAGGTGATCAATCCGGTTTCTTTTAGGTTATGTTTACCCGACTCCCTTCGTGTTCATAATGTTTTTCATGTGTCTTTGCTCAAACGTTATGTTGCTCTCGTTGGTCCTGAGGAACAGTCTCCTCCTCCGGTTGAGGTAGCAGGACAAATGGAGCATGAGATTGCCAGAATTGTGGATGTAAGAAGGGTCCGGAATTCCTTCCAGTACCTCGTACATTGGAAGGGGTTCGGTCCTGAGGACAGGTCTTGGGTACCGTTGACCAGGATGCATGCAGACTCGCTCATCCGAAAGTTCCATCTGCAGCATCCCGATAAGCCTGCTCCCGCTGGTAAGGGTCCAGTGGCCCCTCATGAAGGGGGGGGTACTGCCACACGAGGTCGGCGTCGTGCTCCCTCTGCAAGACATCGCCGGACCTCTCCGCCCCCCTAGAGACGAGCAATAGGGAATTGAAGTGCTGGTCTTGTCAGCCAGCACTTCATGAGTTAATTCTCTGTTTGGGTTTAGGCATGTGGTGCTGATCACACCACATGGCTACTTTACATATTGTTTGGACAGCTTGCTCCGCCTCAGGTCATGTGATGCTGGCCACATCACATGATCCTGGGCGGGCTATTTAAAGATGGCAACTGCCTCACTCAGATGCCTGTGATTAGTCTTCTGAGATCAGTGCTGTGTGTTGGACCTTGCTGTTGATTATTGGTATATTGGATTTTGGCTTCGGACTTAGACTACGCTTTTGTGATTCCCCTCGGTATTTGACGTGACCTCCTGTTCTTGACTTGGCTTGCTGACTATTCTGCTATTGTGTTTGTTCTGTCTGTGTTCGTCTTTCCCTGTGTTCCCTTCCCTTCCCTGTGCATGTACTCAGCATAGGGACTGTCTCCAAGTTACGGTTTTGCCACCTAGGGCATCTACTGTAAGTAGGCAGGGAAAGAGGTGGGGTTCAGACAGGGCACACTATCCCTTGTTTCCCTGTCGTGACAATATCAGTGTTTTTTTATGTGGCACAAGGGTCTTTGAGCCCCTCAGGCTCCTAGGCCGGTAGCGACTGATACCTCTGCACCCCCTATAGCTACACCCCTGGTGATACCTTTGAATACTGAGGCGAGGGCAGCAGTATTATGTGCTGCACTGTGATATTTGATTCAGCTGAGGCAGCATTTTGTTCTGCACTGTATTTGGTTCTGCAGGGATGGTGTCCTGTGCTGCATTATTGTATTGCTGCTCCTTCTACTTCTGTTAACCTTTGCTTACAAGATGGATCCACTTTTAGTTTTTTTTCCAGGGCCACTTTAAGTTCCCAGCCCACCCCTGCCCGCCGAACAGCTGTTTGAAGAGGACATAGCACTGCCTTCTCTTCACCGTTTACCTGCTAGCTGTCGACATTGCAGCGGTGAACAGTGTAATTACAACTCAGCCGTCCTGTTTACTTCAATAAGATGGAGAATAACTACAACTGCTTTGTGGATGGAGGAGCTGTAATTACACCTGCCCATCACTGCAATGTCGACAGCAAGTCTGTAAACAGTAAGAGAACGCAGCACTGAGTGCTGCATATGCTTCAAACAGCTGATCGGTGGAGGCGCCGGGTGTCAGACCCCTGACAATCTGATATTGATGACCTATTCTGAGGATGGGTCATCAATGTTTGAATAGCGCAAAACCCCGTCAAAATCCTGTTTTGCTGGTACTCAGGGGCTGATTGGCCACAGACCTTAGAGGGACATTTCCCGGTAGGCCGATGCCCAGAGGGCCGCTTGAGCCCTCCTCACTGTCGCCTAGTGAAGGTCTTTGGAGATGTATTTTGTGCTGCTGGCAGTATTTTGTGATGGACTGTGGTATTTGGCTCTGTTGGGGTGGTATAATGAGCCACAATATGGTATTGCTGGGACTGCTTTCCATCAGTTTGGACCAAACTACAAAACGGGGCCACTTTTAGTATTTTTTCCAGGGCCACTTTAAGTTCCCAGTCACGCCCTTGCTGGAACTGCAATAAGCTTCAGATCTTCTGTCTGCAAAATCCAGACATAAAATCCTCTGTGTATCTGCCCTTTGTGGGCATATCCTTAGGGTAGGTTCACATGGGACGGTTATGCTGTGGATTTGCATGCGGTAATCCATAGCATTGTACATTAACAGCAAAGTAGATATGATTTTAAAAGATTCTTTAAAATTCCACAGCAGAATTTAACCTTTTGCCATTCATAGGTTGAAATACATAAAAATCCATCCTGTGTTTATGTAAAACAGATGCTTGTATATAAAAGATCAATTGACAAACAGCTGACGTGTGGGGAAAATGTCATCCTGGAGATGATAGCCACTAACTACTACAATGTAGGAACCATACTGTAAGGCCAGACACACGAGCGATTTGAATGCGAGAAACTCGGAGGGTGTATCAGTGAGAGGACCTGCTCTGGCCTCCGCTCCTCTGACAGGATCGCACAGCATCAAACTGATTAATAATGCTGTGTGACCCTTACAGTCAGTAGTGTACCTCCAATAGAGGCAAACCACGCAGCTATGGGGCCTGTGAAGGAAGGGGGTCAAACCATGCACCTAATTACATTAAATGTCATCATCATGTGATCTGGGGAGGAATACAGAATTCAGCAGCTTTGCCAGGTGAAGGATCTGCAATGATGTCATCACAGACAGTGGCGGAACACAGACTCAGCAGTGGAGTGGAAAATCTGGTGAACAAGCTGTGGGATGTGAGGGGGGGAGGGCGCTTCTGTGCTGTGCCTGGAGGAGAGGTTAGTGGTGTCATGGGATAGCTCATAACATCCTAATACTGGGAGTTGTAGTCCTACTCTATCCCTCTCCATGTAATGTTCATTGATGTCCTACAATAACAGTCTGAACATGCTGGGAGATGTAGTTCTCTCCTCTTATAATGTCCACTGATGCCATATGATAACAGTCTTGTAATGCTGGGGGTTGTCGTTGTCGCCTCTTTTACCCCTCCATGTATTGCCCTCTAATTTCCAATAACAACCTGGTCATGAGACTTTTAGTTCTCTTGTCACTATCATAATGTTCTGCAGCATCTGAGGTGTGTTTTAAGCTTTGTTTATATCTGCGCTATTGATTTTCGCTGCTCATCTCTGTCATAAGAGCATAATAGAGATGAGCGAATCTATTCGCCGCTTCATAGATTCGATATGAATATTGGAAATTTTTTACACCTAAGCGAATCCGAATATTTTCAGATTCACTTCGGAAGATTTGTCTAAAATCTTTGTACGCTAACGCTACGTACGCATTATATCATCTGTACGCTAATGCTACGCATTAATGCGTACTAATGCGTACATATTCAGTTAAGTAGCGTACTTTTACTGTATATTCGTTCTTTGTGCGAGGCTAGACAATAATACGCTAAAGCTTTGTACGCACTTTGTACGCTCAGGCGTAAGTATTCAAGGGAATGTTCGCAGAACACAACAGAATAACGAATGATTTGTACGCAGCTTCAACCGAATAGCTTCGTATTTGTAAGAATCTTTTAAAAATTTTGACGAACATTCAATGAAGCGAATTTTGAATGATTTGCTCATCTCTAGAGAACAACAATGAAAATCACAGTAGAAACAGATCTGGCAAATAACGGATGACAACGCCTGACAGATCCTGCTGACTATGATGACATCTGATGGGATTCCATCATGGAGCCTGGCAGGCTGCAAAATTGTGCCCAGAATTTCTGATCGGCAACTGAGGCCCCTAAGGACTCGTTCACATCTTCGTCAAGCAGATGTCACTGAAATATGTCTGCTGGACCTGACATTGCTGGATTCTCTAGTTCACCACCGGATCCCCTTTGGCTGTAATGAGGTCTGGTGGTGATCCAGCTGCATTTTTTTTTTTTGTCTGGCCATCAGATGGCTTTTAGGACAGCTCGATCTGCTTGAGGGAGATGTAAATGAGGGCTAACATAGATGTGATCAAAGCCTTGTGTTCTGCAGCATCAGAATATCATGTTCTGCAGCAGTTGAGGTATGTATTATGAGGCTGAGCAGCAGCTGAGGTGTGTATTGTGAGTTTTGATCTGTGTCTGCACCTCATAAAATGTTTTAAAATATAATTTATTAGCAAGTAAGGTATTTTTTTAATTGATTCAACAAAGGGGGCACCATGTGATTAATCTGCCTGGGGCACCAAAGTACCTAGTCCCCTCCCTGTTTCTCTGCCACTGTGACCTGACTGACCGGTCTGGACCTGACCTGATCCAGCAGCGTCACTAATCCAGACTCCAGTCCTGTGAAGATCTGCCCCAGGCCCTGACGGTGCGTTGCTACAGTAACTAGAGTCACAAGCCGTAAGTCAGAAATGGAAGGGGAGAAGTGAAGGGAAAGGGTGAAACAGAAGCAGGCTTCAGCTTATGGGGGAGTCCTCAAATCTTCTGAATTATACTGACATAATTAAACTGACATAAAGGAAAACTGGCTTAGTTGCCCATAGCAACCAATCAGAATCCATCAGATTCAAGAGCTCTAAAAAATGAAAGGTGGAATCTAGTTACTATGGGCAACTAAACTATTTTTGAGTGTTTGTAGTGTAGTGTTTGTAGAACGTTTCAAAAGTTCCTATTGTCTAGCATGTATAATCTGGCTGCAACTTTTTTTGCTCAATAAAAAAAATAATAATCCATCACATAGTGCAGCATTTTTCAAAAAAATAAAATAAAATAAAAAATGGGTATCCAAACTCAATATACATAGTAACATAGTAACATAGTTTATAAGGTCGAAAAAAGACATCTGTCCATCCAGTTTGGCCTGTTTTCCTACAAGTTGATACAGAGGAAGGCAAAAAAAACCATGTGAGGTTGAAGCCAATTTTCCCCACTTTAGGGAAAAAAATTCCTTCCCGACTCCAATCAGGCAATCAGAATGACTCCCTGGATCAACGACCCATCTCTAGTAACTATAACCTATAATATTATTACACTCCAGAAATACATCCAGGCCCCTCTTGAACTCTTTTAGTGAACTTACCATCACCACCTCCTCAGGCAGAGAGTCCCATAGTCTCACTGCTCTTACCGTAAAGAATCCTCTTTTATGTTTGTGTACAAACCTTCTTTCCTCCAGACGCAGAGGATGTCCCCTCATCACAGTCACAGTCCTGGGGATAAATAGATCATGGGAGAGATCTCTATACTGACCTCTGATATATTTATACATAGTTATTAGATCTCCCCTCAGTCGTCTTTTTTCTAAAGTGAATAAGCCTAATTTTGATAATGTTTCTGGGTACTGTAGCCCACCCATTCCAGTTATTACTTTAGTTGCCCTCCTCTGAACCCTCTCCAGCTCTGCTATGTCTGCCTTGTTCACAGGAGCCCAGAACTGAATATAGTGTAGTCTAGCTACAGCGCTAACATTTTAAAAGAAACATTGTAACTAGCAAGTACACAAAATAAAATCAGCATATTATAAAATCATTAATTCTTTATCAGACAACTATAGATTACTTTAATAGTTCTTTTGAAAACTAAACATTTTCATGCTGATGGGAAATTAGTGCATTTAAACTGTGTTAATTTATCCATTAATTTATATGTGAACTCCATTAATTTAAATGTAAACAACTGTATCCTACTATCAAGAAATACAGTACTGTAGCTGGAAAAGATAGCTCTTCCAAAGTTTTTAACATGATTATTTATAAATTTATTTTACTTGCCTATATAGCACCAACATATTCTACAGAGCTTCACAGACATTGGCCCAAATTCACCAATCTATTTGTTCCAAAAATCTATCTAAAAAAGTGGCAAACGTTGGAACATCTATAGTTTTTATAGCTTTTCCAGCTCATCCAAGGGATGGAGCTTAATGTAAAGTAGGTGGGGCTTGGTGTGAAAAAGGGAGGACCTAAGATGCACTATTTTGTATAAAAATTGCCTCATAATCCTGGTATTAAACTAAGTTCCAAACTAAGACATCCAATAGTTGGTATAGAGCCAGTGAAAAGTGTCTATCCCTGCACCAGATTTATCATCCAGCCTAAACCACTTTGATAGATCTGATTCAGGTCTAGACACCCTGTCTGATCTTATGCCAATTTAAGGATTAGTAAAACTAGGCCATTATCACCACTGTCCCCAGAAAAGCTCATAATCTAACTTCCCTATCTGTATGTCTTTGAAAGGAAACTCACACAAAAAAGAACATACAGATTTCAGTCAGATATTGTCCTTGGTCCAGATTTCAACCTTGAACCCTAGCACGTGAAGGTACCAGTGCTAACCACTGAACTACTGCACTTAAGATTGTTTTACAATTATACACTTATCCAATTAATCAAGACATCACACTTCCTTTTTGCATCATAGAAATCACCAAAGAGCGTTCATGCACATCAGCAAAATGTTCTTAGCATTGCTAGTTCCCTGCAAAGGTTTGGTGTTTTTTTTATTGTCTGCCCTTGTACTTACCTATGCCCATTTCTTGACTCTGATTCTCCAGATCCCTGTATAAAGGTTAAGAAGTAAAAACCAGGGGACCGCCAGCATACCAAGCTTACGTCAAGCCCAAAGAGTGGTTGGCACAGTGGATCCACACCCATTGCTGTAACAATTATATCATACTGTACTGTCCCAATTCAACACAACTTAAAAAGTCTCCCAAAAAGTGTATTTCTTCAAAAAAGGATTATATCACTTACAATATCCATTGTCTTAGAATTTGACCTGCATAAAGTAATCAGCATACATGTATAATGTACCATTCAACTAGAGTATTAATCCAGCTAATGGGCCTTTTGAATTCTACATCTTTCTCAAGGATGGATGCAGACATTTCTTTGCATTATATTCTGTATGACTATGTATGATATTTCGGTTTTAACAAAACTGTACTTGATAACTAATGTTTGCACTCAATTCAATACATAGTTTACTTAAAGGGGTTTAAGTTATTAACTTGATATTGGCATGATGGAAAGTGATGGCATACCATTCTATCAACAAATAGCAGCACTTAATGGTCATTTGGAGTGTGACGATCGACATACCCATGATCCCCAGAATGAAGGAGCAGTAGTGCTGGTTAAGCACTTTTGCTCATTTAACAGATTTTCCATTTTGTATGAATGTACCATAAATGTGTTGTAGTTGCCTTAGCAACAGGTGGCAAGTAATGCCGCTGTAGTTGCCTGAGCAACAGGTGGCAAGTGACCTTGTTGTTTTTGTTCTCCTGATTGTTGGGGATCTCATAGGTCAATCTTGCTCCTTACATGGATAATGTGAGCATAGTACAGTACAATAGGCCAGTGATAAAATAGGTGTCGGAATAGTGAGAATAGTGTGCAAGTGAGGGAGACATGGGGCTTGAATGGACGTTTATCTGGATCCTCAATACACTCCCTCACTCACTGCATCAAGTGTCCGACAGCACTTGGTCGTCTAGGGGTTTATACCATAGTAGAATAATATTCCAGATGCTCGTTGTTTTATAATATATGAAGTAGATCTTTATTACTGTGCCCAGTAAAGCACAGGGTACAGCATGATGGTGAGTACTGTTACAAAGAATGTCAGTGACAATAACAGTATATATACACAATGGTGTTACATAACACTGCTACAACCCCCGCAGTGTGCACAGACAACAACTGTGCTTTACGACCCTCTCACACCCATCATTATCATACTGGTCATTCAACAAACAGAAGTCCCTAGAAACTGGAAGATTCTAGACTTGTCAGCCAGGAACACTCTGGAACTTTCCTTCACTGGAATCTGACTCCATTTTGTCTGCATTAAACCTCACATCTCTTCCTCCTACATATCGCCATTTTTTTTCTTTTCTTTCCTTTTTTTTTTTTTTAATTCACCCACACATACTTAAATTTCAAAACAAACCAATCACTTCAGCAGAGTACTCTGTGTGAGACAACCCAAGTCCTTTTTTTTTTTGCTAAGGTCCACTGTCCCCCTCTCTGGTTAGTGACAGTCCTGGACCCTGTCAATCTTTTGTCTTTAGCCTTGTTGGACTGTGACTCTCCACCTTCCTGCCTTCAGCGGCTGCAATGTCCACTCTGTGAGTGATTCTGATGAGCACAGTCTTATTGATTTATACTGCCGCACATTCCAGGGTGGCTTTCTTATTTTGGGCTCAAATGAATTGAGTGAATTCAGCCTTCCAGAGTGAAATATAATTTCACTTTAAAATACTGAATTCACTCAATTCATTTGTGCACAAATGATCTGCTCAAAAATGTGTAAAAAATTAAATAGTTGACTATAAAAACAATGAGCTCAATGGCACCATTCTAAATTTTGAGTACTCAAGACAGATATTGTGCTGATGGCCACCAATCTCCAGTGTGCACACAGGTCTAAAAAAGAAGAAATGGTTATTACATCATCCACTATAGCCATTATAGCATCACTCATTCTCCTTACAATCTTACTTATGACATGTCCCCATTATAGACATCATTTATATTGATTAAAGGGTGTGTCTAACCCTGCAGATAGGTGTGAGGGAAGGGTATGCCATGCTGGTTTAGTAAACCCTCCAATTTTACTCTCTCTTCTAGTAATTCCTTTTCTCGTTTAATCTGATAGAATGGGATCCACTCCCCGTTTTGACCAGCCCCTCTTCTTTGATTCCTCTTCCTGACCTGAGGATGATGGGAGTTATGCCTGGTGCTATCTTCGCTTCTCTCCCACCTTTTTGCACTATTTAACATATTAACTGGGGTGAGGACATGTAATGCCCCTTTCACACAAGCGGGAGACTCGCAAGTCTCCCGCAACGCATCTACAGGGCTGGACTCGGCACTGACAGGGATCGCATAGCATTATATGCGATCCCAGTCAGTGCCGAGTCCAGCCCTGTAGATGCGTTGCGGGAGACTCGCGAGATGTACTCGCGTACATTCTGAGATTGTTTTCTCGTGACATATTGTGCTTCACGACAGTAGTAAATTTGTGGCAAAATATTTCATTTTTATTTATAAAAAAATACCAAATTTACCAAAAATTTTGAAAAATTAGCAAATTTCCAAATTTCAATTTCTCTACTTTCAAAATACATAGTAATACCTCCAAAAATAGTTAATATTTTACATTCATATATTTTACATTCCCATATGTCTACTTTATGTTGGCATCATTTTATAAATGTCATTTTACTTTTTTAGGACGTTAGAAGGCTTAGAAATTTAGAAGCCATTTGAGGGGCTTACGTAATGGAAACCACCCATAAATGACCCATTTTAGAAACTACACCTCTCAAATTATTAAAAAACTGCTGTTACAAACTTTGTTAACCCTTGAGGTGTTCCACAAGAATTAATGGAAAATGGAGGTGAAATTTCATAATTACACTTTTTTGGTAGATTATTCATGTTAATAATTTTTTTCTTGCAACACAGCAAGGGTGAACTAAACGTCAATATACAATGCTCTGATTCTGCAGTTTACAGAAATACCCCATATGTTGTGGTAAACGTCTCTATGGGTTTGTGGCAGTGGTCAGAAGGAAAAGAGCACCATACGGATTTTGGAGGCAGATTTTGCTAGAACCTTTTTTAGGCACCATTTTGTAATTGAGAGACCCTGACGTACCTCTACAGTGGAAACCCTCAAAAAGTGACCCCATTTTGGAAACTACACCATTCAAAGAATATATTAAGGGGGGTACTGGCCACTTTGACCCCCTAACCTTTTTACGGAATTTGGAAACACTTGGCTGTGAAAATGAAAAGTTTCATTTCTTCCAATAAAATGTTGCTTTAGCCCCAAATTTTTCATTTTCACAAGGGGTAACAGGAGAACAGCACCCCATAATTTGTTCCCCATTTTCTCCTGAATACGGCAACACCCCATATGTGGTGGCAAACTGCTTTGGGGGCACATGGCAGGACTCAGAACAGAAGGAGCGCCACATGGATTTTGCAGCACAGATTTTGATGGATTGGTTTGTGGGTGCCATTGATTTTTATTTTTTTGAGTTATTGTCTTATGTGGGGGCTCATTTTTTGCAGGATGAGGTGACATTTTCATTGGTACCTATGTGGGGTAAGACTTTTTGATCACTTGGTATTACACTTTTTGTGAGTCAAGGTGAAAAAATAGCTGTTTTGGCATAGTATTTTTTTTTTTTTTTTTTTACAGCATTCACCTGAGGGGGCAAATCATGTCATATTTTTATAGAGCAGAATGCGGTGATATCCAATATGTCTACCATTTTTATTTTTGGAAAGTTTTACACATTAGATGCATTTTACAGAATAAAATCTTTTTTTGTGTTGCCATTTTCTGAGAGCCATATTTTTTTATTTTTCTGGCGATTTTCTTAGATAGGGTCTTATTTTTTGCGGGACAAGATGACGGTTTGATTGGTACCATATTAGGTTAAATACACCTTTTTGATAGCCTGCTATTACACTTTTTGTGAGGCAAGAGGGAAAAAAATGGCTGTTATAGCATAATTTAAAAATAATAATAATATTTTTATAGAGCAGGTTGTTACGGATGCAGCGAAACCCAATATGTCTAACATTTTTATTTTTGGAAAGTTTTACACATTAGATGCATTTTTGAACAGAATAAAATCTTTTTTTTTGTGTTGCTATTTCCTGAGAGCTATATTTTTTTTATTTTGTGGGCGATTGTCTCAGGTAGGATCTAAATTTCTGCGGGACGAGATGATGGTTTGATTGGTACCATTTTGGGGTAAATACGCCTTTTTGATCGCCTGCTATTACACTTTTTGTGAGGCAAGGTGAAGAAAAATGGCTGTTATGGCATAGTTTTTTTTTTACTTTTTTTACAGCTTTCACCTGGGGGACCATCTCATGTAATATTTTTATAGAGCAGGTTGTTATGGACGCGGCGATACCCAATATGTCTAACATTTTTATTTTTGGAAAGTTTTACACATTAGATACATTTTTGAGAGCCATATTTTTTTATTTTTCTGGCGATTGTCTTAGGTAGGGTCTCATTTTTTGCGAGACAAGATGACGGTTTGATTGGTACCATTTTGGGGTACATACGCTTTTTTGATTGCCTGCTATTACACTTTTTGTAAGGGAAGGTGACCAAAAAATGGCTGGTTTGGCACGGTTTTTTTTTTTTTTTTACTGCCTTCATCTGGCGGGGTGGATAATGTGATATATTTTTAGAACCGGTCGATACGGACGCAGAGATACCTAATATGTATATTTTTATTTTTCTCTATTTTTTACAATTTTTTTTAATATTATTTTGTGAAAAGGACTCTTTTTTTTGGAACTTGAAACTTTTCACTTTTTTTCACTTTCTTTTTTTGCACTTTTTTAACTTTTGGGGGTCTGATCCCCTTTACAATGCATTACAATACTTCAGGGGGTTGGATCTCACAGGCTTCTATAGATAGCAGCCGGATGCCTAAGGAAGGCATCCGGCTGCTATCTAAGCCATCGGGTCCCCGTCACAGCAGCGCGGGGACCCAATGGACACCCCTCCCCACAGCCCGCATCGCATTTGCCGCCGTCAGTGCTAACCGCGGCACATGAAGGCTTAATGCACCGGTATTGGTGTTTTCGCTGTTGCCGGTGCATACAGCAGGGGTCCAGCTACTGGGCACAGCCGGACCCCCACCGCTGATCGGGTGGGCGCAGCTCCTGCACCCACCCGATCAGCGCGCCGTAGCACTACGGCGCTGGTTGGGAAGTCACTTCCCGCAGCGCCGTACATGTACGGCGCTGGTCGGGAAGGGGTTAAGGAAACGTAAGTTCTGTACACTTAGATAAGGCTGAATGTAGTTCATCCGAGCATTTACAAACTGGGTCACATTGAGCCTAACATGTGTAAACTGATAAGCATTTTTATATGAACGCATTTTTGTAAATCTTCATTTTCTGAAGCCAGGATAAAAGTTGACCTACTTTTTCATGGAACAGATAGGTTAGCGGTATATAGACATACTCAAAGATATCTGCCTCTATAGTATGGCCATGGTTTCCTAACTGATATAGAATTAAATGGTTGGAATTAACTGTTCTGTGTTATTTGGCAATTGTTTCATAACAAGTCTACTGTAGTGTACCTAATGTATTAAAAAATATGTCTAAAATATTAAATAAAATGAGGTGCTCTCATATCCATTGCTGTACTTTCAAACATTTTGAAATGGATGAAAATTGCAATGCTTTTATTAAGTTCAAGTTGTTCAAGCAAGTTTTCTGTCTAGGAGAGATGCAAAGCGTTTTCTGATGGTTCCTAGGAAATATAGATTGTTATTCTTCAGGTTTTTCGTCATGCACGTGGAAAATTCATGCGATCTGGATACAATCTAAACAGAAAAAATACACACACTAAACACAATCACAGAAAAAAACTGATTGACCTTGTGTGCAAAACTATCACTTTTTCCATGAACAGATCCAGTCCCAATCATTATCACTCATGTGAGAGAAGCCTTAAAGGGGTTGTCTCACTTTAACAAAGTTAAAGGGGTTATCCGAGGCTGGAAATGTCCCCCATATGCCGGGCCCCTCACACTGATTTTGCTTACCTGGCACTCCATCACCACCTGCCATTGGCTGACCCCACTCTCCAACACTGGATGTTTTCATCCTCGCATGGGAAGAAGCAGCAGCGGCCGTGCGGGGACCAGGAGCGGCACAGGGAGTTGGGAGCCAGGTGAGTAGAATCTGTGTGAGGGGCCCGGTAATATGAGGGGGGGGGGGGTCATTTCCAGGCTCAGATAACCCCTTTCATACAAAGCACTTACTAATGTATTGTTATTATCTATATTGCCTCCTTTGCCGGCTGAATTCATTTTTCTATCACTTTATACAATGCTCATTTCCATGGTTACTACTAGAGATGAGCGAGTACTAAAATGCTCGGGTGCTCGTTATTCGAGACGAATTTTTCCCGATACTCGGGTGCTCGTTTCGAGTAACGAACCCCATTGAAGTCAATGGGAGACTTGAGCATTTTTGCGGGGGACCAAAGCTCTTCACAGGGAAGTTTGCCTGAAAACCTGGAAACCTCAGAAAATGATGGAAACACCACGGAAATGGACAGGAAACAGCAGGGGCAGCATGCATGGATGCCTCTGAGGCTGCCGAATCCCACCATTACCCCAAATCCTCAGGCAACAGCCTGGTGGTTACCCTCATGGCAATTGTGCTCACCCAGACCAAGAAAGGCGAGGCAAATACCCATCACATGTTAGGGAAGCACCCAACTAGGTGCAACGAAGGTCCATCACCGCCTGCAGGTGACACCACTGCTCATGCTGGCACTGCAGCTGACATCAAGTTTAGTATCTGTTCTTATCAGTTGCTGTGCCTGCTGGTGGTATAGTGGTGAGCATAGCTACTTCCCAAGCAGTTGATCTGGGTTCCATTCCCGTCTATCGCAGGAGGCAATGCAGAATCAGTACAATATCTAATACGTCCCCCTACCAGGGGTAAATTGTTTGGAGAGAGGGCCTGTAGGTGGGGGGCAAGGAGGTTTCGGTGGAAGAGCCAGAGGAGTGCCCCCTGGGCTAGCGTGTGTGGTGGTGACAACAGCCGGAATGCATTTGGAAATGCTCTAGCATCAGCCGGTGCAGTATCGATTCTTCTCAGTTTAATACCGTATACGTCCCCTATCTTGGGACCCTATATTTAATAAATATTTCGAACACGGAAAAGGGAAAAAGAGCTTGCTCTGGCCAGGGGAGTGTCTTTCCCACTGCAGCTAAGGGGACGTGTCCATGCTCTGCCTATCACAGGTCAGGAGGCAGATAAAAGAAGAACAAAAACTAACATGAGTGAAACTTCTGATACGTCCCCTATCTGGCTAAATTGTTTGTAGAGTGGGCCTGTAGGTGGGGGGGCAGGGTGGGGCAAGGAGGTTTCGGTGGAAGAGCCAGAGGAGTGCCCCCTGGGCTAGTGTGTGTGGTGGTGACAACAGCCAGAATGGATTTTTGAAAACTGTTGCATCAAGCGGTACAGTCGTAAATTATGAACTAGATCAAGTGTAGCATGTGTTCTCTGTATTCTTCTCAGTTTAATACCGTATATGGCAGCTATCCGGAAAAATAGTTTGGAGAGAGAGAAAGATAGGAAAAAAGACGTCAATTGTTTGGAGAGTGGGCCTGTAGGTGGGGGGGCAGGGTGGGGCAAGGAGGTTTCGGTGGAAGAGCCAGAGGAGTGCCCCCTGGCTAGCGTGTGTGTTGGTGACAACAGCCGGATGTATTTAGAATGACGACGCAGGACCCCAACTTAAAAATTTAGCATCAACCGGTACAGTCGTAAATTATGAGATTGATCAAGTGTGGCATGACTTTTTAGATGGAGATTGCATGTGGTCACGTACTCCCTGGAACCCCATAGTCACCCCTTCTCTGATGTGCTAGCCCAGAACATTCTCTGCCCCAATTCGCAAGACCTTTTGCTGTTTCCATGTGCTGACAGTGTGGATTTACCAGTGTTGTCTGAGGAGGTGGTGGACAATGGCGAGACACAGGTGTCGGGGGGGTGAGGTAGTTGTATGGGAAGCAAGTTACAGAGGGGACTCCTTGGGGGGGACTTTCTCATGATGGGACAGATTCAACTTGGGTGGATCAGGCACATTAACAGATGAATTTTTTGGGGGGTTTATTTAACTTTTATTTAGCAAAAATAACCACAGAGATATTTATTCGTTATCTTCTCTGCGCAGTCTGGCGTTGGGGTTCCTCACTTTGATGGCGAGCTGTGCCGCTCTCTCCACAATGGTCTGTAGCTTCTTAGATGGAGACTTTGTCAGCGATTTCAGTACAGAAGGACTTGTTGCTCATCCACAGAACCTCGTCCTCCATGACATTGTGGACAAGGAATTTGCGGGTGGACCAGGAATTTGCGGAACCCTGTGAGCAGCATGTGTTTGGTCTTCTACTTGCTACCGTATCCAATGTTTGGCAATATAGATTCGCAAGTAATATTATTTTTCACACCTATCCCAAAAATAAAAATGCATGCAATATGCGCAAATAAAACTTTGAACTGGAATTGGAGAGAGGGCCTGTAGGTGGACCTCCGCAAAAATTGTTTGAATAGAGGGCCTGTAGGGGGCCCTCCCGAAAAATTGTTTGAAGACAGGGCCTGTAGGTGGACCTCTGGAAAAACTGTTGGAATAGAGGGCCTGTAGGTGGACCTCTGGAAAAATTGTTTAAATAGAGGGCCTGTAGGTGGACCTCTGGAAAAATTGTTTGAATAGAGGGCCTGTAGGGGGCCCTCCTGAAAAATTGTGCTAAAAGAGTGCCAGTTGGACCTCTAAAAAATGGCGTTTTTTGGGTCAGCATTAGGCAAAGACGATATGGAGGAGGAGGAGTAGGAGGAGGAGTAGAGAGGAGGAATCGGATACATAAGTTATTTAAATCTTTAGCTGCTTTCCCCCGGAGGAGATTTGAATTCCGGTGAAATCCAGGCTTTGTTCATTTTAATAAGCGTCAGCCTGTCAGCGCTGTCAGTTGACAGGCGTGTACGCTTATCGGTGATGACGCCACCAGCTGCACTGAATACCCGCTCTGACAGAACGCTAGCGGCAGGGCAGGCCAGCACCTCCAAGGCGTACAGCGCCAGTTCAGGCCACGTGTCCAGCTTTGAAACCCAGTAGTTGTATGGAGCAGAGTGATCGGTCCAGACGTTGGTATGGTCAGCTAGGTACTCCCTCACCATCTTTCTGTACAGCTCCCCCCTACTCTGCCTAGACTGGGGACAGGTGACAGTGTCTTGCTGGGGTGACATAAAACTGGCAAAGGCCTTGGAGAGCATTCCCCTGCCAGTGCTGGACAAGCTGCCTGCTCGCCTCCTCTCCCCCGCTACTTGGCCCACAGAACCATGCCCTCTGCCGCTAGCGGCGTCAGATGGGAAGAATTGTTTCAGCTTGTGCACCAGGGCCTGTTGATACCTATTAACTCTCATACTCCTTTCCTCTGCAGGGATGAGAGTGGAAAGGTTCTGCTTGTACCGTGGGTCAAGGAGAGTGAACACCCAGTAATCGGTGTTTGAAAAAATTCTTTTAACGCGAGGGTCACGGGATAGGCAGCCTAACATGAAGTCTGCCATGTGCGCCAGAGTCCCAACGTGCAAGAATTCCCTCTCCTCACTGGCCTGACTCTCCATTTCCTCCTCCTCCAAGTCCTCCTCTTCAGCCCATACACGCTCAAGAGTTAAGGACTGAGCACTGGTACCCTCTACTGTCTCGCCAACATTCTCCTCCTCTTCCTCCTCATCCTCATCCCCCTCCTCCGATACGCGCTGAGAAACAGACCGGAGGGTGCTCTGGCTATCAAGTGACGTATCTTCCTCCACCGTCTCTTGTGACAAGCGCAAAGCATCCGACTTGATGCTGAGCAGTGATTTTTTCAACAGGCAAAGCAGCGGGATGGTGAGGCTGATAATGGCGGCATAGCCGCTGACCATCAGTGTTGACTCCTCAAAGTTGCTCAACACCTGGCAGATATCAGACATCCACGTCCACTCCTCATTGTAGACTTGAGGAATCTGAGAGACCTGACTACCAGTTCTGGTGGAAGATGACATCTGGCAGTCTACAATCGCTCTGCGCTGCTGGTAAACTCTGGATAACATGTTTAATGTGGAATTCCATCTCGTGGGCACGTCGCACAACAGTCGGTGAGCGGGCAGTTGTAGGCGGCGCTGCGCTGCCCTGTGAGTGGCAGCTTCTGTGCTAGACTTGCGGAAATGCGCACCGATGCGGCGCACCTTGGTGAGCAAATCAGACAGATTGGGGTATGTCTTGAGGAACCGCTGAACTATAAGATTGAACACGTGGGCCAGGCATGGCACATGTGTCAGTCTGCCGAGTTGCAGAGCCGCCACCAGGTTACGCCCGTTGTCACACACAACCATGCCTGGCTTGAGGTTCAGCGGTGCCAGCCACACATCGGTCTGCGCCGTGATGCCCTGTAACAGCTCTTGGGCGGTGTGCCTTTTGTCACCTAAGCTCAGCAGTTTGAGCACCGCCTGCTGGCTCTTACCCACGGCACTGCTGCTGCGCCTAGAGCTACCGACTGAAGGCGCCGTGCCCACGGATGGTAATTCGGTGGAGGAGGAGGAGGGGTTGGAGGAGGAGGAGGAGGCATAGTACGTTTGAGAGACCGTGACCTAGGTAGACCCCGCAATCCTCGGTGTGGGCAGTACATGAGAGGCCCCAGGGTCATTCTCGGTCCCAGCCTCCACCAAGTTAACCCAATGTGCCGTCAGTGAGATATAGTGTCCCTGCCCGGCAGCACTTGTCCACGTGTCCGTTGTTAGGTGGACCTTCTCAGAAACAGCGTTGGTCAGGGCACGGATGATGTTCTGTGACACGTGCTGGTGTAGGGCTGGGACGGCACATCGGGAAAAATAGTGGCGGCTGGGGACGGAATACCGAGGGGCAGCCTCCGCCATGAAATTTAGAAAGGCCTCGGTCTCTACCAGGCTATAGGGCAGCATCTCCAGGCTAAGCAATTTGGAGATGTGGACGTTGAGGGCTTGGGCATGTGGGTGGGTGGAACTGTATTTCCTCTTGCGCTCCAGCGTCTGCTGTAAAGACAGCTGAACGCTGCGCTGGGACACATTGGTGGACACTGTGGAGGATCGTGGAGGCGAAGGTGTGGTTTTCCGGCGGGAGGCGCTCGTGCCGGGGTCCTGGGCAGGGGGTTGACTAGCAGAGGCAGCGAGTGACACAGGGGAAGGAGCAGTGGTGTGACCCGCAGGGGGTGATGAACGGCCTTGGTTCCATTGAGTGGGGTGTTTAGCACTCATATGCCTGCGCATGCTGGTGGTGGTTAGGCTAGTAGTGGTGGCACCCCTGCTGATCCTGGTGTGGCACAGGTTGCACACCACAGTCCGTCGGTCATCCTCACTTTCTTTAAAGAACCTCCAGACTTGCGAACATCTAGGCCTCGCCACGGGAGCTTCCCTACGTGAAACAGTTGCTGCTGATGCACCAGCTCTGGCCCTGCTTCTCCCTCTGGCCACACCACTGCGTCTTACAACCTGTTCTGGTGCAGCACTCGCCTCCGCCTCAGAAGCACTGTCTTCACTCGGCATATCAACCCAGCTTGGGTCAGTCACCTCGTCATCCTCCGATTCCTCAGTCTGCTCCCCCCTCGGAATTTCTCCCCTAACAACAACTTCACCACTGTCTGACAACCGTGTCTCCTCATCGTCCGACACCTCTTTACAAACTTCTTCCACTAACTCAACATTGTCATCATCATCATCACCCACAGACTGCGACAGTTGGAAAACTTGGGCATCGGGAACGAGGTCAGCAGCAACCTGAGAAGTGGTTTGTGACTCTGGGAAGGGTCCAGAAAACAGTTCCTGAGAGTATGCCGGATCGCATTCCAAATTTTCCTGGGAGGGGGCAGACTGGGGGGAAGGAGGTTGAGGTGGAGGAGCTAGAGGAGTGCTCCCTTGGGTAACGTGGGTGGACTGCGTGGAAGACTGACTGGTGGACAAATTACTTGAAGCATTGTCCGCAATCCACGAGATCAGCTGTTCGCACTGTTGTGGTTTCAACAGTCCTCTACCACGTGTCCCTGTAAGTTGAGACGTGAAGCTAGGGAGTGTAGCTCTGAGGAATTCCCCTGCTCCCTCATCAGCGGGTACTGTCTCACCCTGCCCAGGACCACGGCCTCTGCCCCCTGCAGTAATTGAATGCCCACGCCCTCGCCCCTCGACCCTTAGCCCTGGGGTTCAACATTTTTTGTATATAGGTGTATGATAAAAAAAAATAAAAAATTAAGTCCGGTAGAATTAAGTGACGTACAGAAAGTGTCACCTGGACAGATTATACGGATTGGAGCGAGTGTGCTGAACTGTGACACACAGAAAGGTTACACGCAGCTAAGTAAAATGGATTTGTATCACTGAACTAAAACAACTGAAAAAATTATTTTATTTTTTTTATATTTTGTTTTTTTGGGAACTATGGTAGGACTGACTGACACCCTGTTAACAGTGGCTATTTAGTCTGCGACCCAGACAAATGTCGCACAGAGAATTTTCTGGATCGAGCGGTAGATGATATTGGTAGCAAATGACTTTGTTGTATTGTGTGACGTACAGAAAGTGTCACCTGGACAGTATATATGGATGGGAGCTAATGTGCTTAACTGTGACACACAGAAAGGTTACACAAAGCCGAGTAAAATGGATTTGTATCACTGAGCTAAAACAACTGAAAAAATATTTTTTTTTATATTTGTTTTTTTATATTTTTTTTTACAATTTTGTTTTTTTGGGAACGTGACGTGCAGGAAATATGCTAGAACTGACTGACACCTTTTTAACGGTGGCTATTTAGTCTGCGACCCAGACAAATGTCGCACAGAGAATTTTCTGGATCAAGCGGTAGATGATATTGGTAGCAAATGACTTGGTTGTATTGTGTGACGTACAGAAAGTGTCACCTGGACAGTATATACGGATGGGAGCGAATGTGCTGAACTGTGACACACAGTAAGGTTACACAAAGCTGAGTAAAATGGATTTGTATCACTGAGCTAAAACAACTGAAAAAATAATTTTTTTTAATATTTTGTTTTTTATATTTTTTAAAATTTTGTTTTTTTGGGAACGTAACGTGCAGGAACTATGGTAGGACTGACTGACACCCTGTTAACGGTGGCTATTTAGTCTGCGACCCAGACAAATGTCGCACAGATAATTTTCTGGATCAAGCCTTAGATGATATTGGTAGCAAATGACTTGGTTGTATTGTGTGACATACAGAAAGTGTCACCTGGACAGTATATACGGATGGGAGCGAATGTGCTGAACTGTGACACACAGTAAGGTTACACAAAGCTGAGTAAAATGGATTTGTATCACTGAGCTAAAACAACTGAAAAAATATATTTTTTTAATATTTGGTTTTTTATATTTTTTTAAAATTTTGTTTTTTTGGGAACGTAACGTGCAGGAACTATGGTAGGACTGACTGACACCCTATTAACGGTGGCTATTTAGTCTGCGACCCAGACAAATGTCACACAGAGAATTTTCTGGATCAAGCGGTAGATGATATTGGTAGCAAATGACTTGGTTGTATTGTGTGACGTACAGAAAGTGTCACCTGGACAGTATATACGGATGGAAGCGAATGTGCTGAACTGTGACACACAGAAAGGTTACACGCAGCTGAGTAAAATGGATTTGTATTACTGAGCTAAAACAACTGAAAAAATATATTTTTTTTTTTTATATTTTGTTTTTTTGGGAACGTGACGTGCAAGAACTATGGTAGAACTCACTGACACCCTGTTAACGGTGACTATTTAGTCTACGACCCAGACAAATGTCGCACAGAGTTTTCTGGATCAAGCTGTAGATGATATTGGTAGCAAATGACTTGTATTCTGTGACGTACAGAAAGTGTCACCTGGACAGTATATATGGATTGGAGTGAGTCAGTGCTGAACTGTGACACACAGAATGGTTCCACAGTGCTGTGTGCAATGGATTTGTATCACTGAGATAGAACAATAAAAAAAAAACAGTATTAGATATGGCGATAGCTGCACTACTAGTGACAGCCAGCCAAGTGACAAAAATAATAAAATAAAATGTCTTCTAGCCCTTAGAAGGGCTGTTGGGTTCTTTGTGGGTGATCCCTGCCTAACAGACAACTAAATGCAGGCCCTAACACTGTCCCTGAAAGGCAGCAGCTCTATCCCTAACGACATCCAGATGGCATCTGAGACGAGCACCGCGGCCAGTCGGTAGTATATTCCTGGGTCACCTGATCAGGCCAGCCAACCCCTGCTATCGACATGTAAGGGCCCCACGTGATGCTGGGTGGTACGCAGAGTCTCCTGGCTTGTGATTGGCTGTGTTTTTAGGCGCCAAAAAAGCATGATGCGGAAGTTGCCATTTCCTCGAGTATGGCGAGATACTCGTCCGAGCTGCGAGTACTTACGAGTACCCTAATACTCGAACGAGTACCAAGCTTGGACGAGTATGCTCGCTCATCTCGAGTTACTACCACACTGCATTGTCCAGCGCTTATATATAGTGTTTAGCAAATAGAGCTTCAGATCCAAGATCCGAAATTGTTGCACTGCTTTTGACTTATAATTTAGCCCTGACAATGAGGTCCATGGGCATTACCTAATGTAAAATGCTACTCTGGTTATCTTTATATCCTTCCCACTGTGCTCTGCTCTTTGCATTTAGCAAATAACTACACCTTAACTATTAACTTTGATGATCTGTGCAATAAATATACTTAACTGTGATCAGACAGGCAGAGAAGTTCCTCCACTTTCCCCACACATAAATAACAGTACAATTGTCCTTTTACAATTCTTACACCAAACATAACTGGGAAAAGCTCAATAAATAGTACATCCAACAATAATACACAACAAAGCCATTACTTTCCTTTTTTATTTAAATATGTTAAAAACATCCAAATAGAAAACAGATCCAATTCAAACTACTGCCATTGGACACCATACAATATTAAAACTAGCATTACACAGCTAAAATAACATCATAAATATAGCAGCAATACATAGTTTATATAATCCCATAGCAAGCAGCATAATAGTATACTGGTTGTGCCACTTCACCAAAACATATTATTTTACAAGTGAGACAATGAATGCAACGCAAGGCTACAACCCAGTACTATAATAATAATGGACTATCAACTGCTATAAAACCTAGTTGCCATCCCTATATCAATATGAAAGTAATGGTAGTTTAAATTATTTAACTCACCGTAACAAATGGACGTCCTGGCCCTCTTGATGCATGTTTTGTGTAATCGGGAGGAGACAACTAGTGGTGAAAGTTGGTGATTTTTCTAGGGCCACCAACCAATCACAAAACTATTTAGAAATTACATGTTTATAATAACTGGCATCATAGAACCTCGGCGCAGTTGTTAGGATAGTCCATTGCATTACTTTGGTTATCACATTAGTAAATTAATACCTATTGAAAAAGTGACGCTGTGAGTATGGGATTTGTCATGTTCTAGCTAGGGTCCTACCGAACGCTAAAACATCTCAGGCAAACACACCAAAGCAAGTAGAGACAAAGATATGACTTTATGAATACTTTAATAATAAGATACAGACATGGCAGAAGACTGGATCAGCAGGTAAGAGACCATTAGACCAAGTGTATCAGGTTTTCTTAGGCCCAAACCCAGAGGGCAGAGACTCAGTGAGTCCCATTCTTCACATAGCCCCTGATAGTGGGGATGAACTTAGCAGAGTGCTCACTGGTCACACCTTCAGGATGGTCCCGGTACACTTGGCCACTTACCTGCAGAGACTGATGGTGCAAGCACCACCAGTCCACACAAACAAAAGGATTGGAACCCAGGTAAACATACAGGAACCCGAACAAACCACACAGGACACAGTACAGACAAGTAGATGCCTGGACCCCATGCAGAACGGATGCATGGCGGTCTCAGTCAGAGCTGCCCAAAAAGTCAGACAAGCAGATGCCTGGACCCATGCAAAATGACACACGAGGGTCAAAGGCAGAGCTGCACACAGACTAGATGTCCTCCCTCCATAGAACCCAGAAGCCCTCTCACTGAAGGCAGAACATACAAGACAGGAACAGAAGCAGTAATCACTGCCAGGCTAACATAGACCTAGACAGTGAACAAATACAGATAAGACAGAGAAGTCCTCCCTCTAGAGAAACCAGAAACCTGCTTACCAAAGGCGTAGACATGAACTAGCAGATGTCTTCTCCCTATGCGGAGTCAGTCCATGGGTAAACAAAGCTGCACACAAGTTTGGAGTGAACCAATTCAATATAGAATTGGTGAGCCATCGTGTCATGGCAACCATTTTTGTTTATGCAGTGTGGTGTAATGTATTTACAACTTACCTGATTAGATGAAATGGTATCATCCAAGAATCTTCTGGAAGGAGCAGGAGACCACCACAAGATGAACTTGATTGGAGAAGGTCCAACAGCTACAGCAGATGACCCCTATAAAAGAAGGAAAAAAACGTTAGTTGCGCATTCGCGTAAGTAGCGGCATCCAGAACAGGACCCTGACACTCACGGAATGGAAGATCTCCTGAAACAATTAATCTTCAAAGCCGAGTCTTTAGGAGGAGTAGACTGGCTCAGAAGATGCCTTCAGATCGACTTACCAGACGATTCTGGCCATCCTCAATCTGCTGACCGGGTCTGCGACTCAGGCTTACTATTGAGTGCACAGAAAAAAATGGAATTCCATATTCCGGAGGAAAAAATAACATCCACCAAAATTTTGTTAGCAAATATCTATAAGTCCAATAAAACAACTTTAAAGAGGCTTCAATCCTTATTAGGTTCCCTCAATTTCATTACTAGAGTTATTCCCATGGGAAGAGTCTTTTCAAAGAGACTATATGCTGCGACTAGAGGGTTTAAAAATTCTACAGACCATATAAGAATATCCGAAAAACTAAAACAAGATTTAGCCATCTGGAATGAATTTTTAGAAGATTTCAACGGTAACGCCATATGGCAGGAAAACTTTATTGAATCTTCTGCTCTAAACCTTTTTACAAATGCCGCCGGCTCTATAGGGTACGGAGCATATTTCAATAAATGTTGGTCTGCATAAAAATGGCCAACAAATTGGTATTCTACTAAATTTATAATAAATATAAATTTTTTAGAAATTTTCCCGGTATTAGTAGCACTATTAATATTGCAAGAACAGTTACGCAATAAAAGAATACTAATACACTCTGATAACAAAGGAGTGGTATTCTCTATCAATTGTCTATCTGCCAAATCCCCAGAAGTCATTAATATTCTTAGACAATTAGTATTAATTTGTTTGCATAATAACAATGCAAATTTGGATCAAAGCCAAATACATATGTGGAAAATTTAACCATATTGCTGATTCCCTGTCATGACAGGATTTCAAAAAATTCAGAGAAATGGTACCGGATGTGGAATTAAAGGGAATTCCTTGCCCTACTCATTTATGGACAACAAATTGGACGTAATTATCAGTTTAATCAAGAATTCAATAGCACCTTCAACATGGGCCGGATATTTGGCAGCATGGTACAGTTGGAAAAAATTATGCAACTTCAGAATATTAATCCATTGGATGATAATTTAAAACATTATATCAAATTTGTTTTATCATTATACGTACGGACGGATACGTACGGACTTAAAATTGATAAACTGTTATCTATATTTGAAAAAATGGAAAGTATGTATCTGAGACCAAATGTTATTATCTTACAGGTTGGTCTGCATGACATTGGTTTAACACGTACCCACGATTTGATAAGAAACTTGAAAGAATGTTTTAGCAAGCTACACGAAATACATTCTAAAACTCGGCTAATCTTTTCGGAAATTATCCCTAAATTTAGCTGGAGTTCCTCTAACCTCCAGTTCTTAGATAAGATCCGGAAAAGAATAAATAAACAAATAGAAAAGTTCATGCCAAATGTTCAAGGCTTCTCATATAGGCACACTGAACTGGAGGGTTTTATTACTGAATATATAGTAAGGAAAAAACTAGCCTATCTCATATTGGGTGCAACATTTTCGCTGTTGGTGTTCAAAATATGTTGGAGAAGACCTGCGGTCCAGTAGTTAGCCATTAAGCTCTGGTTTATGGCGGATGGGGGGTTAAGTCGCTAGTAATTGAGTGGACTATGGTTACATTTTATTATTAATTTGTATGGTTTAATAGGTATACGTATTTGAAATATTTTATTTGTGAATAATCTTAAAGATAATCAATTAGCATTGCTGCCTAAACCACCATACTTTTAAAAAATGTTTAAACAATTTAAATTGGTTTCGTTATTGAGTCAGTTCTCATGTTAATTATTTTGAGTAAATTTATCCCATACAGCACCATGGACCCCATGAGGAACAACACATGGTGGCCACAGACAAGACACGGAACCAGACAATCAGATGTCTGGACCCCATGTGGAACGGCACATGGTGGTCACAGACCAGACACAGAACCAGAGAAGTTGACTTTTATGTGTTACTAGGTGGCCACACAGACAGGGCAGATGGAATAACCCAGGTCAAAAGCATCGCTCCTGCACCCAGCAAGGCTGGAGACAGACTGAACCCCAGGCCCATAGCAAACAGGAATATAAAGCACCTAGTGAAAACACTCAGACGAAGACATTAACCCCACACAAACCAGGGGACAGGGAGTAGAAAGCAAAGAAGAGACAGGAAGAGACAGTAAACACACAGGCTGCCGTTACTATAGGTCACCCCTGGCAACCAACCTACATGGAATCCATCGTAGCCAGTAGGCCAGACAACAAATGTGAGCAATAGGCAACTCCTGCCACAGTGAACACACTGACAGGATTATATTCACTTTTTATTACCATTTACAGTGCCTTGCGAAAGTATTCGGCCCCTTGGAACTTTTCAACCTTTTGCCACATTTCAGGCTTCAAACAAAAAGATATAACATTTTACATTTTTGGTGAAGAATCAACAACAAGTGGGTCACAATTGTGAAGTGGAACGAAATTTATTGGATGATTTAAACTTTTTTGTAATAATAAAACTGAAAAGTGGGGCGTGCAAAATTATTTGTCCCCCTTGCATTAATGCTTTGTTGCACCACCTTTTGCTGTGATTACAGCTGCAAGTCGCTTGGGGTATGTCTCTATCAGTTTTGCACATCTAGAGACTGAAATTTTTGCCCATTCTTCCTTGCAAAACAGCAAAAGCTCTTTGAGGTTGGATGGAGAGCGATTGTGAACAGCAGTTTTCAGCTCTTTCCACATATTCTCAATTGGATTCAGGTCTGGACTTTGACTTGGCCATTTTGAGACCTGGATACGTTTATTTTTGAACCATTCCATTGTAGATTTTGCTTTATGTTTGGGATCATTGTCTTGTTGGAAGATAAATCTCCGTCCTAGTCTTAGGTCTTTTGCAGACTCCAACAGCTTTTCATCCAGAATGGTCCTGTATTTGGCTCCATCCATCTTCCCATCAATTTTAACCATCTTCCCTGTCCCTGCTGATGAAAAGCAGGCCCAAACCATGATGCTGCCACCACCATGTTTGACAGTGGGGATGGTGTGTTCAGGGTGATGAGTTGTGTTGCTTTTACGCCAAACATATCGTTTTGCATTGTTTCCAAAAAGTTCGATTTTGGTTTCCTCTGACCAGAGCACCTTCTTCCACATGTTTGGTGTGTCTCCCAGGTGGCTTGTGGCAAACTGTAAACAAGACTTTTTATGGATATCTTTGAGAAATGGCTTTCTTCTTGCCACTCTTCCATAAAGTGAAGTGTTCGACTGATTGTTGTCCTATGGATAGACTCTCCCACCTCAGCTGTAGATCTCTGCAGTTCATCCAGAGTGATCATGGGCCTCTTGGCTGCATCTCTGATCAGTCTTCTCCTTGTTTGAGATGAAAGTTTAGAGGGACGGCCGGGTCTTGGTAGATTTGCAGTGGTCTGATACTCCTTCCATTTCAGTATGATCGCTTGCACAGTGCTCCTTGGGATGTTTAAAGCTTCGGAAATCTTTTGGTATCCAAATCCGGCTTTAAACTTCTCCACAACAGTATCACAGACCTGCCTGGTGTGTTCCTTGGTCTTCCTGATGCTCTCTGTGCTTTAAACAGAACCCTGACACTATCACAGAGCAGGTGCATTTATACGGAGACTTGATTACACACAGGTGGATTCTATTTATCTTCATCAGTCATTTAGGACAACATTGGATCATTCAGAGATCCTCAATGAACTTCTGGAGTGAGTTTTCTGAACTGAAAGTAAATGGGCCGAATAATTTTTCATGCCCAACTTTTCAGTTTTATTATTACAAAAAAAGTTTAAATCATCCAATAAATTTCATTCCACTTCACAATTGTGACTCACTTTTTGTTGATTTTTCACCATAAATTTAAAATGTTATATCTTTTTGTTTGAAGCCTGAAATGTGGCAAAAGGTTGAAAAGTTCCAGGGGGCCATATACTTTCGCAAGGCACTGTATGATGTTATAAGTAATGATAGTTGTGATATTGATGGTCTTTTGGCAATGGTTTGAATTGGATATATTTCCTATTTGGATAATTTTTATCATATGTCAATAAAATTGTTATTTTTAAAAGGAAAATAATGCCTATGTTGTGTATTATTGTTGGATGTATGTCCTCACACATGCAGAAAGATTTACCATATAGGTTCCCAAGTGGGTTGCTGCCTTGGACCTGAACATGCAGCCATGTTGAAGGAGCTGACTATATGAAGACTTTCATGGGTTTCTGTGTTTCGTTGTGATTTTGGATGGAGTGAAATCGTCTGTGTACTTAAAGAGTCACTGCACCTTCTAACAATTTCATATTATTTAACTGAGAATGGTGTACCTAGCAAATTTCTAAATCACTTAATTAAAAAAAAATTGCCTGCATCCACCTGAAAAAAAGCTGTAAAGTCATGTCCACTAGGGGTCTCACTTCCACCAAATTTTCAGTCCACCATCTATTGTCAGGCAAGATCCATCCCTGGTAACAGAGACTTAAGATGGTTCATACGAAATGGGGGCATGTCAGAGCCCTCTGAGCTCCTGAGCCAGATAGAAGCACTACACTGCTCCTGTGTGTGTCTGTATGTCTGATCTCTCCCTCCTTATCAGCCTTCTGAGCTCCCTAGAAGGAAACAAATTTAGTGAGAAGTTAGGGAAATAAGGTCACTACATGCAGTACCGGCAGATTAAAGACAAAGGAGACACCTAATGCTTCTGAGTGAGATGCATCTAGCTTTGCACTTGATAGAGGGAATAATATGGCTGAATGATACTTTAGGGGAGCCCAAAAAACACCAGGTCCTTCACATTTATGATTGTACAAAGAAGCACAGTCATTATGCAAACTTTTTTTGAAAACTCAGATGCGCTTTAAAGGGCATCTGTCAGCATATTTGTACCTATGAAACTGGCTTACTTGTTGTATGTGCGCTTGGCAGCTGAAGGCATCTGTTCTGGTCCCAGGTTTATGCGTGCCCACATTGCTGAGAAAAATGAAATTTTAATATATGCAAATGAGCCTCTAGGAGCAACAGGAGGTGTTTCCATTGCAACTAAAGGCTTTTGCTCTCTCTGCAACTGCTGTGAACCCTAAGCACTTAGATTGACAGGACCAGGCAGTGAAAAAAACATCACTTGTGTCTGGGCCTGTCAAAGTGGAGAGGATGTGGCAGCATCTCCCCTTTTTCGCTGTCCTCACCACTTTTCTAAAAGTGGGTCTGGCAATGGCGGGGAATGGGTGTGGCCATTCGCAGCAAAAAATGTATCTTTATTTACGTCAGTTTTCTGGCATAAATAAAGCCAAAAAGCTACAGCAACTCAGAGCTGTCATAGATTTCTGGTTAGGTGCACAGACTGCAAGAGAATTTATGATGAGGTATGCGCCTTGTCATAAATTAGTTGCATTCTCTGGCAGTGCAGGGTATGTCAAAAAATACCAGTTTTGATAAAACACCCCCAAATAATTTTCTATGCATTTGTATTACATTGCATTTCAGGCTATTTCTTTTGCTGCCCTACTTACTTTCACAAGCTTTATTGTGACTAGTAAGATGCACTATTGATCTGTCCACTTGAACGTCTATTAAACCTTTTGCTTTTTAAAACATTGATTTTATGATTGATTTTATACTCTTTTTATATATGACCTTATGGAATTCTTAAGTCAATTAAATATTGTTATGTTTAGATGTCTATAAAGCGTTGTGGAATATGTCAGGACTATATAAGTGAGTAAGCTAAACAAAAAAATATATTTTCTGCATTAATAAACAGTCAGTTCACTGCTAATAGTAATTCATCACGACAATTGTATCAATCTCTGTAAAAAGTAATACAATTTAAAAGCTATGAACAGCTTTGGAGGCAATTTTTTGCATTGGATTTTACTCATTTTGACTTTGAGCTATAAATCATTTTTCAATGTATCTTTATTATAAATGTTCAGCCCCTCTCTCTGTACAGAGTTGAATTTCTGTGTATTTGCAAAGTAGCAGGCTTTCTGCTTAGAGTCCTGTCAGGGAACTCAGCTGACAGCTCCTGTGAAACCCTTATTTCAGACCTTCTGACAGTTCATAAACACTCACTATAGCTAAAATATTGTCAACCTGATAAGAATATGGCTTAAATGAATATTTGTGATCTGTCAGAAATTCCGAGATAAGTGCTACATACATCCAGGCCTCAGGGCAGCAACCTGGTTCAGTGAAGTTGAAGGCAAGATACTCTGCAGACCAAAACGTAACCCTGTAGAACAAAAACTGTTGAAACTTTTTAATAAAGGTCAACTGAAAAAAATGTTTGCTTTTTGCCTAAAATGAGTATAATCCAATGATAAAAAATTGCACTGTCTGAAGGTATTCATAGCTTTTAAAAACCACATACACCTCTCAGGACTATATAAACACAATTGTTCAATTTGTGTAATTTCTTACTCTCATATATGAGGACAGAATGTACTATAATTGTGATACAGCTCAGTAAATACTGTAGATACATTTTCACCAGGGCTGTAACTGTGTAGATGACATAGACAAAGTACTCTAACAAAGACAAAAAAAACAGCAACTCTGAATTCAGCACATTGCATCAATTAAAATAAACCTACAAACCACTGAAACACAGCAGTTATCCCATTAGGGGGTAACATTGTAAAAGAGTGTCAGGCAGTGGCACAATATCAACTCTATTTTTTTTCAACATGCTAGTTAAAAAAAGCAAACTACATACCACTTACCCATATTTTGACACGTTTCCATGACACTTTTTTTTACACTTATAATGACAGCTAAAATACCTTAAATATATTCTTAAAATAACTGTCCGTGATTGCAAATAGAAAAGGCTAGTGTTTGTATGTAGCTGAACACTGCCTTTGGAAGCAAGAAGGAAATCTGCAAAATGTAGAAAAACCCATTTTACTGATGGCATTCCATGTATATAAAAATGCATGTCTTCTATCTTCATACAGAACCTATGCAAATTCACCTTTTTATAGACATGAAGAAGCAATAAATATCTTTAAACCCCTTAATGACTCCTTTTAGACCTTACTGACCAAACGTTTTTCTTCATTTTTTCATCACTGCCTTCCAAGATCTATAACTTTTTTATTTTTCTGTCTATGTAGCTATATGAGGGCTTTTTTTTCCAGAACAAGTTGTAATTTTTAATGGTGCCATTTTGGGGTACACATACTGTACATTTCTGATTAACTCTTTCTGGTAGGGAAATGGGAAAAAACAGCTAACTGCCACTGAGTTTTTACCTTATACATTTTGTGGTGTTCATTTTCACCATAAATAACGTGATATCTTTATTCTCTGGGTCGGTACGATTACAACTATACCAAATATATATATATATATATATATATATATATATATATATATATACATACACTATATATATATATATATATATATATATATATATATATATATATATATATATATATATATATAATATGTGTGTGTGTGTGTGTGTGTGTGTTTTACTACTTTTGTGCCCTTTAAAAAAAAAAAAAAAAAACTTTTTGCATTATTGAATCCCAAGACCCATAACTTTTAACTTTTTTACTTTTCTTTCTATGAAGTTCGATGATGGCTTGATTTTTGTGGAACAACTTGTAGCTTTCTATGGTATCATTTTGGGGAAGATAATATTGCTTCATCGTTTGTTATTGTTTTTTTGGTGGCGACTAAGCAAAAATGAGAAATTTCTGCTTTTTCTGCTTTTCTCCCCTGTTCACCGAAGGGGATAATTTACATGATATTTGTGTAGAATGGGTCGTTACAGAGTGATGATACCAAATGTCGGAGAGATTTTAGTTTTGCTAATTTTTTTCATTGAAAAGCGTTTTTTTCAATGGAAAAAAGCATATTTTTTATTTCAATTTTTTTTTTATTTTATTTTGCCACAATGGGACTATAACAGGAGATATTTTGATTGCTTCTAAAATACAATGCAATATATCTAAAGTGCATTGCACTTTAATGTCAGTGCTATACTGACATTGAAACAGATCACAGTGAAAGCAATATCCCTGTTGGGAAGCCAAGATCCAACTCAGAGAAATCCACAGGTTCACAGAAAAGCTGGATAATTAAATCATAACTTTTATTACGCACTGAAATTAAAATAGATATCTCTATTGCTAAACTATACGCTACAAAACCTACACCTCTCACCAATGCAGATATTAAGAACAATAAATCAAAATAAAGGTAAAAATACAGATACCATGGGGTAGACAGGGTATGGATATGTAGGTAGGGGGAATGACAATCCCTATTGTAGTTCCTGCCACTACCCCTCAACCCAGGGACGGATCCTGAGGGTGGATGCTCCCTGGTCTCGAGCCTGCCCTGTCTATCCCTTATCTCTCCCTCACAAGATACCCGGTGACAAAACCCGACGCGTTACCCCTCATCCGAGGTTCATCAGGGGTTAATACGGGAAAGTATACTATAATAACTGATTCATAGATAGAAATTCATGGTTGTACGAAGGAGATGCATAAAATGCAAATATGATACGGAATCTATAATCCTGAAAAAGTGCCCAAATTGATAAACTGCTCAAAATGAAGCTCAACATATAAAGGTTTAATATAAAGCCCCCAAATGGCGATAACAATATAGTCGCCAAACCAGTAAAGATATAAAGCCGGACCCTTGTAAATCAGTGAGGGGCCATGTGAATCACCGCTTAAATTTTCAGATATTTCATAATGGACAATAAATGAAAATAGGTGAAGTCATTCATTTATAGGCCATACACATGGATTACGATATATGTTGCCCAGATACACTAAGGACAACAAGAATGAGTTCACTGACCAATAGCCCAAGACCATAGGGGGATAATGCAGACCCTTTAATCATGTTTATGAGATAATACATTGCCCAAAGATTGCAGTTAATGAACAGTGGCAAGTAAAAACATGTCGGTCAAAAGACCTCTCACGTGGACCCCAATATAAGGTCTCGATCTCCCAGGTCTGTGGAGTGGCCAGGTGTGTTGATGACCAGGCCTGAGGAGTGTCTGGAGTAGCCAGAATCCTTAGTTGAGCAGGTGACATTGACCAGCAGGCTTTTACGCCAGAGAGGCACAGCCTGCTGGAGAACACTCAAGGCAAGGAAAAGGAAAAATTAAAGTTTCACTTACATAAGTATTCAAACCCTTTGTTATGACACCTATAGTAAATTCAAATGATTTGGAAAGATGGAGCAGCCAGGTCTATATAAGTTCTCACAGCTGACAATGCATATCAGAGCAAAAACCAGGCTATGAGCAGGAAAAAACTGCCTGTAGATCCCAGAGACAGGATTGTGTGGAGGCAAAGATCTGGAGAAGGGTACAAAAAAATTCTACTGCACTGAAAGTTTCCAAGAGCACAGTAACATACATAATTCTTAAATGGAAGAAGTTTGAAACAACCAGGACTCTTCTTAGAGCTGGCTGTCCCACCAAACTAAGTAATCGGGGAGAAGGGCCTTGGTAATAGAGGTAACCCAACGGTCACTCTGGCTGAGCTCCAAAGGTCAACCAGCACTCCACCAATCTAAGCTTTATGGCTTAGTGGCCAGAAGAAAGCCTCTTCTCAGTAAAATGCATATAAAAGCCCACCTAGAATTTTCAAAAAAAGGATTCCCAGACTGTGAGAAACATAAATCTCTCATCTGATGAAACCAAGATTGAACTATTTGGCCTCAATTCTAAGCGTCATGTTTGAAGTAAACCAGGCAATGAAAAATACCATCTCTTGGTACTGCATGGTCATGGCAGCATATGCAGGGTTCTTTTTCACTGACAGGGAGACTGGTAAAAGTTGAGGGAAAGTACAGCAATATTCTTAATTAATCCATTGTGCTCTGGAACTCTGTGAATGTCCTTGAGTTGCCCAGCCAGAGCTCTGACTTGAACCCAGTCAAACATCTCCGGAGAGACCTGAAAATGGCTGTCTACCGAGTCCACATCCAACCTGACATAGCTTGAGAGGATGTGCAGAAAAGAATGGCAGAAAAATCCCCAAATCCAGGTGAGCAAACCTTGTGTCATCATACCTAAGAAGACTAGAAGCTGTAATTGCTGCCAAAGCTGCTTCAACTAAGTCCTGAGTAAAGGGTCTGAGTACTTATGTCAATGCATACTGAATACTTATGTCATTCCTCCTTTAATTTTTCTAAAGGAGCTATCCAAAATGAAAGGTTGAATCTGAGACAGTTCTACTTTGCACCAGTTTGATAAATGACACCTTTTTTTCACATTGTCACTACATGGTTACAGAATGCAGAATGGTGGGAAAATGCATACATTTATTCATTTTAGCACAACGTCATATAACAAAATGTGAAAAGAGCAAATGGTCCTGAAGACTTTCCAAATGCACTGTGTAAAAGGAGATATTAATTATTGGTATTTTGGGACGTACCAATAATTAATATTCATAAATAGGCAAAACCCGCTTCCGCTAGTTCCGCCTATTTATGCCTAAGTGCTACTCTATTGCCTTTCACACGACCTAAAAGGGACTCAAAATACACGTTACAAAACAATAGACACGGTACACTGTATTATCAATAATAACAATATTTATTAATTATTAACAATACAGTAATAATCCCTAACTACACTACACAATCCCGTTAAATCCAACCGCAATACTAACTAAACAATACACACTCACACACTTATAGCAGCCCTCCCCAACCTAATCTAATTACTGTCCCTGGGAGCAAAGGGGTTAAATTACAGTACAATAACCAGGGGTATTGGCAGGGAAGGGGTTAATTGTACAGCAGCAAGGCGGGGGTTAAATGGTAGGGCAAGGGTACAGCAAGGTAAGGGTTAATTCAAGGGATAAATCCAGGGGTGCAGGGCAGGGTAACACAGGGCAGCAGGGCTATAGTTGGGTCAGGGATCAAGGCAGGGGTTGATAGGGCAGCAGCAGGGCAGGGGGTAGATGATGTATCAGGGACTGGCAGGGGTCTGGTCAGCAGCAGGGGTAGCAGCAGGATTGTAGGGGTTATATCAGGGGTTAAATGCAGGGCAGGGAAAATAGGGCATTGGTGGTTCAGGGGGTGCTCAGGGGACACCAGGGGTTAACAGGGAATGCAGGGCAGGGAAAATAGGGCATTGGTGGTTCAGGGGGTGTTCAGGGGACACCAGGGGTTAACAGGGAATGCAGGGCAGTAAAAATAGGGAAAGCATTGGTGGTTCAGGGGGTGTTCAGGGGAGAATGAAGGGGTTAAAATCATTGGTGGTTCAGGGGGTACTCAGCCATCCAAGGGGTTAATGCTCGTTTCCAGGGGTGGTTCGCTCGTTGTCCTGGGGATGATCCTCGCTTGGTGAGTTGCTCGTTCGTCCAAGGGGTTAATTCCCGCTTGTAAGCTCGTTGTCTTCTGGGGATGATTCTCGCTGGGGGGGCTGCACGGCTCATCTCCTGAGCGCAGCGCGATCGGGTTATTTAAACCCGGTCGCGCTCGCTCCCGTGCTCCCGCGCTGCCGGCGAGCGAGCGCGCCGGCAGCTGTGGGCACGAGCGCCGGCGCGGTGCTATGACGTCACCGCGCCGACGCGCGCTGTTTCCCGGGCGGAGGATCTCTTTGATCCTCCGCCTGGGGAGCGCTTTGTATCTCCGGCGCTTGTAATTACAAGCGCCGGAGGTACGCGCCGGACAGGGACAGGGAAACCTATTGTTTCCCTGTCCTGTTAATTGTCCCCAGCAGTGCTGAGGGTAATTAACAGAAGGGACAGAAGATCATATCGATCTTCTGTCCCTTTGAAGTACCTGGGACTGGACTAATTAGTCCAGTCCCATGTCTCCAGCTATCCCCAGCAGATGGCCATTGTCCATCTGCTGGGGGCTATGGGGAGGGGGGCACCCTGGTTATTACATGTATATAGATACATGTACATAACTGGGGATCATGTACATGCATCTATATACTACTGGATGATAAAGGGGACATTATAGCATAACAGGGGGCATATAAGGCAAGGGGGCATCATAAACAGGGGGCAATGAATAAAGGGGGCATTATTATATATGTATAAAGGGAATATATATACATATATATATATAGGATATATATATATAAGTATATAGATATAGGTGCATGCTACTGGGGGCACATGCACACATATCTATATATATACATATAGATAGAGCACCTGGTGGATATACACATCCACCAGGGCTACAAGCCTATAACACCGTGGGGCCACAGACCCTCAATTTGGGGCCCCCCATATATGTATATACCTAGGGGTATATACATATATTATAGGCTACACCCACACTTCCTTCTACACACTGTAAATGGGTGGTATGGATAAGCTGGATCTTCTAGAGACAGGTGGTCATTGCAGTTGCTATTTTTTAAAATGCAGCCATCTCATTTAAAAATGTAAATGTGTCATAACTTCTAGAGATGAGCGAAGTTATGGAAAATTCATTTTGGCTGCTTTGCCGAATTTCACAAAGAAATTCGCTTTGTGAGGAATTACTTCATCACAAAGCAGATTGTTTTGTATGTAGCAGGTGCAATGATGGGGAACGGTGATTGCACAGACCCCCGTCATTGAACTCATCAGATGCCTGACATCACAGTGGCTCAGTGATTAGTACTGGTGCCTTGCAGTGCTGTGGTCCTAGGTTTGAATACGACCAAGGACAACATCTGTATGGAGTCTGTATGTTCTCCCTGTGTTTGTGTGGGTTTCCTCCAGGTACTCTGGTTTCCTCCCACACTCCAAAGACATACATACTGATAGGAAACTTAAATTGTGAGTCCCATTGGGGACAGCGTGATGCTAATGTCTGTAAAGCAATGTGGAATATGTCAGCATTATATGACTATAAGAAATAAAATAAAATGCAGCATTCATCGCTGATTGTGGCATCTGAGATTAAAAATGAGGGCTGTCAGGGTTTAATCAGTTTAAAAAAAAAAAAAATTCTCACCTTATCCATTTTTTACCGCCATTTAAGGAAAAATCAATTAGTGACCCCGAAGTGCGAGGAATTTCAGCTTCACTGCAAACCAAATTTTCCTAAAATTCGGGTCGAAGTTCACTTCGGATGCTTCAATTCGCTCAACAGTAATAACATTTTTACAATATTAAAGGTTGTCTGATACAAGACAGTGCCCTTGCTGTAATGAATGTAAGCTACTGGTTGTGCCTACAGCGGACCTTTAACTGTTAATTTTCACCAAGAACATTTATAGAGATCCTTCTGTTCATGTAATATATTCAGAAGGTAAATATTTTAGATCTATTACTATGCATACATTCATAGGCATGTGTGTGTCTAATACTTTTATGATTGATCTACTTCATACCATTCTTGGAGTAGAAGGCCATATACCTAGGGTTAACATTAAGGTAGCCACAAGTTGCCAGAGTCAACAAAGAATGTCTTATACGGCTACAAGCTTAAACAATTATTCTTTAGAAATGATTTAGCCTGGATTATCACCACTATTAGTATTAACACCTGGTAAGGGTTCATTTCGGGGAAATTCTGAAAACCAGTTTGGTGACATTATGAGGTGTTTGCTTGTTTTCAGTATAAACAAGATAACTGAGGTCAGAATGTAGAGTGAGTGTGACTGATGTAGGATAATCAGGAGGGATAATCAAACAGATCAGGCGATAGAAGGCAAACATTCACACCCTACTAATTGCATCCAAGTCTGGACAGTATTTAAATTGTACTCTTTGTTTTCGGAATCTGGCAGACCTTGCCCTAGATATGTGTGAAGCTCCATTTATAGTCAACAAGTACAAATACAGACTCTCTTTGAATTGAAAGTAGGAATATATCCAGCATCTGTATGACCTTTACCTTACCAGAGAAGCAGCCTGTATCACAGCAAGGGGAGATGCCACCCAATATTATTGTGACTCTGCCTCAATATATACCCTGCTGCATGACCCCAAATATAGGGTGCACTATCTTAGTTATCTAATTATTGACCAAGCACCACTAACTGTTTTGTCAATCTCAGCTCAATCACATTAAAGAGTTGTCCAGGATTACAAAAATATGTCTGCTTTCTTCCTTAAACACTGTAAAACACAACAATGCCGTTTATTTCCTGCCCCATAATGCCTGCACCAACATCATCATCTATCACCAATGCTACACAACTGCATTGCATGCACATTGAACCTGTTACATGCGCCCCAGTATCGCTCTATGCACAACAGTGTTAGTCCGTAGACCAGGATGAGTAATATTACTTATGTATGGTTACATCACTAAATGGTATACTCAGTGCTACAAATAAAACTAACACTCAAAATTTACGTTGTGAAAAAAAGGTCTCTTCACTTTGGTCAAAGAAACTTAGTCCTATATTATAATCTAAATCTGGTTCATCTCTAAACTATCACCTTATAATGAGGTCAATAGATGATCATTTAAGAGTCCAAAAATCTTACCTCATAACACCCAACTCACAATTGCCAGTACAGTACTGCAATACTACATCTCAATGTGTACAGCGTCTACTGCCATCACCAGACTGTTCAGGTGAAAACACAGGGCTTTGTAAGGGATATGTTCTACTAAAGGAACCAACTGAAATAACAAGGACCACTAATGAAACCATATACAGGGGACATAATCTAATGTCAACTAAAAATAAAATAGTGGAATAGGCATTAAGTAATGTGAGCAGCCATCAAGTTAGCACAAACCAATTGGAATACAGATTTGTTGTAAAAATAAAATATCAATCTTATTATCAATGCACAATAATAATCAAGGTCAGCGTGTGCAGTCCGCAAATAAACTAACTAGTGTACCCCATGTTTTAAGGGATCAGTATATAAAAACAATATTACATCAACATTTATGTCCCCTATTAAGCCAAAGACGGTATCCTATACCAGAGCCCAGGGATACAAGCAAATCTAATAAAAAAAGCACAGAATGAAAAATGAATAGTCAAACCTTTTGGTTGAAGGGTGTCCAACCTCATAACCCATTCTGCTTCCTTTCTCTTCAAAATATTCTCTCAATATTAGAAGTGGAACATAATAACTACAGCAGTCGTAAGATGATTAACCCTGTGGCCAGTATCCTTAAAATATCTTGTGACAGGCAATTCAACCTTACCAGCCCATATTGACGACTTGTGACATAAAGATCTATCAATATATAATACTTAGGCTCTGTTCACATTAGCATCATGCCTTCCACTTACAATAGAGCCCTGGCCGGAATACCAGATTTTAATGAACCTCGGCAGACACCATTGATTTTTTATTTGATCTGTCGGGTTTTCAGTGGATTCACAATTTTTGACAACAAGTTTAGTGCTGCAGATACCTTGATGGCCTTTGTGGCAATCAAAAATACACTTATTGACACAAAAAAGAAAAAGCAACTCAGCATGCAGTAATGTCTCTGATGCAGGTATGTGGTCTGATCAGACACTGGGTGTCACGAGTGGGCTTGCGCCTGGAATCAGACGCTCTGCGCGGCTTTCTAAGTGACATGTTTGACAGGCTTCCCTGTGGTTTGGGTGCTGTTCTCCACACCCCTTCCCCTCAGCTGTTGCCGCTTGGCAATTAGCTTTCTGCTATTTACCTCTTCCTCTCCCAGTATCCCTTGCGGGTTATATCTTCTACATCCCTGATTGAGAGTGGTGTGGATCTCGGCTGAGATCCAGTTGCTGAGTTCTACTTAAAGTTAAGTGTTTTCCCTTCCTTTGGTTATTCCCGTTTTGAGTCTCTTGTTCCTCCTTATGCTTGGAGGAACGGGTTACTCTCTTGTGTCACTAGACTGCAGGGTGATCTAGGGTATATTAAGATTAGGTTCCTGCGTATGGGCTTTCCTACCACCCGGGTTAGCTCATACTGGTAGCCAGCTAGGGCCTAGTCTTAGGGTCCCCTGCAGGAGGTGACCAGTTCCCTGGTTTTGTCTGTTCCCATCCTTCTTACGCTCGGTGTGGCCTTTCCCCCCACACCAGAGCGTGACACTGGGTCTTGACACAAGAGGGCATAAGCATGCTACTCCCGCTGCCCTATAAAAAGACTCTCATAGGCTACTATTGGGTAGTGTACCTCATACGGACTGCTAGACATGACTCTATATTGCTATCAAAGACATTTTGCCCATGAGACAGACTTTGGGAGGGGGTGCATCATTGAGCTGAAGGAAGCGCCATGGTCATTTAGTTGAATTAATCATGATGTGATCAGACACTGGGTATTGCAACAAAAAGGCATAAAAGTGCTTCCCCCGCTGCCCTATAAAAAGGCTTTCAGAGGCTTCTTTTGGGTAGTGTACCTCTTGAGAGAAATCATTGACTGCTAGACATGCCTATATGATGCAAAGATACAGTGCCTTGCGAAAGTATTCGGCCCCCTGGAACTTTTCAACCTTTTGCCACATTTCAGGCTTCAAACAAAAAGATATAACATTTTAAATTTTTGGTGAAGAATCAGCAACAAGTGGGCCACAATTGTGAAGTGGAACGAAATTTATTGGATGATTTAAACTTTTATTGTAATAATAAAACTGAAAAGTGAGGCTTGCAAAATTATTCGGCCCCCTTGCATTAATACTTTGTTGCGCCACCTTTTGCTGCAATTACAGCTGCAAGTCGCTTGGGGTATGTCTCTATCAGTTCAGAAAACTCACTCCAGAAGTTCATTGAGGATCTCTGAATGATCCAATGTTGCCCTAAATGACTGATAAAGATAAATAGAATCCACCTGTGTGTAATCAAGTCTCCGTATAAATGCACCTGCTCTGTGATAGTGTCAGGGTTCTGTTTAAAGCACAGAGAGCATCAGGAAGACCAAGGAACACACCAGGCAGGTCTGTGATACTGTTGTGGAGAAGTTTAAAGCTGGATTTGGATACCAAAAGATTTCCCAAGCTTTAAACATCCCAAGGAGCACTGTGCAAGTGATCATATTGAAATGAAAGAAGTATCAGACCACTGCAAATCTACCAAGACCCGGCCATCCCTCTAAACTTTCATCTCAAACAAGAGAAGACTGATCAGAGATGCAGCCAAGAGGCCCATGATCACTCTGGATCAGTGGCGTAGCTACCGGGGGGGCAGGGAGGGCGACGGCTCCGGGCCCAGTGACTCAGGGGGGCCCAGCAAGGATGACCTTGCCTACTATCAGACGAATACAAGTGAGCGCTTCCATTATGGAAGCGCTCACTTGTATTTAGGGACCCCCATCAGACCTCAGATCAGCCCACCCAGCCACATAGGATTAAAACAAAAAACCTTACTTACCTGTTCTGCGCTGCGGCTGCCCTCCGGTCCGCGCTCTGCTCTCTTCCCTGGCCCGCGCACACTATGACCTGACGCTGCGTGCAGAACAGGTAAGTAAGGTTTTTTATTTTAATCCTATGTGGCTGGGTGGGCTGATCTGAGGTCTGATGGGGGCACAATACGCTGATCTGAGGTCTGATAGGGGCACAGTCTGCTGATCTGAGGTCTGATGGGGGCACAATACGCTGATCTGAGGTCTGATGGAGCACAATACGCTGATCTGAGGTCTGATGGGGGCACAATAAGCTGATCTGAGGTCTGGTGGGGGGCACAATACGCTGATCTGAGGTCTGATGGGGGCACAGTAGGCTGATGTGAGGTCTGATGGGGGCACATTCTGCTGATCTGAGGTCTGATGGGGGCACAATATGCTGATCTGAGGTCTGATGGGGCACAATACACTGATCTGAGGTCTGATGGGGGCACAGTAGGCTGATGTGAGGTCTGATGGGGGCACAGTAGGCTGATCCGAGGTCTGATGGGGGCACAATACACTGATCTGAGATCTAATGGGGGCACAATACGCTGATCTGAGGTCTGATGGGGGCACAATACGCTGGTCTGAGGTCTGATGGGGCACAATAAGCTGATCTGAGGTCTGATTGGGGGCACAATACGCTGATCTGAGGTCTGATGGGGGCACATACGCTGATCTGAGGTCTGGTGGGGACACAATACGCTGATCTGAGGTCCGGGGGGGCACAATACGCTGATTTGAGGTCTGGTGGGGGGCACAATACGCTGATCTGAGGTCTGATGGGGGCACAGTAGGCTGATGTGAGGTCTGATGGGGGCACATTCTGCTGATCTGAGGCCTGATGGGGCACAGTAGCTGATCTGACGGTCTGATGGGCACAATACTGATCTGAGGTCTGATGGGGGCACAGTAGGCCTGATCTGAGGTCTGATGGGGCACAGTAGGCTGATCCGAGGTCTGATGGGGGCACAATACGCTGATCTGAGATCTGATGGGGGCACAATACGCTGATCTGAGGTCTGATTGGTGGGCCGACCAATACGCTGGTCCTGAGGTCTGATGGGGCACAATAAGCTGGCGTCTGTAGGTCTGATGGGTGGCACAATACCGCTGATCTGAGTCTGATGGGGGCACAGATGACCGCGTGATCTGTAGGTCTGGATGGGGCTGGCACAACTACGCTTGATCTGTAGGTCTCAGGGGGGGCACAATACGCTGATTCTGAGGTCTGGTGGGGGGGCACAATACGCTGATCTGAATGGTCTGATGTTGGGCAGCAGGTAGGGCTGATTGACGGTCTGATTGGCAGCATTCTGCTTGTATGCTGAGGTTCTGATGGGGGCACAATATCTGATCTGAGGTCCTGATGGGGCACAAGTAACGCTGACTGCTTGAGGTCTGATGGGGCACTAATACGCTGATCTGAGGTCTGATGGGGGCACAGTGAACGGCTGATCTGAGGTCCTGGATGGGGTTGCACATTCTGCTGATCTGAGGTCTGATGGGGGCACAATATGCTGATCTGAGGTCTGATGGGGCACAATACGCTGATCTGAGGTCTGATGGGGGCACAGTAGGCTGATGTGAGGTCTGATGGGGGCACATTCTGCTGATCTGAGGTCTGATGGGGCACAATACGCTGATCTGAGGTCTGATGGGGGCACAGTAGGCTGATGTGAGGTCTGATGGGGGGCACATTCTGCTGATCTGAGGTCTGATGGGGCACAATACGCTGATCTGAGGTCTGATGGGGCACAATACGCTGATCTGAGGTCTGATGGGGGCACAATAACGCTGATCTGAGGTCTGATGGGGGCACAATACGCTGATCTGAGGTCTGATGGGGCACAATACGCTGATCTGAGGTCTGATGGGGCACAGTAGGCTGATCTGAGGTCTGATGGGGCACAATACGCTGATCTGAGGTCTGATGGGGGCACATTCTGCTGATCTGAGGTCTGATGGGGGCACAATACGCTGATCTGAGGTCTGATGGGGCACAATACGCTGATCTGAGGTCTGATGGGGGCACACTGATCTGAGGTCTGATGGGGCACAATACTGCTGATCTGAGGTCTGATGGGGCACAATACGCTGATCTGAGGTCTGATGGGGGCACAGTAGGCTGATGTGAGGTCTGATGGGGGCACATTCTGCTGATCTGAGGTCTGATGGGGGCACAATGCTGATCTGAGGTCTGATGGGGCACAATACGCTGATCTGAGGTCTGATGGGGGCACAATACGCTGATCTGAGGTCTGATGGGGGGCACAATACGCTGATCTGAGGTCTGATGGGGGCACAATACTGCTGATCTGAGGTCTGATGGGGGCACAATACGCTGATCTGAGGTCTGATGGGGGGCACAATACGCTGCTGATCTGAGGTCTGATGGGGCACAGCTGATCTGAGGTCTGATGGGGGCACAATACGCTGATCTGAGGTCTGATGGGGGCACATACGCTGATCTGAGGTCTGATGGGGGCACAATAACGCTGATCTGAGGTCTGATGGGGGGCACAATACGCTGATCTGAGGTCTGATGGGGGGGCACAATACGCTGATCTGAGGTCTGATGGGGCACAATACGCTGATCTGAGGTCTGATGGGGGCACAGTAGGCTGATGTGAGGTCTGATGGGGGCACATAGGCTGATCTGAGGTCTGATGGGGGCACAATATGCTGATCTGAGGTCTGATGGGGCACAATACGCTGATCTGAGGTCTGATGGGGCACAATACGCTGATCTGAGGTCTGATGGGGGCACAGTACGCTGATCTGAGGTCTGATGGGGGCACATTCTGCTGATCTGAGGTCTGATGGGGGCACAATATGCTGATCTGAGGTCTGATGGGGCACAATACGCTGATCTGAGGTCTGATGGGGCACAGTAGGCTGATGTGAGGTCTGATGGGGCACATTCTGCTGATCTGAGGTCTGATGGGGGCACAATACGCTGATCTGAGGTCTGATGGGGGCACAGAGGCTGATGTGAGGACTAATGGGGGCACATTCTGCTGATCTGAGGTCTGATGGGGTACAATACGCTGATCTGAGGTCTGATGGGGCACAATACGCTGATCTGAGGTCTGATGGGGGCACAATAAGCTGATCTGAGGTCTGGTGGGTAGGGACAATACGCTGATCTGAGGTCTGATGGGGGCACAATACGCTGATCTGGGGTCTGATGGGGGCACAGTACGCTGATCTGAGTTCTGATGGGGCACAATACGCTGATCTGAGGTCTGATGGGGGCACATTCTGCTGATCTGAGGTCTGATGGGGGCACAATATGCTGATCTGAGGTCTGATGGGGCACAATACGCTGATCTGAGGTCTGATGGGGCACAGTAGGCTGATGTGAGGTCTGATGGGGGCACATTCTGCTGATCTGAGGTCTGATGGGGGCACAATACGCTGATCTGAGGTCTGATGGGGGCACAGTAGGCTGATGTGAGGTCTGATGGGGGCACATTCTGCTGATCTGAGGTCTGATGGGGTACAATACGCTGATCTGAGGTCTGATGGGGCACAATACGCTGATCTGAGGTCTGATGGGGGCACAATAAGCTGATCTGAGGTCTGATGGGGGGCACAATACGCTGATCTGAGGTCTGATGGGGCACAATACGCTGATCTGAGGTCTGATGGGGCACAATACGCTGATCTGAGGTCTGATGGGGGCACATTCTGCTGATCTGAGGTCTGATGGGGGCACAATACGCTGATCTGAGGTCTGATGGGGCACAATACGCTGATCTGAGGTCTGATGGGGGCACAGTAGGCTGATGTGAGGTCTGATGGGGGCACATTCTGCTGATCTGAGGTCTGATGGGGCACAATACGCTGATCTGAGGTCTGATGGGGCACATATAGCTGATCTGAGGTCTGATGGGGCACAATACGCTGATCTGAGGTCTGATGGGGCACTGATCTGAGGTCTGATGGGGGCACAATACGCTGATCTGAGGTCTGATGGG